>OZ025292.1:83611727-84211727 GCA_964019185.1 Maratus speculifer | reverse complement strand
ATCTATCTAATCAAGATCTAACAGTATCTGAAATTTGATGGAATTTCGTCCATTAGTTCTTGAGGTATAGTTATAACAAAAAATTTGCAAAACGTAACACAGCAACACCATATCTTGGAAAATTTATGCCAAAACGTAAAAAAAAAAGTCTAATTATGTTATGGTGTAAAAGAATCTGAAGTTTGATTAAATTATGTGCATTAGTTCTTGAGATATAGCTAGTTAAAAAAAAAGCCGTGTAAAATATAGCACAGCAGCACCATCAGTTGAAGGATTTATAACAAAACGTAATCATCCTGTAATTATGTTATATGTCATTTTGTAAAAAAATCTGAAGTTTGATGAAATTCTGTGCGTTGGTTGTTGAGATATAGTTATCGGAAAAATCCTGCAAAATGCAGCATAGCTGCACCAACTGTTGCAAGGTTAATACCAAAATGTAATCAGCGTCTAATTATGTTATACATTCCAGTGTAAAAGAAACTAAAATTTGATGAAGTTTTCTGCATTAGTTCTTGAGACATAGCTATCGCAAAAATCGCGCAAAATGTAGCATAGCAGCGCCACCTATAGGGCAGTTCATACCAAAACCTTATCAGCGGCTATGTATCTCAAGGTATCGCGGAATCTGAAGTTTGGTGAAATTCTGTGCATTAGTTCTTGAGATATAGCTATCATGAAAATCATGAAGAACGTCGCATAGCAGCGCCACCTGCCAGCCAATTTACACCAAAACGTAATCAGCGTCTACGTATATCATGGGGTCACAGAATAAGAAGTTTGGTGAAATTCTGTGCATTAGTTCTTGAGATATAGCAATCTTGAAAATCATGAAAAACGTAGTATAGCAGCGCCACCTACAGGCCAATTTTCACCAAAAACCAATAGGCACTAATTCATATCAAGGTCTAACTGAATATAAAATTTTATAAATTTCGAGCATTAGTTCTTGAGATAGAGCGCCCACAATTTTTTTGTCACAGACAGACAGACTCACAGACAGATTGACAGACTCACAGATAGACACATACTCACAGACAGACGGACAGACTCACAGACAGACATTTTCTAAAAATAGTCAAAACGAGAAAATGCTGCAAAAGAATTTTGACAAAAAAGATTTAAACATTTAAAAATAAGTGCTGAAACGAAACCTTATGAAGAGGCAAAGACTCGATTAATTTCAAATAGGAAAAAAGCAATAGCGGCAAACAAACTTCATGTTTTGACCTCTGCAACATATGCTGAAGTGTGCATAGTGGGATTGCAGGAGTCAATAAATGTAAAAGAAAAAGTTTCACATTCTTCAAATTCTATAATATTGCTGCCATTCAAAAATACAGGCACATCATATAGAAATACAACAATTATTCCTGAAGTATATAATATGCAACACTGAACCTTATTCCAAGTTTATTGAATGTTCTCTTGAAGAATTAGTACAAAAAAGGCATAAAGGTTTGAAAATTTATGCAGAAAATGAGCCTTCTGAGGCAAGGCTCGACTAGCTGCAATTTGGGAAAAAGCAAGAGCAGCAAATAGACTTCATATTTTGGCTACTACAATATATGCTACAAATCTTACAGAAAAAACAACCAATTTTTCACATTTTGAGGAAACAATGTGTGAAGCACTAACACAAGAAAGAAATATAAATTTTATTGTAGAAGCTCAGTCTCAAGACATAATAAATGTTCTAGAAGAAAAAGTTGGACACTCTGCACACAATTCTATAATATTGCAGCCGTTAAATAGTTCTGTCAGAAATATTCCTCATAAAGAATACAGCCTGAAGCTGTAGCTGTTTCTCATTAAAAAAAAATTAGAGTCTCTAAAAAGAAATCTCATTTTGCTGCAGATATTAGTCTTTGCTCCGAATACAATGTTGAAAAACATTCTTTAGGTGAATATAATATGGAATGTATTCACTGTGGAGCTATTTATTTTAAAGAACAGAAAGGAAGAACTGTGAATTCTTGTTGTCATGGTGGTATTACTAATATACCTCCTCTTTCTGAGTATCCAACGAAACTTAAAGACTTATTTACATCAAATAATCTAGACGCAAAACATTTTAGAGCAAACATTAGGACTTACAACTCATCGTTTGCCTTTGCTATGTTTGCAGCTATTATTGAAGATGTGCAAGGAAAGGTCCTCCCCTTATTAAAATTCAAGGTCAAGTTTATCATTATGCATCTACTTCACTTGAAAACTTTAAAGGAAATCAACCTCGAAATGGACAGATTTACTCTTTATAATGATGAAGAAAAGGCAGCAAATCTGCGCATGAATTCTGAATATTCAGAAATTAATCTTAAAGTTGAAAAACTTCTCAGACGTATAAATACCTATGCAAAAAATTACAGAATGTTACGTGATTTAAATACAACTGATGGACCGGAATATGTTTTAAATTTTATAACCTACAAGTTTGATGATCAGCGAAGATATAATAAACCGACAACTTCAGAAGTTGCTTTTATAATTGAGTCAAAAGATAATTGTATCCCATGTGTGGATCTTAAAGTTTATTCAAAACAAGAAAATGACCACCATTGTGAGACCACCAAGTGAGACCACCATTATCAGTCAAACCTCGCAATATGCAGATCCCATGAAATTTCCCATATTTCCTCATGGTGATTTAGGATGGACTTACAATATGTTGTCAAAAAAAGGTACAAAGATTACACCTTTACAATATTTTGGTCATCGTTTAGCATTACGGAAGAATAAATTTAATCCTTTGCTAAATGCTGATTGCAAGTGAACATAGTGAACTCTGTGCATAGTGAACTCTCAACATAGCGAACTTTGCCATTTACTTTGAAATGATATGCATAAAGTCTATCTGTATTGTTTCTTCTTCTGTACCTAGGAAAGCCATCTCCACTCATATAAGTCTCTTCACAGAAATTTTTTTGGAAATTTTTTGAGAATCCATTCTTTTGTTTATCCCAACAAAAAAGACCTTCTAGATGAGGACCATGCATCATGTGTCTCAGTTGGTAGTAACGTAGAGAAGAGTCTTCATCAGATAATTCTGCACATACAAATCTATCTACATCCTCTGGCTGAAGAAGCTTGCAAAAAGTTCACTGGTAATTATTTTATTCAAAATGATTTACAGCTCTTGTGTCTCCATTTTTGATAGATGGCGCTTCCGATACATCTCCGACATTTGAATGCCATTACTCCTGGGTGTTTTACTACCAGACCAACATACTTCCAGGAAGTGTTAGGGATGCAAATCGACTCGGAATCACATAAAAATGTAACGTTGAAAATGCCTTTTTAGCGAACAGTAGTTAAAAAAAGCAGGTAAAAAAGCAACAGAAAAAGGTAGTGAAACAGCAACACGTTAATGTGATAGAAAACAATTTAGTCAAAGGTTTTACTACAAAAGGTGTCCGAAATTACGATCAGAAGTAGTCGAGAATGCTTGACAGCAGTGTCGCATGCAATTCCTCACGTTTTGAAAGATTCCTGGCATCTCGGATAGCTTTCTGGCAGCTACAGAAATTCGAGCTGAGGGGTCTTCCACTGACGGTACGGGAGTCTCATACATTAAACTTTTCATTTGACCCCAGGAGAAGTCCATACAGATTCATATTCAGATTGAGCCAGGTGGTGGTGGGGGGGCGGGCTACCAATTGTGTTGAACTCAACAAAGCAATATTTATTTAAAATATACAGAAAAATTATACAGTGATAAAATAAAAGTAGGTAACAAAAAGTAATTGATATAATGAAGTAGGTGCGACGATCTGGCACGCCAACGAACCGGGCCCCCATTACCTTTCCACCGCAGTCCATATGTTACGTTGAGGTGTCTGCGAACATTATTGGTAAAATGCGGAGGAGCCCCATCGTGCTATAGCCGCAACGAAAGAAGAACATGTGCTTTTACCAGAAGTTCGACAGAACATGTTGTAGAAATATCAAGGTATTTTTTCTCTGCTTCTTTTAACCGTAACTCGTAAAAAAGGTATTTTCGACGTTACATTATAATATGATTCCGATTCATCTTTGCATCCCTAACACTTCTTAGAAGTATGTTGGTCTGGTAGTAAAACCCCCAGCAGTAATGCCATTGAAATTTCGGAGATGTGTGGGAAGTGACCTCTATGAAAAAATGAGAACACCAATGCTGTACGCCATTTTGAATAAAATTATTACCAAAGGAATGACTTACACGCAAACCGCAACAAAATCGATTAGTTTGTCAAATATTTATGAGCGTTCAAAATACCCTCCTCTTTTCTCAGTTCAATTTTCGCCAGTTACCCAATAACAATGTTTCCGATGTTGGGCTTAAAATTTAAGTTAAAATCTAAACTTTAGAATAATTTCAATCCCGTGCACAAAATAAGGTAAAAAGTAGTTGTTTTTTACTCTAAAGTCTAAAGCGCCCTCTATCGACAATTTTTGAATGCAACAGCCAAAATTATTTTACAAACAAATCGTGATATAAAGAATGATTTTAGCGAAAACCGCAAACAAATCCACCCTTTTTTTCGTTTTTTATAATCGTTTGAAGTTTTGGACCTTTAACTTTAATGGCCCCCAGCTCCCACTGAAGACGTTTGCGCCCCATGGTTTCCTATTTAATAATGATTGTCTTCATGTCTACTATCACCCATCAAAGTTTGTCGGTCTGGTAGCGAAACACCCTGTATATTTAGGAAACTTAATAATTTTGTATCCTGGACCTCATATGATACTGACTTCGTAAATTCTCAAAAAAACTGTGCCACATAGAAGATTAAATTACTTTCTTCATAGGAAACAAAAATTAATATTTCTTACAATAAGAAATAATAAAAAGAAAGCGTTTCAATGACAAGGATTGAAATCTTTTATGATGATATATACACACTTTTTTGTAGAGTTAATTTAGAAAGCTCAGATTTTAGTTTCAAGCATAGTAATAATATTTAAAAGGAAAAAGACGTAAAACAAAGTTTAATATCCATCGGTAATATAGTTTAAAATTGAATTGATTAATTGTTAGACGAAATTAAAAAAAAAAAATATTTTTTACCTGCGTAAAATATACTTACTCTGCAGTTACATTTATAGTTACAGAGCAAGCACAAAGTCCCTGACCAGAATAAGAAATATAAATAGGATACGTGATATTAAGCTTAAACTATACGACTCAAATCACAAACATAAGACATTTGTATTAATTTGAATATTATGTATCTTTTTAAAAAATTAAATACGTTTCCAATTACACGAGCTTTTTTTTCAAATGATCATCTACGTTATTGTAAATTTTATAAAGTATAAATGCGTAATATATTTAATGGTTCTTCGTTTAAATATTTTAATTAAAAATTTAAATTATAAGCTTCATTTTATTAAGTGAAACATTATTTAGATTATTTTAGAAATTGGCGTAGAAAATGTTCGGTAGTAAAAAGAAAAATCATTACAAAAAGTATTCCTTGGTTTTAAGATTTTCTTAATTTTACAAATTTGTTCAGCTTTAAAATATGAAATATTATGTTCAATTTCGATATAATTTAATAATTTTAAGCTCTGTGTATTATTTAAGCATATTAATTTGAGCGTTTTTTGCACTGAATATAAAAGTGGCAGCCTATAATTTTACTCAATATTTTAAATAATACCATCTGCATCCGTATTAAAAAAAAAATAATAATAAATTTTATCAATAATGAAATATTGTAACGGTAGCTATCCCGAGTTGACATCATGTGAAATGTAAAAATACGCGAAATAGTAAAAGCCAAACAGTTATGTATACATTAATTTTAAATATATAATTTCTTGCAAATGTCGGCATTAAATAGATTCTCAAAAATACATTATATAAATGTTCAAAAATTACGTGAAAAAAAAAAAAAAAAAAAAAAAAAAAACAGGTGCAAAAAGTGTGAAAATTTTAACGCAAAAGAAGAAGCGTTAAAGTATCAAAATATAACAATATATAAAAGTCGTTACATAACTAAAAGCCTTTATCAATCAGCAAGAGGTAATGTTCTATATATTTCATCCAATATTTTCAATTCAATCATAAAATACTATTGGCAGGTTATGTATGATGAGTCACTCATGCCTTAAGTTCGAAACTACCAAAAATGAAAATAATTTTTTGTCAAATAATTAAAATTACTAAACAATATTATTTAGAATAGCATAACGAACCAAACAAATTTTAACATATTTCATGTTTTTGAAGCTATCCAAAAGAAATACAAAAGTAAAGTGTAAGTGAATGTGAATGTCTTACTTCAGCTTCTACCTAACTTAAGGCAAAAAAAAAAAAAAAAAAAAAAAAAACCTTAAAAGCTTACTGCATGAGTTCGGCTTTATACATTAAACACGTTCGCTGTCATATCTGAGATAGTGCATCTGTTCACAGATGCCAAAGCCTTATCTACGATATTATGCTTTAAAGTGCTTTAAAATTCCGATATAATGCCTTGATCTATTATTTTAAAACTCATAATGCATAAATATGTTGCAATATACCTATTAAAATTTCAACTAACGTAAAACAAATAATTTTTATTCATAGTATTTTCCAACTTATATCGTGAAAAGATATGTTTTTGTATTGTAAACATTTCTAATGCTTTTTAAACTTATTTAAGATTTAAGAAATAAATGTTCTATTTCAGTACGCCAAGTGAATTATTTAGTCTCTTTTACTGCGCCAAACACCTATACAATACAATTGTTTTCTATGGCAATGCTCGTAATCTGCGATTTAGAAAAAGATATGAATAACGTAGCTGGTCTCGTAGCTGGGAAGGAATCCCAGTTTACCAACTATGGGTATTCCCGTTGTTGGCAGCGAAAGTGAAAAAAAAAATCACTCCATAAATCAAACATCAGCCCTGTTCATTTCCAACTCTGTAATTTCCTTCAACATGTCACACTATTCGTCTCTATCCTTTCTACTGATGGACTTGGAGATAATCACTTCAGACAAAAAACTCAAAAAATCAGGAATCAAGGAATTAGATTATGCTTCCAAACCAAAGTGCTGCAAATTCTTTAACATTAACTTTACATACGATTAAAAAAAATATTTTTATATACAAAAATATATTTTTTTATGTTAAAGTCGTTGTTACATATTTTTATTAATCTAATAAATTGATTAATAACTGTAACTCATTATCCGCCAAAACTATAGAGAATGACATTTTTAATTTCTTGCGTAAATTCATTTGCCACCACAAAGCCAGAAAGGCAACTTTTGCTTTATTAAAATAACAAAATTGCTGTCAATATCTGAGGACTTTTTTTTACCTCTAAAATAGTGATGGCAAAGTAATTAATTTACGCAAAAGCAAATATTTTACAGTTGTGTGAACGCAACACAAGCGGGTATTGGTTAAAAAACTGTTTTATGTAAATGGGAAATCCTACGATGTACGTTTTATTTAAAGTTGTTTTGAGTTTGATGTAGGGGTGTCTGTCATACGAAGCCTGACAATAGTGTTTTCTAATTAATTTGAAAATAATGGGTAGAGTACGCAAGGCCTTCCGACCAGCTGATGAGTAAAGATTTATGGTTTAGCTAGTAAATTTGATATGTTGCTATATTTTATTATCTTATTGCTTCTTTTTTTCTTAACTTTATTATATTTTTGCACTTAACCTTTAAGATGTTTTGCCTGCAACTTTTGAATGTATATCTATGTATGTAATATACATAAAGAATTAAATTTAAAAAATGATAAGGATAAAATTGAAATGCTTAAAAGCAACTCCAAGACCTTTCGGTTAAACTTCAACATTCGCCAAGGAGAAATAGTTTATTGATTGCTCGATTTTTACTGATACACATCAACCGGAGACCTCTTTCTGGAACTACTGCCTTTTTTGGATAAAGAAGCCTCATCAGTAACGTTCGTTCTATCTCCTCCACTTACTAAAGGCGAGAACTGCCATATATGGAATGAAAATAAAATATTTTTTATTCTAAATTTCTATTTCTCATTGTCCATTCAATATATTTCCAAGTTTTTTCAATATCTGTGTACCAGAACGGACTTTCTGTAAGTAGATACAGGGTAACTTTAATAACCACCTTGTATTTAAATGTTTATATATGTATATATATATATATATATAATGTATATTATGTAGATAATTTATAACTTTATTACGGAAAAATTTTCAATAAACATCTTGATTCAGATTTCTGTCCGATATAATGGTGGATAATGTTTCAACATATTTATCTTTAAAGATAAACCGAGACCTTAAATAAATTAAATATGTTTAATTTTAATAATTATGTGTAACTATAAGTTTCTAAAATATTGACGCTGGAAATATGCTATGACTCTGCATTTCCCTTTTCGCGTGGTAATTAAATATTTAAAAGTTATGTTCCTTGCACATTTTAAACATGTCATAAATATGTATAAAATATTAGGTTGACTTTTTTTAGTTTAATCTTTTTACAGAAATAAATGAATTAAGAAGTATAGTTCCTTTTATGAAAATGAAAGATTTTTCTCTCCTTATTTATCAGTAGGTTTATATTGCAAAATGCACCTGCTTCCTTCTTACTCAAAAACAAATTCTTATTTTGCCTACTTCTAAATTAGCTGTTGCAATGAACTTTTTTTAACTAGTAAATACGTACTGTGATGGAAAGTGCAAGATATCTTGGAAATAGTAAAGAAATACGAATTCAACAGCAAAATTTAAAAATTCAGATTTTAAATTTGACAGTAAGATGAATAAGTTTAGCCTTATTTTTTAAATCCAACTTTTTTTTTATTTTCATTCTACTTAATACATTTATGAACAAAAAATATCTATTTCTTATAATACATTATATAAAAAAACAATATTTTAAAATGAAGTGAAATAGAAATCTCCTTAGACAAATTTTATTAATATTGAAAATATAATGCTCTTTCTTGTATTATATATTTATAAAAATAAATGGAGGCACAATCGTAAGCTGTTGGATATATTTATATTTTAAATAAACCATCTGATATCTTCATAGTATGTCTAATTTCCCTTCTGTGAAGGTTAAAATAGTCTTTAAGTGTTGTGTGTGAATTCGTTGTCCTGATTCAAACAATTGCGCATTATCGAGTAATTTATTTTATTATCAGTTTATTTTTTGTCTTCATTTATGCCCTTCCAAAATGCGCCTTAATCCTCATGTTTTATTTAACTAGTTACATCGATTTATAACATGTTAACAAAGTTCGTTGAGTCCTTTTAGCTGATATAAATATGTTGTTCGAAAGGAGTTCATTAGAATTTGCCAAACTAATTTCATTGGAGATTTACACAACAGTTTATCTTCCTCCAAATTTTAAATGTGGAAAATGCGATATTTTAAATATACTGTGAACATATTCCGCTGCTAATTCTTCGACTGAGGGCTTTGGCATCATATTAAGATTTTAGTAACACTTAAATCTTAATATGATGGTACTATAGCTACGAAAATAAAGACTGCTAGTGAAAAACTATAAAAGGTTATTTTTTTATATAAGAAAATGGATTAAGACTGATAATAATCATTGTAATTAAAATTTATCCAAATCACAGACAATACAATTAACTAAATTAAAATCATAAAAGTATTAAAACAATTTCATAAAAAGTTTCGGATTCTATCCAAATACCTCATCAATTACTTCAATGTATAACTCATTCAGATGTTAAAAATCAACACAAAGAAAAATTCACATCAAGTTGCCAAAAAATAAAAGAAAATGACCAAAAATAAAACGCGAATGCTCAATTGTTATCGATGCAGCTCCATTAAATGTAAATGCATTTGTTTTCGAGAATTAGTCCTCCAAAAAGATACGGCACTCGTAATTTTTATTGTTTGGTCTAAGAAGTAATTTAAGAAGTAATTTTCAAAATCAGGAGAATGAATCTGCTTTGAATGTCACTTAAGAATATGCTATGTAACTATAAGCATAGATAATCAACCTTGCAATTTAGAGATATAGTTTGTGGAATCCGATGCAATAAATGTGTTGCAATCTCCATAGTTGAAACAGGCCGAACATTCAAGATTTAATTAAATGAACATAAATAGGCTTTCAAGAATAATAATTTAATTTCAAGATAGTTAAGCACTCCTTAAAGACAGACCATTTTCCTGATTTTGAAAATTACTTCTTAATTAGATCCAACTTAAACAATTAACAGAGTTATATCTTTATGAAGACCTAGTTCTCAAAAACAAATGCATTCGCAATTACCACGCTCGCTGCCGCTTACGTGAAGATGTGATGATAGTTAATGCCGCACTGTAGAGGTGGGTTTTTCCCAGAAGCCGATTTACTTTTTATAACAAAGAAACAGTAAAATATTTTCCCTCGCCAGCGCGTGATTACACGCATAATTACACGATGATTACGTTTTGTTATAAATCCTTCAACTGATGGTGCTGCTGTGCTATATTTTACACGTTCTTTTTTTAACTAGCTATATCTCAAGAACTAATGCACAGAATTTCATCAAACTTCAGATTCTTTTACACCGTGACATAATTGGACGCTTTTTTACGTTTTAGCATAAATTGTCCAAGATATGGTGTTGCTGTGCTACGTTTTGCAATTTTTTTGTTATAACTATATCTCAAGAACTAATGGACGAAATTCCATCAAATTTCAGATTCTGTTAGGTCTTGACATCAATAGATGCTTATTAGGTTTTAGTATAAATTACCCAACATGAGTCACTACTAAGCTAATTTTCTCAGAATATTAATTAAATTTTGCGTTTTAGGCTTTTCGGATACCAGAATCTCATTAGGCTAGGTCAAATGTTCGAGGAAATTCGATAGTGGGTAACTTTGGGTTCACCACTTTTTTTTTTTTTTTTAATATTAAAATGTATTTATTAGATAGAAGAAAGTTTCGGGATTGACACATCCAACTAGTTTTATCTTTTGTGTATGTTCTGTACGTCTGAATGATTTATACTTTCAAATAACTGATGAGAGATTTGGATAAAATCCGAAACGATTTATGGAATTGTTTTAATGCTTTTAGGTTTTAATTTAGTTAATTGTAGTGTGTCTGATTTTATTGAATTAAAAATGTAAAATATTAAAAATATAAAAGTTTGTGTATTAGTAAAATGTAAAATACTACTATAGATTTCATACGCAAGTTTCTAGGGTCAACTACAGTATTTCTAGTTATCTTTAATGCCTGCAAAAATATTGAGAATTGTCACAGCAAACATTTTGCAGTAGAATACTATCCAAAATTAATTAATGTTTTAAAATTGTATCTCAGATCCAAATATATCAAAGTTAATTTCAATTCTTGTTACTTCGCTATTAAATTGACCATTCCTAATATCGTTAATTTAAACTTGTACCATATATATATATATATATATATATATATATATATATATATATATATATATATATATATATATATATATATATATATATATATATATGAAAGGCTAGCCTGATCTAGGTCTAACCTGATAAGGGTCCTATTAGTTTCTTGTTGAAGTGTGTCTTCTATTATCAATAGACCAAATACTTTTATCGTCATTTAGAAACGGTAATTGGATATTTTATCTCAGAAATATTTGCACTGTTTGCGATTAATTTTCGTTAAACATTTTTATCACTTATTAAATTTAAAATATCAGTTAAATCGTGTGTATACAGCGTGTATATAGTGTGTATATAGTGTTAATCATTAAATATAATGTTTTCTAATCATTTCTTAAAACTATTCTTCAGCTTTTTGTCACCTGAATATGAATTAAATAGTAAGCAAAACAAAAACATTCTTTACGTTTCAGACAATAAAGTATTCGTTAAACTCAAATTTATCTCTTTGAATAGCTAGTGTTAAATTTATTAATGCATTTTTTTTCTTCTAAATATTGAAAAAAAAGGCGGACCCGAGAAGTTTAACATGATATTTTTATTTTACCTAAAATAATGCAATCATAAAAATTCTGTAAAAATTAACGGAAAATAATGCTTGGAATATTTTATCGAATAATATACATAGTAAACGGTAACAAATATAAATGCTGCGTATAAAAATTACCCTGTTAAAACATAAAGACAGTGTTTCATACTGACAATGCACTTTAAATATTTAAAAACGCTGCGAAATGTACGACAGCGAATCCAAGCGTGTGGAATATTTGGATTCACGAAAGTCTGAATTTACTCTGTTAAAAACACCTGTGACTTTCATTCTCGAAGAAATATTTAACTTTTATTTTCTGGGCTGATTCATATCTTTCTGCCATAGATTTTATATACTTTTTATTTTGTCCACTAACCTATATATTGATCGCCGTGAAAGAAATTTTTACCATAGGAAACTTTTCTTCTTTTCAAAATATAGAGAATGAATTTGTACATATGTGTGTGTATGTGCTGTTTGTTTGTTTTTGCATGTTTGTGCACATGTTTGTTTATGCTTGTGTGTGTGTGTGTGTATTTTAAGAATTAAATCATTGAAAAAGTAATATGTTTTATTTGGGTACTAAACTAATTCCAGAAATTAGTGGAGCAATTATAATGACTGTTTTTAGGCATTATTTTATAATAAAAAACCTAAATATTCTAATAATTTAATATTTTATGAAAATTATATAAATATATTTTAATCTGTGATTTAACATATTGAGCCAGCTTTAATATAATGAGGCATTTTTAGTTTATTAAGCCATATTTAATATGTTGAGCAATTTTAAGCATTTTAATATAAGGTAATATTGAACAACATATAATGATATATGTGGTTTTTATTAACACGTACCAACAGAGATAAAACGTGTTTAAGATTTCCCTTTGTCTGTCCATCTGTCAGCACTCTAATTCCTGTAAATATACACAAATTGCTCTGAAATGTTTGAGCGTTATTGACGTTTAGTCTTGCACAAACCCCGTTTCAAATAACGTTACTAGCATGATTAGTTAATTCACAGGGATACTCAAAAGTTTTCCGTGCGTAGCGTATAGTGTGAAGCCTACAGTGTGTAGCCTATTAAAAAAAATCCATTCCAAATAAAATAGAAAGATGTTAAACCCCGTCAAACATATTCTAATTATATGAATTAGAGATTAAAGTATTAAAAGGTTGTAATATCAGATAAAAAAATTTGTAAGATAATGTTTTTTAAACATGACCTAAAACTCTTCCTTAGCTTATTGTCATATGAATATGACTTTAATAGTAAACAAAACAACAACAATTGTCAGGTTTCAGACAAAAAACTATTCGTTAAACTCAAATTAATCTATTTGGATAGCTAGTGTTAATATTATTAATAAAAAAGGAATTATTTTTAAAAATTATATATATATATATATATATATATATATATATATATATATATATATCGAAAGGTATAACAATGTAATTACAGTTTAACTAAAATACCGAAATCATAAAAGTCATGCAGAAATTAATCGAAAATAATTCTTCGTACGTTATATCGAATACTATGCATAATATAGATGCAGTGTATTAAAAAATTTTGATAAAAGGTAAAGACAGTATTCCATTCGTACTATGTAACTTTAAATATTTCAAAAACCTGCGAAGTGTATGACGGAAAATTTAAGCGTGTGGAATATTTAGATTCGGGAAGTCTGAATTTTCTCTGTTAAAAACACCTGTGACTTTCATTCTCGGAGAAATATTTAACTTTTATTTTCTTACTGATACAGCTATTGCTGCCATATTTTTTCTATATTTTTTTTTCTGTCCACTAACATACATATTGATTGTGCGAAAGAAATTTTTACCCTAGGAATCAATTCTTATTTTGAAAACTTAGAGGATGCATTTGCATATGTACACACACACATACACACACACACATATATATATATATATATATGTATATATAGAACACGACCTAAATAAACTTTTATTAACATATGAACAACGTTTTCTATTACTATTTTAAATATTAAATATATTGAGAAGTGTTCCATACCCTGATCAGATTTTGGGGCAAGATTTTTTTATGTTAAAGTTTTCAATAAAAAAATAATGTGTGCAGAATTTGTTCAAAAGTACTATTTTAAAAGAGCGCAAATTGAATAGTAGTCTTGATGTAGGCCACTAAATAACATTACATTTAAACGAATTTGCGTATTATGAAAAAATTGGCGTCTTTTGCAGTCCGTTAGATGTACTTTGAATAAACGAAAAGTCAGCACATCCTGGGAAAATCGGAATACTTGGCTTCAAACGTGTATGAATCAAATATAAAATGAGCCCAAATGTCGTTCTCATGAAAATTGTACAAAATTTCCTTTATTGTTTTATTAATTGTAATCTGGTTTAAATTAGCTCGTGGCGTATATGTTTCTTAGACATACACGTAACAGAAATTTTTTATATAATATATTAGTAACTGATATATCTGTATGTATTATGCATTTATTATAAATTATGTAATTAATGTATGTGCAACTAATATTCTGTACTCGGATTCTATGCTCAACTATGGACATTTATAAATGACAATTAATGTGATATATAGACTATTTTTACCAAAGCTACACCCCGTATGTACAGTAAATTTGAAGTGACCTCTGATGTGTAGCATTATAATTTTTCTTACATACCATTTCGTCGGATATTTTTAGATTCAGATTTTGATAATGATATGATAAAGGATAATCACAATAAGGAATAACGCAAATTGCACAGATATTTTTTACTCAGTAGATTTATAACATTGTAATTATTTCTATTTTGGAAACATATACAGGGTGATTAAACCTGTCATGTATGAACGACACCGTCAGTGACGTCATGAGGAACAATAATTTCGTGGGGACTTGGGATCGAAAATGGATAGCTGCAATTGCAACATGATCATGGTGCAAAATAAGAAATCAAATGATGTAAAAATACCATAGTTTAACAAAAAAGTACCAAAGTTTATAATAGAAATGATAAGTGCTGGATGACATAACAAGCAATCAAAATGCACCCGTATTACATGCTTCAAATCGACATGGAAATGTAAAGTCAGTACAAATGTTACTGTACCGATACAATCCCTTTGCACACACACCTTTTTCTACCTCTGACGATGTCTTAAATCTCAGGTGTACGAGACACTCGTTCTATCAGTACTGGACCGCATGACATGGATTGCTTAAGATTATATATTTTTTATTATTTATTAGTTTTATTTATTCATGTAATATGCTCAGGATGTGCTTCCACCCCTTGTCCGTCCTCGTGTTATGTTTCATGACGTCTGTACAGCCGGGTTATTTTTTCTCTAAAAAGGAATTACCCAGTTACACCACACAAACATTTTCAAGACCAGCTCTTGTATGTATTAAGAAACAATGTTTATTTCACGTTCACCGAACTTTACATGAGAATTAACTTTCATCATACATGGATCTATAAATCATAAAAATCTAGATTTAATAACAATCAAGGAGTTTATAAATTGTTTTTGAATTAAGAATTACACTCTTTTTTACCTATTTAGAACATTTTAGAGCTTTTAAAAACTATTAAAAATATCATTAGGGTGAAGATGTTGATATAAATTATTCCTATATAGTCATTGAGCCAGAAGCCAGAATTAGGGCGTTTGGTAACATCGCTGGGGACTAGACGGATTCACAATGGTCCAATGAGTTCATTTTTCGATGATACTATAGAATTCGTGGTAGCTTATAGACGCCATGTTAAAAAAAGAGCGCCATCTATCGCATATACAAACAAATGAGTTTTTATTTTTGCTATAATTACATAATTAAATTTTAATGGAAAAAACGAAAAGAATAAAATTGTCACCTGAGAATAAGTTTCTATCTGTGTTTTTGAAAAAAAAATGACTCATCGATATAGAAGGTTCTATTTGTATCTATGGCGGCATTTCTGGATTAAAATATGTCATAATGTAATTGTAAGGTCATACGATAATCATATATAACATAATTTAGACGCAAAAATGCCTTCATAGATACAAATAGGTCCTTTCTATATTGATAAGTCGATTTTTCAAAAACACAGATAGCACCTTATTATTCTCAGGTGACGAATGATTGCTTAACATACAACGTTGTACAAATTATATATTTGTTGAGATTTTATTTCAATATGATTATTAATATTCTCAATTGGATAAACAGTTCAATAGACATTTGCATGACAGAAAAATGAAATATTGTTTTGCATTTTAGTGCATTTTATTTTCATGTGGCTAAAACACAGCAATTCAAGATAAAAAAAAAAGAGGAATGTAGAATATATTGTAGTTAGTCTGAAGAATTAACCCCTTCGGGACCACGGGTGCAGACATGCACCTTCAAAGTGTTCTTCAATCGCTTGTTTATGATATCACTAAAAAAGAAAGAAAATTCTTATTTAATTAATATATTCACATTGTAAACTATTTTTAATTGTATGAAAAAAGGGATGTCAACTGAATAAAATTCATGTAAAAAATGCTGATCTGGAAGGGGTTAATAAATAAGAGAATTTTTAGTGTTCTGTTTTGCTATCATCATAGGTTGACATTCGTGTGTTTAACTAATTTCCATCGTCATAGTACAAGTCTATATTCTGCATATTCTTGAACATTTAAGTTTATTAAAAAGACATGGACATGAGAAGATAACACATGTTCCAAAGCAGCTTCTTAGACAAGAGAACTGCCATTCTACTGGACATCTAGATAGCATTTTCCTTCGCTACCTGTTTCAAAAATCAACCATATTTATCTGCGAATAGAAGATCAGGATCAACCTGTAGGCACTCCTTACAAACACGACCGTGGAAATTAGTTAGCGTTATCGATAGTTACAGTGGGTTACTACATGACAATGCGAGTAATGCGAGTTCACAGATTCGCTTTTTTTTTCTGAAAACAGTATATTGAATATAGCGCAATTCTTTGATGTCTGAGTATCTGTGCTTTCCATAATAGAGATGGCAATCTTACGACTCACTAATCAGTATGTTTCTTTGTTTCTCTTATATATCAGTTTCAGTATCAAGCGCCTTAAATGTATCTCGAAATTTTATGCTTTGAATAGTCATTTCCCTTTGCCTGTGCAGACGCATACTGTATTGTACTCGACAGTTTCAAGGAATGTATTGCATACCTTTTTACCTAGAAGATCATGCATATCACTCAAGTTTTAATATTTACTTTACCCTGCCATTAAAATCAAACTGCACAAATATTAACCTTTCCTAGCACTTAAAATCTGTTTCTACAGAAAACAATGTAATAACTACCACATCAAGATTTTTAGAGATAATAGAACTTCTAAACCCAGACACCGTCCTTTAGCAGGATGTGCGCGAAATAAAAGTTACGTATCACCTATTTATGGAAGCAGGTAAGTTTAGATAATTCTTCAAGTAGTTATGTCGTGAATTAATATACTTTTCTTCAGTAGGTAATCTACATCATTCGTGTATTCAACTGTTTTAGATAATGTTCATTTTGCCATTCTCTTGAAATGAAGTGTATAAAAACTGCTTATATTTTCGCACATCACCAAGAGTTCATACTGGGTGTTCCAAAAATAACCGTTGGATTTTAAAATTCAATAACTTAAAAACGGTGACAGCTATTAAAAATTTTTTGCAGGAGGGTTATGTATGATGTCAGGAGTTTTTTCGCCGTGATTTTTGATTTTAGTTCGGATTTCAAACAACAGATGGCGCTGACGCCGATTGCCTGTCAGTCGACGCCGAAACTGATGTCACTCAGTATTGATGATACGGAAGGAGAATAAGGATATACAGTGCGTCTCATTTGCTAGCACAATCTTGCTCTCAGGCCCCCGATTCTGAACCCTTTCGATAAGATTTCAATGGAATGCGTTATTGCCATGGAAATAACAGATTCTTTGACAGTGGAATACAGCGTTCAGAAATGGGCATAAATTTCGCAAGCAGTATTCGAGTTTGCAGGAGATTTTGTATTTATGAAGTTTCTTTTTTTTTTTTTTATCCCGGATTAAATTACTTTTCATGGCATTATTTAAAGAACATTTTATGCATCGTATTTTAAATTTAGAGAAAGAGGTTTTTTTTGTTGTTGTTTCTTAAAATATTTATAACTTTTGTGATATTCTAAGAAATTTTAGATCTTTTAACTATTTTTTAAAAATTCCAATAGGAAAGTTAGCAATTTTATAGCTTAGTTTAGAAAATCATTCCAAACTACAATTTTGGAAATTTTAACTAAATTTTTAAATCTGTGTGATAAAATTCCCACAAATACTCATAAATGTAAAAAAAGGCCTTCAAACTCGAATTCAGCTTGTTATATTCATGCCCAATTCCGAACACCGTATTTCTCGATAGAAGAATATGTTATTTCCATGACAACAATACATTCTATTCAAATCACACAGAATGAGTTCAGAATCGGGTCATAAGAGCAAGATTGTAGCAATATATCTTCGCCAACACTGTTAAAATTTGAAATATTTGCTGCATCGTCACTCCATTACTATTTTAGAATATCTCTATTTTGACCAATGAGAATGCTCCACAATACAGTGAAGTAATCATTTTCTAAAAAAGCGGAGGTGTGATGATGCAGCAAATGTTTAAAATTTTTAACAGTGTAGTTTAAATACGATGCATAAAATATTCTTTAAGTCATGCTATAAGAAAGTAATTTTATCCGGGCAAATAAAACTTCATAAATGTAAAATCTCCTGCAAACTCAAAAACTGTTTGCAAAATACATACCCATTTCGGAACGCTGTATTCCCCTATCGAAGAATCTGTTACTTCCATGGCAAAAATGCATTCCATTGAAATCAAATAGAATGAGGCGCATTCCATATCCTTAATCTCCTTCCTTTATATGGATGCTGAGTTAGGTCAGTTTCGGCTTCGACTGAGCGCGAAACGCCGTCAGCGCCATTTATTGTTTGAAATCGAAACTAAAATAAAAAATCACGGTGAAAAATATCCTGACATCATACATAACCCTCCAGCAAAAAAAAATTAATAGCAGTTACCGTTTTCAAGTTATTGAATTTTAAAATCCACCGGTTATTTTTGGAACACCCGGTATTTTTCGTTTATTTCTGTATATTTACACCTCCCTCGATGTGTCATATACAAGATTTATTCTTTGTTAGATGTATAATCTTGTGATATTTCAGTAAATAGATTCTTTGCTAATTCTCCTAATGATTGTAGCTCCTGTGGTAGCTTTAACAAAGCACATTCAGTCATTTATCTTAACAACACCATCATGTGCATTCTTTCAGCAGTCGCAACTTTTTCATAACATTCATCAGCTTGCTTTTTCAGTTTTACGCATTGACCCATCAAGTGTCGTTAAGGATCTTGAAGTAAGTCCTAGATGGTAGGAAAAGACAGTTCTCATATGGAAATTTCTCCGCTGTGCAATGATCGTCATTTTAGTAAACATATTTTTTTTTGTCTTGGCAAGAAACCCTGGTCTATTAAATTTTACGCTGTCTTTCTTCTTCATGTCAGAAAAAATGTTTAGTTCCTTTATCTTTGATGGCTTGCAAAACCCTTCTGGCTTTGAGTCCTAAGACAGGTAGTCTCTCTCTCTCTCTGAAAAGTTTCGTAAGCTTCTTCATCCATCTCATGATCTTTGAAAATGTCTTCGGCAATTCCTAGAATTGTTATTGCTCCAATTGATACTATTACCATATCTAGATTTATCTATCCATTCATAGTCATGTTCTGTAGATATATGATATCACGTTCGTCTTTCTGGATCTTGCTCAAAGACAAATCTGGAACTAAAACAGGTTTGTCTGAAGTACTGATTTCTATTCGTTCACAAATCATGTGAAGAAAAACTGCCCTATAATCGAAAATATCTCTCAACTGCGGCAGGTCTGTGGGTGAACTTAATTGTAGCTTTTGACCCCTGCGTGTCTTAACTTATTGTCTCTTTAATCACCCTATTAATGTAATAGAATGCAAAACCAAATAAATCGTTAGGATCAGCCTGTTTATGAGCGGATATTTTACAAAATAGTGTCTTTTAGCTACTCTGTTCTTGAAAATATCTTGGATAAATGTCATTCTCATGTTATGGTTAATTCAAAAATATATGGTTCAACAAGCCCGCTGACATAAAACTACAAAATAGGCAGGCAACGAAGGCGGACATTTTCCAATATGATGCCTATATGCTTCTCTGATTTTGAAAATACGGATAAATTTATTCTTATGTTTTGGTGAACTCACAAATGTATGTGTATTATTTAACAAGATCACTGACATGAACCCACAAGAACCCCTCGCTCAACGGCGTCGAACATTTTCCAATATGGCGTCCGTAAATACCCTGGTTTTGAAAATATGGATAAATGTCATTCTGATGTTGTGATGAGTTGAAAAATGTATCATTTAACAAGTTCGCCGACATGAAATCACAGGAGCCCTTACCTCAGTATGGCCGCCGTTTTCCAATATGGTGACCAAAAACTACCTTGGTTTTAAATGTATTATGGATAAATGACATGTTGATGTTGTGATGAATCCAAAAAAAGTATTGTTTACCAAGTCCGCTGACTTGAAACCACACGACTCCTTAACTCAACGATGGCGGCCATTTTTCAATATTGCGCCCATAAGCTACCCTCGTTTTGAAAGTATCATGGATAAGTGAGGTGTTGTTGTTGTGGTGAATCCAAAAATATATAGTGCACCATGTCCCCCGACATGAAACAACACGAGTCCCTGATTCAACGATTAATAGTCTAGCTCTTTAATTCAGCATCTGATACATATTCGTCACAACATACGGAATAATAAGAAATTTATTTGTGTACAATTTAACCGTCAAAGCTGTCTTTCGCATGATGCTTTATTGCTTATCATATTTAATCTGAGATACCTAAGAAACATTTACTAAGTATAACTTACAACATGAGGGAATTTTTCAAAGAATCTAATTTTTAGCAGAAAATGGATGCTTTTGAACTATTGAGATGAACATATCCACTTAAAATTCTCTCTAAAAATAAATTATATATCCAGACTTATACTTGTATGCATTGAATTCAAAAGCTTTTTTTCAATTAGTTTATGCGAAATATTAAATTCAAAAGCTTAATTCATAATTAATTTATGCGAAATATTAGATTTCATCATACATGTCAACATATTTTTAAAAAATATAGTCTAAAAAATAAATAAAATAAGTAGTTCATAATTGCTTTAAATTACGAATTAATTCTTTTTGTACATTTAAAAGTTTTTAAAGTACAAATAGAGTGAGCATGCTGAGTTAAACTATTTTTGTTCGAATAAAATATCATTGTTTCTTCAAATAAAATACGTATTCCAAATTAAGCTACTACATGTTGAAATGATAAAGGCACATTTCAAAGTGCATTTAAATAGATTTGTTCTGTTTTTCATGTCTCATAGCTCAAACTCTTCCATAAATATATTTACATAAATATGAAAATATTAAATTTCATCATACATACCAAAATATTTTTTAAAAATATAGTCTAAAAATAAATAAAATAAATAGTTCATAATTGCTTTAAATTACAAATTAACTCTTTTTTGTACATTTAGAAGTCTTTTAAAGTGGCAGTCCTAGTATGGCCAAAGTTGACCAATCACATAAGGTTTTCGACATTTCGTTAAATATCTAGAAAAATATCTAGTTAAATATCTTGAATTTTTGTTTAAGTCTCAAAAATAAAGTTTGAAAATTATAGTCAATAAAATAAGCTCAAAATGCAATTTCCAAAAGTAAAGCAAAATTACAAGGGGGTTTATCCATATATCCACTAATTAGTGCTAATATATCATACACAATATCATACGTTCTACTATATTTTGATGGGTACTCATCTTTTAAATTCCTTTTGGTATCAACGGACTTTGAGCTTATTCTATCTACGATAATTTTTGAGAATTTTACAGCTGTGTTTTTTTAGGATTTCACAAAAATTTCTATACATTTAACCAACACATCATGCAGGTTATATTGTGATTGTATTTGCTTGTGAGAAGTGAAATGTTTTTTATTATCCCTGTGCATTTTTACTACCTTTTATTTCTAATTACAGGATAATTTTTACAATGTTGTTTGTTATACTTTCTGAAAAAAAAAAAAAAAAAAAAAAAAAAAAAAAAAAAACACTGTTTTTATATTCTGTTCTCTGCAAATTATAAAGAGAAAAACTTGGCAAAATTTAGGACAGATTTTATGAAACCCTTTTTTTTCTACGAATGAAATTTCTATCTTTATAAAAATGAACATTGTTTATTAAAATAAATCAGTTAATCATAATCTACAGTTTGAACGCTATTGCTACATTTGTGTTGACTGGGTTATTCAAAAGCAATTCATTATATATCAATTTGTTAACGGTTCCTATCGGAATTCGGGAAAAGTTATTTGCGGAAATATGTGACCTGTTCTATGTTTATTTGAATTTTTAGAATAATTCTATATATAAAAAACCGCCTAAAATAGCAAGTGATTTGCCACTTTTGGCCATATGGTGTGTAATATTTCATCTTAAATATAACTTGACTGATAACAATAAATTTCAGAACTGTATATTAACTATATAAAAATATGAGATATAAAACTCATCCATGTTTTGGTGAGGAAAATGGAATTATAATATCCCAATTCAGGACCTGGCTGACAGTAATGTGTAAAAATCATCAGTAGTAATACATGGCTAAACATTCAAATGTATACTAGCAACGTTTTGACAGATGCACAAGTAATAACTTTACACACGAAAACATGATATTCCATCTTATAAGACAACATTTGTATCTAATACGTAATTTCCATGATTATGCAAAGATATCAAGCCACACTCAATGCTTTCAATATATTCCACCTATCATTAGATGTCTTTTGGTGTACAACAATCTGTTCGTCAAGATATGATTCATGTGCATCATCCTGATTGTAAGTTTCTGAACGCCAGATTTTATATATTTATAATTACTTGTAACTGATTCTTCGTAAAAGAATTATTACGAAAGCTCATTTCCCAATCACCGTTTTTTATAAGCGAAACATTAAATTTTATCATGAATGCCAAAATATATCATAAAAGTCTAGCTTGAAGAAATAATTAACAGTTCATGACTGTTTTGATTTTCAAATTACACTGTTTGTTGCACATTTAGAATACTGTAAGGATCTTTAAATCAATATTGGAGTGCGCAAGCAAAGTTTAATTATTTCTGTTTTTTTTTTTTAAATATGTTTTAACTAGTATTAAAAAATGCTCTGACGAGCACCAAAAAAGGTTAATATGTTTTTAAGTATGAAAAAGGGTTTGACAAGTGCTTCTGTTAATTACTGAGCATGAGGAAGGACAAGGGATTCCTTCTTGGCTACAACTCACTTCAATGAAAACTTTGAAAAAATCATATTTGCGCTTTTTCCGTGAAAACAAATCAGTCGCAGTTACTATAAAAATGTATAATGTAAAGACATAACTTGTAAAGATACAGCTTAATTAGACATAAATGTAAGGGAAGACGACATAGTGCCAAAAACCTAGTTCCTGCAGGTATCACATTGATGCACTGCACCAAGCATGCCCTAAGTGTATAATTGCACAGAAAATTGATTTGTAGTATAGTGCAGAGTGAACTGTGCAGTTAACATCAAGGATGTAGTGCAGGTTATATGCCGTATACCTCCTGGACTTTTTAATAGAACACCATATACCCTCTGTTTCTCAAGAAAGCTTATAGTATACACATTCTAGGGTATCCCTCTGCTTAGAGCATATATCTTATGTTATTTTTACGACTACACTCCTGGTTAACATCTAAAGCTCGGTGGGAAGTTCTACTAAAGAACCGCAAATTTCTTTTATATGGAAAAAGCGCAAATATGATTTTTTTTCAAAGTTGGCATTGAAGTGAGTTGTAGCCAAGAAGGAATCCCTTGTCCTTCATCATGCTCAGTAATTAACAGAAGCACTTGTCAAACCCTTTTTCATACTTAAAAACATATTAACCTTTTTTGGTGCTCGTCAGAGCTTTTTTTAATACTAGTCATTTAATTTTTTGATAAAAACTGAAGATTTTCTAATATCTTAGAAATAAAAATAATTGCTGCTGTCAAAATTTATAAAATGATAACAACAGCATAAAATTTTGATGTAACAGAATAATTATAAAAGTCATTGCATTGCTATATAAAACGCATGATATGAAAAATAAACCATGGATTTGAACGAAAAAAGTACAGAACTTTATTAAAAAAATTAAAAGCCATACCAATTAAATTCATTCAAGGTAATTTCTCAAATGAAACATTCACAACTAGAAAAATTCTAGAAATTGAATAACAATTAACATAAGAATATTCCCGAAGGAATAATAATTTAACACAAAAGCATTTCTAAACAAACCGAACTTACATCTGACGGGATTTGAACTCTCTATCCGCTGCTGAGCAGAGAAATGCCTTACCTCGAGTGTCCTAGTTTAACACCAGAGATGTTGCAAATTTTGCTATAGTACCTATATAAATACCAGCATAAGTCTTGTGACTGTCATCAGCAGCTCCGATCTGATTGTTTTATTTTTTATATGCCCGACGGCTATTTTCCTACTTTTATTTTAGCTACTCGAAACAATCGCCAAATAGGTTTCCTTCATCATAATTTCATTTTAAATATAAAGCTGTCATTAGCTTTATTTAAAATACATGAATTTCATTAAAAAAACACATAAATTAAAAATACATATACACTATATTGCCATTGATTATGGGACACTT
This sequence comes from Maratus speculifer, assembly GCA_964019185.1. Taxonomy (NCBI): domain Eukaryota; kingdom Metazoa; phylum Arthropoda; class Arachnida; order Araneae; family Salticidae; genus Maratus; species Maratus speculifer. Next base: position 84,186,962 of record OZ025292.1, on the reverse strand, counting down.
GCGATTTTAGACATTTTACTAAATATCTAGACAAATACATGAGGAATCATCTCAAAACTCTTAGTGTATAAATATAATAGTATACGTCATACATCTCCGTGAAGATTTTTTTACCGAAACGCAATAGGGGACCGTCAACAAATTAAAAAAGAATGAATATCTTTTGAATAACCCTGTCAAAACTAATGTAGCAAAAGCGCTCAAACTCTAGATTATGATTGAATGCCTTATTGTAATACTCTGTGTTCATTTTTATGCAAATAGCATGCACACTCGCAGAGTAATTAAGGTTTTTATAAAAATGGTCCCAAATTTTTCCAAGTTTTTCCATTATAATTTTCAGAGTTCTTAATATAAAATAATATTTTTTTCAGAAAATATGACAAACAACATTGCACACAGTACCCTGTAATCAGAATTAAAAAATAATAAAAATTGTATGAAAAATGAGTAGGTTTACTATATAATTTTTTACTGCGCATGCGTCAAAGATATCAAAATTTCATTTGTATATTATGTTAGCTAAATGTATAGAGGAACTTTTGTAAAAGTCTCAAAATCATAGCTTGAAAATTCTGAAAGTAATCGTCTATAGAAAAAGGACAAAATCCGTTGTCTCCAAAATGAAGCAAAAAAATGAGGGATTTTATCCAAATGTGGTAGTACATACCGTATTGTGTATTCTATATTGACACTAATCAATGAATATATGGATTCAACCCCTCTTGTTTTTGCTTCATTTTGAGAATAACGGATTTTCGACTTATTCAATTGACGATTATTGTCAGAATTTTCAAGTTATGATTTTCTGACTTTCACAAAAGTTGCTCTATACATTTAGCTAACATAACATGCAAATGAAATTTTGATATCGTTGACGCATTCGCAGTAAAAAATTATTTAGTAAACCAACTCATTTTTTATACAATTTTCATTATTTTTTAATTCTGATTACAGGGTACTGTGTGCAATGTTGTTTGTCATATTTTCTGAAAAAAATAATATTTTATATTAAGAACTCTGAAAATTATAAGGAAAAAACTTGGAAAAGTTTGGGATCATTTTTATAAAAACCTTAATTACTTTGCGAGTATGCATGCTATTTGCATAAAAATGAACAAGGCTTATTACAATAAGGCATTCAATTACAATCTAGAGTTTGAGCTCTTTTGCTACATTAGTTTTGACAGGGTTATTGAAAAGATATTCATTCTTTTTTAATTTGTTGACGGCCCCCTTTGGAGTTTCGGGAAAAAATCTTCCCGGAGATGTATGACTTATACTATTATATTTAAACACTAAGAGTTTCGAGATGATTCCTCATGTATTTTTCTAGATATTTAGTAAAACGTCTAAAATCGCAAGTGTCCCATAATCAATGGCAATATAGTGTATCAGATACATTTAACTTGCACGTTTTTCTTTCATTTTATTAAAAATACTATAAGTAAATATATAACTACTTAATTTATCTTATTGAACGATAGACAAACTGTAAGATTATATGCCAATAATGGATGAACATAAATGTTACACTTCCTTGACATTAAACCCGCTACACTTGTTTGTTAAGTGATCAAATGATTTTAAATTCGATGATTTATTTATATTTTTATTAATGTTTGACTAATTTATTTGTTCTTTTGTTATTTAATATAAATTTTATGTCAATAAGCGAATAGCTCTTGATATTAATTGATAAAAATATAATATATAATTTATTAAAGTTACTTTATGGTTGTATCCGCCGACATTATTTGGTTAAATAAAAAGCATTTAACTCCTTACAAATTTCCGCTAACATTGATATTTTTGGTACCTTTGTATTAATGCCACCGCAGTAGAAGTTGTGCTAATGCGCCAATAAAGAGTGATCTTGTTGTTCGTGCCTTTTTTTTTTTTTTTTTTTTTTTTTTTGCTCATTTTGACGTCATTTTTAGTACTTTAGTACATTTTTAGCCTATTTTTGATGCCATTTTTTTGTGCGCGTGCGAACAAGATTACTCTTTATTGGCACAATAGCGCAACTTCTGCTGCGGTGGCGTTAATACGTAAGTACCATATTTTTTATGCTCTTTAATAAATTCTAATATTACATTTAAAATACTTCAATGTTATTCACATATGCGATATCTTACAAATATCTCTTTATGGTTTGATTTGATAAATTCTGCATTAAAATTTGAAAACTTTTATTAGTATTCTTTTGTTCGAAATCACCTGAATAAATCAAATTTTATATTTGGTACGTCTCGACGTCATAACTAAACGTCATCATTAAAGTAATCCTTTTCGTTAATGACTTTTATTTTTTTTAACCTAAATTCATTAATTTTCTAAACTTAAAAATTTTTAATGGCAACATTTTTCCTTTTGAGTAATTTGGCGAATAGTTTGGCGATTTCTATAAATGGGTGAAATTGGTCGACCTGATAATCAAGTAGCACCGTACGTAATGTAAATAAAATAGGTATGCATTTTTGGCACAGATGTCATATACGCACCATGTTGGCGATTTTTTTTTCTGACGCCAATGTCATATGCGCATCGGAGTATTTAACTGAATCCAGAGTGTCGTTATTTTACTTGATATGTCAGCCCGGATGTTGTTCTTTACTTTTTAATGAATATTTTTTTCTTTTTTTAAAATATATAAATTGTTTTGTTCTATTAAACAAACCTTTTTTTATTTATTGTTATTACCTTTCAAAAAATATATACCGGGTGTCCCAAAAATGACTGATCGATTTTAAAATTCAATAACTTGCAAACGGTGACAGCTATTTAAATAATTTTTGCAGGAAAGTTATGTACAATGTCAGGAGTTTTTTTTTTTTTTTTTTTTTTTTTTTTTTTTTTTTTTTTTTTTTTTTTACCGTAACTTTTGATTTTAGTTCGAATTTCAACCAATAGATGGCGCTGACAGCAGTTTAAGCCGATCACTATTGAAGCCCAGGTCGACGCCGAAACTGACCTCACTCAACACTGATCACCTGGCCTTCAATCGTCAGCGCCATCTATTGTTTGAAATTCGAACTAAAATAAAAAGTTACGGTAAAAAACTGACATTATACATAACCCTCCTGCAAATTTTTTTTTTAAATAGCTGCCACCGTTTGCAAGTTATTGAATTTTAAAATTTATCAGTCATTTTTGGGACATCCGGTATGTAACTGGTAATCCAAAACGAGATTTTCGCCAAATTGGCTTTAGAAAAAAATTAACGCCAATGTGATTCGTATATGACATTTGTGTCGCATTTTAATATAGAAACAGAAAAAATTCGTACGAAAACAAAAATTAAAGTTCATCAGGTTTGTTTTCAGAGCTATTTATATATTTTGGCATCATACCCTCCTTTTTTGAAGCCAAAATAGCACCAAGCTTTGGCAAACAGATTTATATTAACCAGACATTCATAAAATAAGTAATAATTTAATTGACCTAGAATAATTTAACGTACCTTCAAAAACAAGCTGACACATTCTCACGTCCGAATCATCATGAATCGCCCGACTTACCGCTGTTGGGTTGCGCCAAACCGGATTTCTTACCGGTACGCCCTTACCTTACATCTCAAAGACTCAAATAAATGTAAAACCATATTTTTACGCTTATCTTTTAATTGTCCTGTAGATTTTCCATTCATGTCTAATTATTCATAAAATAATAACTGTGAAAAGTATTGGTATGAACGTTTGTACTTAATAACTTTACATATCTTTTTGTCTTGTACAATTAAAAAAAATAATATTAATGTCAATCTTGTGTTAAATCAGTCTTTGAAATAAAATATTACGTGATGGAAAAACACGGTTACGTCGCTTTAGCGGTTAAAAACATTTGCTAATCGGTCTTTCGGCGCCATTTTTGATTTAATCGCCAAACACACCAACCAGAACAGGATAATGAGCTTTTCCGCAAAATCTTGCCCTGATCGCCTAAATTTGTTGATTTCATCTTATGGACCTTCAGATAAGCAAGTAAATAAAATTATGAATAAAAGTATCATATTACAGTGGCTAGCATAAATTTAAGAGAGACTAAACTTTTTGCCAGAGGCGGCTTTTATAACTTAAATAAATGAGAAATTAATAAATAAAAAAAAATATTTCACTTCACTCGTCAAAATAGATAGTGAATATGATACATGAAAATAAACTTTTCTACCAAAAATTGAACCGACTTCAAAAGCTACTGCAAAGTGAAAAATAATTTTTTTACAGAATAGTATTAAGAAATTAAATTAAGAGCGTAGTATTTATCATGCGCATTATTATATTTATGTAGATTAATTTGATTTTTTGAAGTCGGTGCCAGCCACGCCAAGTTACATGTAATTTTCCAATAGACACGCATCCAAGTATCTATGAGTTTTTTTACGATTTAATATTTAGTTAAAAATTTAACTTTTTTGCGATTTGTTTTACGATTTGCATTGGATAATTAATTTTAACTTTGAATTTGGCTTGGCTGGCACCGACTTCAAAAAATCAAATTAATCTACATAAATATAATAATACGCATGATAAATACTACGCTCTTAATTTAATTTCTTAATACTATTCTGTAAAAAAATTATTTTTCACTTTGCAGTAGCTTTTGAAGTCGGTTCAATTTTTGGTAGAAAAGTTTATTTTTCTCTTTTTAGTTAAAAGTTAACGATTTTTTGAAGTTAGTTAATAAAAATTATAATACAGGAAAATAACTGTAAACCATACACGTATGTCAGGAGTGGGGTTCGAACCCACGATCTGTTTCAAGAACAAGAAATCAAATCTGCTGTCTTACACCGCTCAGCCACCTGACTGCACTCCATTTGGCGAGCTTAGTCATCGTCCATGTTACTTTTAGTTTGCGAGAAATCACTAATTTTATTAGTTTTTACTTAATTACTAAAAAAGTACGGAACCAATTTCAATGAAATGGAAGAAGTACCAATGGAAGTGTAGCCTCTTTCATTTAACACTAAAAAAAAAAAAAAAAAAAAAAAAAAAAAAAAAAAAAAATAATAATAATAATAATAATAATAATAATAATAATCGGTTGGATAGTTTCGGAGTAATCGGTGAACATACATAGAGAAAAAAATACATTCGTGCCAAATTGATAACATCCTCTCCTTTTTTGAAGTCACTTAAAAAAATATATAACACGGATTTTTTTTTTGTATACTATACACATATGTCAGGAGTGAGGTTCGAACCGACACTCTCTTTCAAATCCAGAGATTAAATCTGGTGCCTTAGACCGCTCGGCTGTCCGGACTTCATTATTTTCAGAGAACTTATTCAATGTCATGTTACTTTTTGCAAGTCTATTCTCCTTTTTGAGTACTCTTTCACTGATAAAGTATTGAGTTAATAAAAAAACTCTGATACTCTGTGGTAACGGTTAAATACAAAATATTCCTAACAGTATAATTAGTATTTAACTGTTTAAATATATATTTAAAAATTATAATACGGAAAAGATTATTGTATACACGTACGTCAGGAGTGGGGTTCGAAACCACACTGCCTTTCGAAAACCAGATCTTAAATCAAGTGCCTTAGGCCGCTCGGCCATCCTGACATCGGTAAATTTATTCGACATCCATATTCCTACTGATTTGCGAGAAATCACTAATTTTATTAGTTTTTGCCTAATTACTAAAAAACTACTGAACCAATTTCTATGAAACGGAAGTGGTACCAATTCGAGAGCAAGCTCTCTCGTTTAACACCAAAATCAAGTTAATTGGTTGGAGAGTTTCGGAGTAATCGGTGAACATACATAAAAAAAAATACATACGCGTCGAATTGATAACCTCCTCTCCTTTTTGGAAGTCGGTTAATAACAACAAATAAGTATTTTTTCACGTGATTTATCTAATCTATTTATTTATGTTACATACATAGCAATTTTTATGTTCATTTAAACTTACGTGCAACAATTACAAGAAGAAACAAATATAAGAAAAAGGCTATGTTCAGCTGGAAATTTCAGACAAAAATTCGATTTTCTCAGCGACCGACAAACATACAAAGATGAAAAAAAAACTGTTCTAAGTTTTACCATGAGGATTAAAATAATTCAAAAACGAAGTTAATCCATCCACGGAAACGTTAGCTAGACTTAGTTGAATTTTTTCTTTCATTTTGTCATTAAAAATTAAATAAAAAACTATTCTAACCTGCAGTAATTTCTTGAATGCTATCATTTTATTCGTCTCTTTGAGTTCTATCTTTAAAAAAAAAAAAATTCACTGCCGTATCTCAACTGGTTCGCCAGAAATTTTAGAAAGTTGTTTGCACTTTCTATTTCTTAAACATATTATACCAAACGCTACCGCGTTTGCTATGATAAATAAATAAAATTATGATTCGATATTAAACAGCGATTCTGCTGCTTCAACACTGGCTAAATTCTGTATTTTTTCTTTCTAAAAGCTTAAAATGGCGGCGGTAAAAGACATTAGGCTCCACAGACTTAGTTTTCTTGCTTGTGTGGTTTTCTTAGGCAATCAAAATATGTTAAAATAATGATAAAAGTACAATCCAAAATCATATACATGTTGTTTCAAAAATGACCAGTATATTTGAAAAAATCAATAAAAACTAAACGGGCAGCGATAGAAACACACCGTTTCTTGCAATATGCTTGGGACAACAGTAAATTAGGTAGACAAACATTCGAAATTAGTTACAATTTTCAATAACGGATAGTGCTGCAGTCTGGAAAAATCTAAAGAACGATATTTTCTACATATCCACCATACGCAACAATAATATGGCTTAGTCTCTAAACCTAATTACTAGAAATCTTTGTAAACATGTCAAGGGGGGTGGATTCACATGCAGAAGGGATGTAATGCTTCAGTTGTCCAAGTGCTTTTGGATTGTGGCAGTAAAGCTAGTCTTTCAAGTGTCCTTACAGGACGAAATCAAAGGGGTCCATGTCTGGCGAATAAGGAGACCAATCCACGCCACTTCCTGTATGTGTGGGATAGCCCAAAGCAATCACACGATCATCACAATGTTCACTCAGGAAATTAAAGACGTCGGCCATGTGATGTGGCAGGGCAAAATCTTGCATAAACCACGAAACGTTCGCAGTGTCATCTAAGGCATTTTGTACTGCCACAAATTCCCGAAGAATGTCCAGATAACGTGTTGCAGTAATCGTTACGGATCTGAAAAATGGGCCAATGAGTTCTTTGTAAGAAAAGACAGCCCAAACCAATACAAGGGACGCTAGGGCTGGAACAGGGAGGTTTTCGATTTCCCATATGCGCCAGTTCTATTTATTCACGAAACTGTCCTTGTAAAAATGGCTTTGTCACTAAACCAAATGCTGCCCACATGGAGATGACCATCATCAATCTTTTGCACCATATCGTTAGCAATTGTCGCTCGTGCATCAGTGGAAACAGCGCTGAGGGGTGGCCGAGTTTGGATAGTGGTGTAAACTCTGGCGCATGATACGATATGTGAATGATGGCTTTATTTTAACCGCAGCTGTTACACGGCGAATGGAAACCCCATGTTACTGCTAGATAACCTGCTGCGTAAGCTGACATTGCCCTCTGTGGTTGCCGTACGCGGTTATCCTTCCTTTCCAGGACGTTCATTCTTCCCGTTCACAGTCCGCTGAAATTTTTCAAACAAATCCTTTATTATCGCTTTTCAGTCGTTTGTTTGCATTAAACTTCCGTTGAAAGCTTTGTCTAGTTGCAACAACACTGTGTACTAAGCGGTGGAATTCCAACATTTCGAAAGACCTCTGTTCTAATGAATAAACCATTTTTCACACCAAAGTGCAATTTGTGAACAACACCCGCTTACATCACAAAGATGACTTACAGAAAAACAAACTGCGTTTTCTTCTATATTGTTCAAATCGTCTGCAGCCCCATCTGTTGTTGCAAATTGTAACTAATTTCGAAAAATTGTCTGCCTGAAAATTAACTGTTGTCCCAAGAATTATTGAAACAAACGGGGTTTTTCTATCGCTGCTCATTTAGTTTTTTTTATCGATTTTTCAACTATACCGGACATGTTTAAACACCCTGTAAATATATTTTCCGTTTTACATGTTCATGGGACTGGTAACTTAAAAAATCTATTACATAAATACAAAAATATATCATTTCATGAATGTATTATTAACTATATAAAAATAATTCATATAAAGATTCATCCTTAATTTGGTGCTGAAAAAATTAAATTACAAAATCGCATCTCTATAACACATTGATAGTAAAATGGAAAATGCATAATATTAAAAAAGACCTAATCGTTCTAATTTGACTTATGTATGTTCCCACAGATACACAAGTAATAACTTTGTGTGTATGTATTAACATGTATTCCATCTTCTGAGACATCCTATGAATCAAATACGCAATTTCGTGATTATGCAAAGGTATCAAGTCACACTTAATGCGATCAATAATCTAAATGTCTCGTAGGATGTATTTTGGTGTACAACAATCAGTGTGTTAACATACGATTCAGGTGCTTCCGGAACATAAATTTCTGAAATCTTTAAATGATCTGTTTCTACATATTTGTAACGGATTCTTTTTAAAAAAAGATCGATAACCTATTACCAAAGTTTGTTTATTAATACCCAGGTGCGAAATACTAAATTTCATATTTTCATATCAAGATAAACTATAAAAATCTAGCCTGAACAACAACGGCAACAAAAAATATATAATAAATAAACAAATAAAAATAAAATTACAGTTCAAAATTGCTTTGAATTACAAATCATATTCTTTTTTTAATATTTAGAGAGATTTAAGTCTCTTTAAGGTAATAATAGAGAAAACATGCTGAGTTAAGCAATATCTGGTTTAAGTAAATGCGAGTGACTCAAGAAATAAATAAAATATTTAATTCAAACTGAGTTACTATATGTTAATATGATATAAAAGTACGTTTCACATGCATATAAATACCATTATTTCGTTTTAAATGACTTATGCCTAAAGTGGTGACATGAAATATATTTTACGTAAATACTAAAATATATTATTTCATCTAAATAAGAAAATGACTTAAGTATTAAATATAACAATATAACAATCAGAACTATACATTAACTAAATACATATACTGCATATATAGAATCATATATGTTTTGGGGCAGAGAAAAATGGAATCACAAAATTACATCTAGCATTCTGTCTGCCATACAATGAAAAGTATGAAAACAAGGAAAACTGGGTGCAGGAAAACACAATGCTAATCCAACCAGTCAACAACTAGTGGTATTAATTTTTGGCTTATGCACCACTTCGCTTTCTGTAGACATAGATAATTAGATTCTTCTATTACTACTTTTTGCAACTCTATCATTACTATATTTTTTCTTGTGCTCGATGACATAAGATTTTTGCAGTTGGCTCTTGGACTATAAACGTGACCTTAAGTGATTCAAACTGATCAACTAATCAAGTATGTCGTAACGTGTGATTTAGCTGAATAGTCTTCCTATAATCCAGAATGTAGCATAAAATTTTAATTCAAATCATTTAAACTAACCATTTAAACTTAGATAAAATTAGCTTGTTTCATAAAGAATCCAGCAATCTAAACTTCATGAACATGTGACACAGCCCAATGGTCTTAGAGACGGAAAACGGCAGGGTAAAAAAATATCAGGCAAAACATTTAGAGCCATATTTAGATAAAATAAAATAGACCCGTGATGACTCAATCAAAATTTCATGATCTTCTTATGCCGAGAAATGGTACAATACAAACACTTTTCTAAAGCGTTTGAGCATATTTTTAAGTTTAGTTACCTCGATTGTCATCCATATCGGCACAAAATATCCCATTATTTTTTTTTCAACACGTACCTAAAACAATGCTCACCTCGAACCCTAAGCAATTTTTAAACAAAATCATTAAAGCCGTCTTCGATTTAAAATTACCTTGACCAGTAGTAACCCAAAATGAAACTGTAATTGAAATTTCTCAGACATGTGAGTTGGTCAAATGACTTGTTTTGCTCAGATAAAGCGTAATACGTAATTCTGTGAAAATCATTATTATCGTTTTTAAGAAAAATTTAACTTGACCTAAATTTTCATTAAAGAAAATTTATCTCTTAACAGATCAATATTTTTGTGAAAACTTTCAAAAAATGCATATTTTTTGCATTTAATATATATGTTATTATATTTTATTAAAAGAATTATTTACCTAAAAAAATGCTTGAATTAAATAATGCAAAATTTACAATAAAAATGTACTGGTGAGAAAAAAAATCATGATTTGAAACCGTTTACCGGTGTGTGTCAGAAATTGTCTTATAGTAAGCTATAATTTTAGAATTCAAAATTTAGTAGCTAGAGCTGTTTTAAGATAATATAAGTTTGACCCTTATTAGCACAAAACTGACTCAATAATAAAAATGTCTTGAACATGTGACAATTGTCATCAAGTGACCGAAAATGTTTGGATGCACAATTTGGTCAAAATATATTGAGCACACAGTTTCTTTTTAATCAGATTCAATGTCAACATAATCTAACATACTAATCACTAATCCAGTTTTCTCGATCATGTGACTTATCCTTATAGAAATCCAAACTGTAATATAAATTAAAAAAAAAAAAAATAAAAATTGATAGAATCGTTTTTTAGATTAAAAAAATATGATTCATAGAGGCTAATAAAATGACCCACTAAAATTTTGTTGACCTCCAAAATATTGCTGAACATCTAACCAAACACATTGGCCTTCTCATGCCCAAAAGCAGTAAGATACAAAATCTATTAAAACTGTGAAAGCATTTTTTAAGATAAGTTATATATATATATATATATATATATATATATATATATATATATATATATATATATATACATATATAGATATATATATACAGGGTGATTCTAATTTTTTTTTACAATAAAAGAGGGGTGATAGTACTTTTAAAAATGCCGATAGAGGGCGCTTTAGACCTTGGAGTAACGAACAACTATTTTCTACCGGTATTTTTTGCATCTCTTTAAATGTTTTGGTAAGAGTAAAGTCAAACTTAAATTTTCAGCTTAAAATCAGAAATTTGGGAGTAGTTAAACAGCAAAAATTGAACTGTGTTCAGAGGGTTCAAATTTCAAATGATTTTAAAAAACGGAAAAATTGGTTCATTGATTTGCGGGTTTCACTAAAACTATTCTTTATGTTGGTATTTTCTTAAAAATAAATTAGAAAGATAAATTTAAAAAAAAATGGACGATAGACCGCGCTTTAGACTTTGGAGTAACGAATAACTATTTTTTGCTGTTTTTTTTTGCATATTATTAAATGTTTTCGGAAGCTTAGACTTGAACTTAAATTTTGATCTCCAAATCTGAATAGTTGGGATTGGTTAAGTAGCACAAACTGAACTATGTTTAATGGGGAGGGGGAGGTTAAATTTAAAATAATTATAGAAAATGGAAAAATTGGTCTATTTGTTTGCGGTTTAAAATAAAACTATTTCTTAAGTCAGTATCTTCTTAAAAAAAAAAAAAAAAAAAAAAAAAAAAAAAAAAAAAGATAAATTTCAAAAAATTCCATTAGAGAAAGCCTTAAACTTCAGAGTAACCAACAATTTATTAAAAAAATTACTTTTTGTTCTAATTAATTGCTTGCAAAAAATTTTTAAATGTTTTCGGATGCTTAGATTTAAACTTAAATTTTGAACTCAAATTCTGAATCGTTATGAGGGGTTAAGAAGCGCAAGCTGAAGTGTGTTCAGGATTTGAAATATAACCCTCCTTCCTCCTTGAACGCAATTCATTTTTTCGCTACTTGAACACTTCCAACGATTCAGAAATTGATCCCAAAATTTAAGTCTATGCATTTGAAAGCTTTTAAGGAGATTAAAAAAATAACAGTTAAAAACAGTTGTACGCTACTCCAATGTCTAAGGCGCCCTCTATCGGCATTTTATGAAATTTATCTTTAAAATTTATTTTCAAGTAAATGCTGATTTAAAAATTAGTTTTAGCGAAAAGCGCAAACGAATCGACCAATTTTTTTTTCCGTTTTTTACAATCATTTGAAATGTGTACCCTCTGAACACAGCTCAGTTTGCCTACTTAATCACTCCCAGCTCAAATTTTAAGTTCAAGTCTAAACTTACGAAACCATTTAATAATAAGCAAAAAATAACGGCAAAAAAGAGTTGTTCTTTACTCCAAAGTCTAAAGCGCCTTCTATCGTCATTTTTTTTAAATTTATCTTTATAATTTATTTTTACAAAAATACCTAAATAAAGAATAGTTTTAGTGAAAACCGCAAATCAATCGACGAATTTTTTTCCGTTTTTTATAATCATCTGAAATTTGAACCCTCGGAACACAGCTCAGCTTATGTTACTTAACCACTCCGAACTATTCAGATGTTAAGCTCAAAATTTAAGTTCAAGTCTAAGCTTACAAAAACATTTAATGAGATGCGAAAAAAGCGGCAAAAAATAGTTGTTTGTTACTCCAAAATCTAAAGCGACCTCTATCGTCATTTTTTTAAAATTTATCTTTATAATTTAATCTTAAGAAAATGCCGACATGAAGAATAATTTTAATGAACAATCGACCGATTTTTTCCGTTTTTAAAGTTTATTTGAAATTTTGGTCCATAAATTTTAATGGCGGCTATCTCTTTTGGAAAACGTTTTGGACCCTTGGTCTCCTGTTTAATATTGTTTGTCTTGATATTATCACCCCTCTTTTATTGTAAAAAAATTTAGAATCACCCTGTATATATATATATATATATATATATATATACAAATTTTACTCGTATATATACATATTATAAAAAAATATTTCTTTTTCCATACAAGCACTTGTAAAAAAATAGTTTTAAAGTGTAACAACATTAAATTTAAAGCTATATTTATTTTGCGCGCAAGAAGAAAAATATAATAGTGATTAATTATTTTTTTTTAAGTAAATAGTGTTATTTTCTAATGTAACAACTTAAGTTTAAATACATTGTAAAACTTTAAAAGTTCTAGCCTACATCTTAATTGTGATTCTAATAGAAAAATTAAATCTAACAATTGTTTTAATATTAATGCATTTTTCTGTTTTTTGAAAAAAAATCTTTTTAATATTCTATAATGAATTTAAATTTTTAATTAAATAAATGATTAAAACTTTATATTAATGGTATCCATCCTTAAGAATTTGAATCAAATTTAACACTTTATGATTAAAAACATATATATTATAAAACCATTACTTACCATCAAAGAAGTCTCTTTTGTATAGATTGTTTTAAAACGATACTGAAAGTTGCAAAGTGCATAGGGAACAAACATCAGAGATTTATTTTTTTTTTATACAAATTGTATAAGTGTTTATAAACGCAGATAAGTATTTAAATATATATATATAGTAGTGTTTTTCTTTTTCGTTTACAAATAGAACTGTTATAATGAAAGCATAAATTCGGTAACCTTAACAACTGTACATTATACCGGTCTAAAAAAAAAAAAAAAAAAAAAAAAAAAAAACTGAAAAAGACTAAACATTTGATAATTATGAAAAAGCATGTATGACACTTTGAAATTAGTCTTGTAAAAATGACTTCTTTTTTAAAGGCTGTGATAATTTTTATTGGAAAAACTGCAAATAAAACGAAACAATTCACGGATAATTTCTTTTTAATCGTTTCACATCTTTCAAATCGCATACGTATGCGAATATATTCCGGGAGAAACACCTGTGACGTTGTTCCATGAATAATATTTTGCCATTAGTTTTTGCCTGTTCACTCTCAGATTTTTTTTTTTTTTTTTTTTTTGATGTGTGAAAATGTTTTGATAGTGTTTTAAGTGATCTAATTTTTCATGTACTTTTTATGTGACATATTTCTGTTGTGTTTTTTAAAATATTGTTATCTCAAATTAGAATATGATGTGAGAATTAAAGAATTTGATTTTCTTTTTATGAAAGAATTAATATATGATTTCGCCAAAAAATGTCCCCTTGTGAAAAACTATAATGTACTTTCTTGGATGAGTAAGAATGTTTCTCCTACTTCTATGATTTTCATGTACCTAACGTTTTTTGAGGAACGGATATTTTAAGAGTATAGTTTGATTAATCACATTTACTAGAAAATTTAGTACAATTTAATCTATAATATTAGGCAAAATTTTCCTATTTAAGATTAGTGACACTAAAAGATTAAAATTTTTTCGTCCCGAAGGAATAAAAACTGGACGACATCGAATAATAAAATTCTCCCCTCCCCCTCCCTCATTCTCTATAGTATTATGTGGCTATCTCTGTAAAATATTACTCCAAACAGACTGCCCCTTATTGTAAATATAGTAATAAGCAACGGTATTATTATAAAAAATATATTGTTTCTAAAGTAATAGCAAAAATTTGTAAAAGCGCTATGCAACGCACGATTGGCCATATCTATATATATTTGAAAAATATAAATTGATATATCATTGCTGTTTAGAGATATATGAAGATTAAAACGTGTAAAACATTCATTTAATCTATGGCTTTTTAAACTTTGCCATATTCTTGTTAATAAGAATTTATTTCGGTACTGACAATAAAAACTGTACATATTTAAACTCCATTTAAAATTTTATAATTCAAATTCAGAATAATACCAAACTTATCTTTTTACAACGTACATAAAAAACAACCTATCTCCGTTTATTTCAATTGGTGTTTGGCAATAAGCTTCAATAAGAGGATTGGAATGTTGAAGAGTTGCCTTGGCAGACGCCTGTATTTTTTACAGATAGGTTTTTAATTAATATTTAAAGACAAAAGAAGACTAGTCAGTGATCCAATCAATGAAGATTAGTCTCGAATGCCATAGTAATTATGTGATTAATTTTAATTAAATTGCTATGTTTTTTTAAACATTTGACATTTATTTATTTTATACTAGCAGTTCTGCTCGGCATTGCCCGGGTTCATAAAAAAAATAGCAAGAATTGCGAAAAAACTTTAAAAATCATAATAAAAACCACGAAAAATTTAAAAAATGCTGCACGAATTTCGTCTAAACTTCGATGAAAAGAGATGGGCTAGAAAATTGAAGTCGGATTATTTTTACTAATGTGGAAAAATCTTACAAATCGTAAAAAAAAAAAACATTAAAAATCTCATAAAAATATAAAACAAAATTCAAAAATTGTGTTTCAAAATTCAAATAAACTTTTAAGAAAAGAGATCAGAATTTAATAAATTCGGCCAAAAATTGAACCTCTAAAAAATCGAAGCGTGTCACGAAGAAACGTAAATATCCCTTTAAAAATGGCAAAATTTTCAAAAATCACGGAACTCAAAATTTATTCTACTTGGATAAATGTATTGAATCTAATAAATTTGATAATGTAAAAAGCATTGAAACACGAAAAAACTGCTAAAAAATTGCAATAAAAATCTTTAATCGCACAGGAGAAAATTTATCATATTACCGAAGAAATTAAAAATCGAATTCCTTTTCCGTATCTGAAAAAAATCACCGTGAATTCAAAAAAAAAAAAAAAAAAAAAAAAAAAAAAAAAAAAACATACTGCATTAAAAACTGCTGTAGATCCAAATAAGAGAGCAAAACAATTACCATAAAGGATAAAAGTTTGAAACCAAACTCTTATTAGTCTAGAAATTTAAAATCGAATTTCTTTAAAAAATGTAAAAAAAAAAAAAGACTGCGAAAGCCCAAAAATTGCATTGAAAATTGTAATGAAAGTCGTAAAACATTAAAAAATCCCTAGGGTAAAAATACACTGTTATAATATAAAATATTGTAATCAAGAAATTAACCATATTAACCAAAAAGTTTGAAATCGAAATCGATTTCCGGATTAAAAAATCTCCACGAAACTTGAAGAATGGCTAAAAATTACATTGAAAATTGCATTAAAAATAGCTAAATATTTGGAAGTCAATGCTTAAAAAAAATAATATTAAGGCAGGGGGGGTTATGATCGAAGTCATTCATAAATTACAAAATGTAGGCATGGAACGCCAAAATCATACTAAGAGATAAAACATTGCATTCGAAAGATAACTACATTAAACAAAATGTTTGATATCAAAATTGGTTTCTGAATGGCAGATAATCGCCAAGGAACTTAAAAAAATGGCTAAAAATCGTATCGAAAATTATATTAAAAATCGCTGGATATTTAAAAGTCATGGCTGTAAAAATTTAATATTCAGTCGAAAATATTCTAATCGGAAATCGTTCATGAATAAGGAAAAGTCAACACGGAACACCTAAAATCCCCCAAACTAATTAAAAATTACATTGAATATCGCATTAGAATTTGGCAAAATTCATAAAAGCTTGGAGAACAAATTGTACTATTTATGCTAAAAGTTAGAAACCGAAATTCTTTTACCGATGTCAACAACTGTCACAGAACTCGAAAAAGCACTATAAAACAGATTAAAAATCAGTAAAATTCAAAAATCCGGACAAAATTTGCCATAGTAAGATAAACATTTATATTAAATTCCTGCGGAGATAATTTACCATAATGGGACAAAACACTGAAATCTGAACTCTTTCATTAGTTAAAAAATATCGACACAAAACTTGCTAAACATTTTATGAAAATACAAAAAAAAAAACTCAATCATTGATATCAAAATTTACGACATTAAGCTACAAATTATTTAAAAATTTCTTTTCCATTTATGAAAAAATCGCCGTAGACTCGAAAACATCTAAAAATTGTATTCGAAAATTTATTACAAATCGTTTCAAATTCAAAAATAGCGGGGGACAACATTTACATTAATAGAGTAAATTAGTGTAATCTGAATTATGTCTTAAATACGAATGAAAACTAGTCGTTGGGGGCCACCCTAATACTTACCCATCATAGATATGCATATGGAAATAAAACATGTGAAAACTATTTATACAATGCATTGCAATTCATAAACAAAATTTAAATATTGTTAATATACATAGTAATGCTATATTAAAGAACTGCTGATTACCAATTTCGACAAATTATATAAAACTCCAAACTACTCAAGTAGTACCGAACTGCGTAAAAGAAACATCTTTATAACTCCAAAAATAATAATTCTATTAACTAACTATTGACTGCGTCAGATTAAGCGTCTCATTTCCAATTAAAATATACCTCTGAATTGAAATTTGAATGTAATACAGGGTCATGAAAAATCGAAGAATGTGGAAAACAGGATTACAAATATCTCGGCAACTAATAATCCGATCAACTTCGTTCTATATGCAAAATGTGTGTTATTTTATTGCTTTTTACGTCCATGCCTTAGAACAAAAAAATTCGAAAAATTTTATATACTTTTCCTCAGAACGAATTTTTCGAGAGTCCGAAAAAAATAGTTCCGAATAATCGAGGTTGCTGATATTAAATAGGCTTCGTCCCATTCTTACATGCTAACTACATACAAAATTTTAAGTCTCTATCACAATTTTTTCGGGAGTTAGAGCGTTTACAGACAGACAGACAGACAGACGGACGGCAAATTTTATTTTCTAAAAATATGTTTTTCAGAATCTCCACTATCTAAAACATGTAAATCCATAAAAAAAAAAAAAATTCGATTTTCAAAACGATTGCAAGACTTACCCTATACTACGTATGATGGGTAAGTAAAAACGGTGCAAAGCGTGAGAAATAATGAAAGCATTGCTATAAATTGCATTAAAATTTTTAAAAAAAATAGCCGTGAGATTCAAAAAACCAATACAAAACCACTGAAAAATTCATTAAAAATCGGTAAATGTAAATACATCCGGTGAATAAAAAAATATTCTAGTCGTGTAAAACGTAGCAACCATTCTTTATTACATGAATTACAAAAAAATCGACGCAGAACAGAAAATATATTAAAAATCACATCGAAAATCGTTAAAATTAAAAAAAGGTAAATGGTGAAATTTAATACATTAGGCTAAAAGTTTGAAATTAAGATAATTTTTTAATTGTTAAAACACCACTGTGGTGGGGATCGAAAAAAATAGTACTAAATTGCATTAAAAAGTTCATTAAAAACGCATTGAAAAATTCACTAAATATTGTTTGTTATTTTTTAAATCGCAATAATCAGAATTTTATCAAATGGATAAAACATTCTAATCGGAAATCTGAACTATTTGATTATCCGGTTGACCAAGAAACTATCTGGGTCAAACCATAAGATTAAACTACAATAATGGCGGATCGTAAATTCCATATTCACTTGACATTAAACATGTTACATATGTTAGTTACGACATCAAGTGGTTTTTACTTCTTATTTTTATATGTATTTGTATTAATGTTTTTCTAAATTATCTCTTCTTTCATTATTTAACATAAAAATTACATCTATTTGCATAAATTTGCTTGTTTCAAGATTGATATAATTTGGCAAAATTGGTCGACAGGATAATCACGTAGTAAAAGGAAATTCTTTAGAGATAATAAAAAAATCGACACGGAACAAACAATTCTTGAAAAATTGCGTTAAAAATTTCTAAAATTATATTAGATTAAAAGTTTGAAATTAATTTTTACTTTCGAATATCAAAACATCACCATAAAATTCGAAAATTTTCTAAAAATTGTATTGAAAAGTTCATTAAAAATCCCAAATATTAAAAAATCACAGGGGCCAAAATTTACTCCAATTGGGTAAAACGTTGTAATTGGAAATATCGCATGAATGACGAAAATACGACATCAAACGCAAAAAACCACGAAAAATCGCATTAAAGTTAGTTGAAATTCATAAATCTTAACAGCTAAAATTTAATACATCCTTGCCTGAAACCTGCCTTTAATACATCCTTGCCAGTTACTTGCCTGAAAGCTTTAAGCAAAATTCCTTTTATTAATGTCGAATAATAGGGCAAAATTTATATTAAATAATTCACTAAAAATCCAGACATCGTTGCACGACATCCAAATAAATTATATTGAAAAGAGAAAAAAAATCACTAATTTAGGTCGAAAGAATGAAACCGCTTTCCTTTTCGCTAATGTGGAAAAATCGCCTCGAAACTCACTAAAATTCGCATATGAATTAAATTTAAAAAACTAAAAATCGTCCTTCAAGGTGTAAAATTTCATACATAACTTCGAGCAGCGGTCTCTCCAGAGCATTGTCAGTACTTTAAAAATTTTAACATGCGTTATAAACTACCTTAAAGTGCAAAACAGATCTTCTTATTACATTTCCTAATTTTGTTCGCGCCCCTCCTTTCACGCAGCTTGAAATGCATCACACCATTCTTTGTTTACATTTTTTATCATGTATTATAAACCATTTTAAAATTTAAAATAAATCACATTGTTATATTTCCAAATTTTAACAAAATCGCATTCTTTTAGTTCCATTTTTCCCAACCAGCTAGCGCACTCTATTCTTCAAAAACTTTATCAAAACGATACCCTGTTAAACAACCTATAAAGTGATATATTATTCGAGGGGGTAGCGGTCTTAAGCAAGAATTTAAGATATTTTATGAAATTGCTATCCGAAAATAGTGGTAACTAAATTTTTTACATTTTAGGTAAATTTCGCAAAAAAATACTACTTATTGTATTCTCAACAGTTCAAGATTTTGATAAAACAACTATGAAAAAAATAGACGCTAAATGCAAAAAATCTTGAAAAAGCGTTAAAAATCACATAGAAAATCGCATTAAGTTAAAATCTAAAATTCGTAATAAACACAAAATTTAGGGCTAAAAGTTTGAAACGCTTTTCTTTTTAACAATCTTTAAAAAAGAAAAAAAATCGCATTAAAAATTTGTTAAAAATTCAAAAATCGCTGTACAAGTTCAGAAAAAACTTTGTTGAAAAGAGAATAAAAATTGCTATTTTGGATTAAAACATTTGGATTAAACCATTTTAAAATTTAAAATAAATCACATTGTTATATTTCCAAATTTTAACAAAATCGCATTCTTTTAGTTCCATTTTTCCCAACCAGCTAGCGCACTCTATTCTTCAAAAACTTTATCAAAACGATACCCTGTTAAACAACTTATAAAGTGATATATTACTCGAGGGGGTAGCGGTCTTAAGCAAGAATTTAAGATATTTTATGAAATTGCTATCCGAAAATAGTGGTAACTAAATTTTTTACATTTTAGGTAAATTTCGCAAAAAATTACTACTTATTGCATTCTCAACAGTTCAAGATTTTGATAAAACAACTATGAAAAAAATAGACGCTAAATGCAAAAAATCTTGAAAAAGCGTTAAAAATAACATAGAAAATCGCATTAAAAATCGTTAAAATCTAAAATTCGTAATAAACACAAAATTTAGGGCTAAAAGTTTGAAACCGTTTTCTTTTTAACAATCTTTAAAAAAGAAAAAAAATCGCATTAAAAATTTGTTAAAAATTCAAAAATCGCTGTACAAGTTCAGAGAAAACTTTGTTGAAAAGAGAAAAAAAAATGCTATTTTGGATTAAAACGATGAAACCGTATTCCTTTCACTAATGGGATAAAACCGCAAAAATAACGCTAAAAATCGACTAAAAATTATTCAAAAAATCTTAACAAAAAATCGAAAATCGGGCTTCGAGGTGCAAAACTACATGTAAAAAAGTACCTTCCTTCCAAATTTTGTACCTCTACGTGCAGCAGTCTCTTCAGAACAGCGCTCACAGACAAACATCCTTCTCTCTTTATTATTATAGACTACTATTGGAAATTGCATTATACGGATATATTTTTTAAAGTTATTATATAGACTTTTTAAATCGATAACGCGGCGTATAGAATACACAGCTGTTTAATATTTTTCATATGATTTTATGCATGTGCAAGACATCTGTGTGTTTAATTGTTAATATCTCGGATGATTATTTTTCTAAAATTATCATCAACATTTCTTTTATACTTCTGAGACTATAGGTATGTCCAACGTGCCTAAATTCTTTTGCTGAACGCTCGTAAATCATAACTTCTGTATAATGGAAAAATGGGATTTAAAAAAAAAAAAAAAAAAAAAAAAAAACTATGTGACTGACGGTTATCGCTATAGTTTTCCTACAAGGGGTTAATTAATGCCAATTACCTCATTTTTTCATAACTTTATTTTTAGCAAAATTGTATATAGATGGGAGGGACATTTTTCCATTACACTTAAATCGTATGTTATACTTACAAAGTTTTTTTGTGTGTGTGTGGAAGGGAACCAAGTTCCATGAAAAACAATATGTACAAGCTCCGAAAGCAAATATTTAACTTGGAAATATTTAACAAGAAATTCTAAGAACTTATATCTATATTTCTTATATCGAAATGGTATACCTTCCATTATTTAGCACCTAGTATGTTTCAGTCTTACTTACAATATCAGTAATTTCTGAATATATTTTAATAAGGTTAGAATTATGATTATACTGAGTATACTTTAATGATTATGCATACTTATGTGATTGGGCACATGCATTGTTGAACAATATCCATTTTAATTCTAAGTATGGATTTTTTCCCTTTATAATGATTTTGAGAAGTCTTACAAAAGTAACTAAAAAGTAAATGTCTATAACAATAGTGATTTGCAATAGAAAAAATGACGTAAATACCATAAAAATATACTCTGTAATTGTAAATTTCAAACTGCATTTGAATTCACTGAAATGTGATATCACATCTTAGAATTTTACAAATTCAATATGTTGGCATTTTAAATTTAATCTTTATGTTTTATCACATTATCATCATTTGACAATAATTTGTAAATAACATATAATGTACAATCTTCCATACATGATGAGATGTAAATTCAAAATAAAGGAATCCTCAAGATATGCACTCAAACGGAATTTCTGGTATCTGTACATATGCAATGTTATCAACTTTTTTTGAAATTTTGGACCATCTCTTCCCCTTATGATGGTATATGTATCCTCATTCCTTGGTAACCTCCATCCTTCCCCGGTAATGGTAGCGTAATCAGTTATGTAAGTTATTTTTATTTATAGAATTTTCTTTCTTTTTTCAAATGAACGGAAGGCATCAATAAAATATTTTTCTTATAAATGAAATAAATTTATATCAAATAAAATTCTAAATACATAAGTAGTTTTAATGTATTTAATTATAGTACTTTTAGGGCAACATTCCTCGTGTTCTCTTTACAAACACAACAAATATAATTCCAAATATATACTTCGTATGTGTTTTTTTTTTTCAACCGCGGATTATATACTCACACGGTACAAAGATAAATATGCCAAACATAGGGATAATCCACATTTTTAAATGAAAAAAAAATATCTAATCTTTTCTTGGTATTAATAATCGTATTTTCATTAAAAAAAATTTTAAAAACATAAGAAACTGTTTTGATGTTAAAAAAATAGTTACGTACACATACAAAAAAAGAAAATTTTGTTTAGATTAAATACGATAACGATATTAAATTAACCCCCCCCCCCCCTTTGAGATACCTTGCGATTCCAAGCCCGAGACACCCATCACCCTCAAGTTTCAACAATGTATATGCACAGTCCCCTGTGATTAGTAGGTAATTCAAATTGCCTGTAGATGCTAATATGGAATTTCTGATAAACTATTGAGAATGAATCGATCATTTAGAGTGTTTAGAATGCAGCGACGATGATATTATTTTTGAATGGGTCTAAGCATACATCTAACTGATTTCTCAGCTGAGTGCAGATTGAAGTGCTTGAACTAAACAAGATAAAAGGAGTGAGGGATATAATTTCAGTCTTTAAATAGACATTAATTTTACTGATGCCACTAATATTTACATAAAATACTGTTCTTTGTGTTATATCAGTGGTTTTATCATGCAGGAAATATTTTGATGTTTCTATTACATTACTTTGATAATTGGAAAATCAGTTGCATAATTGAAATTCAACCTGTTTCTGTTGCAATTGTAACAAAATTACTAGTACCTATTTTTTTATGATTGATCTACCTATTAGCGCATCATAATCATAAATATATTTATAAAATATTCTCAACTTTGAGAAACTCGGAGCCACCTTTTATTATTAATCACTTGTTTATATAGTCTATATAATAGGTTGCCATGATAATTATAATAGTTTTTTCAATTTACATTAGAACATTCTATGTCAGTATCATGAATTTATACTTCTATACACATATTCTATGCATATGCGGTGTTTAAGGATGTTAAAAACAAAATATCAAAACGTTTTATATATATATATATAAATATATATATATATATATATATAAATTCTACTTTCAATCTTACAGTGTGTATATCATTTCACAACAAAATTTTTAATTATGACATTGGTACTGAAAAAAAACCACGAAAACGTATAACCAAATAAAGTACATTACAATCTAGCTTGTTTTAATAACATTGTTTTTTCGGTTATTTTTTTTCTTTCGGTCCTACACTTCGATCCTACAGTGTGCATCTTCTAACAGTCTAAATGAGTATGATTTAACACTTACATCGAAAAGAACAAAAAACAAGTAAGAAAAATCATGCGTTAAGCATAGATTATGAAGCACTTTCCAACACTTAATGAAATCTTTAACAAAACTTTGTTATTTAAGGAAATAATAGTGTATAGCCAAATATACCCAAATATGTATTCCAGTACATTAGAACAGCCCTGTATTTCATATGTTAGTATATACATTAGCTTAGCAAGAAAATACCCAGTAGCTTGAAATTTCTTTTTCAGCAATTCATACTATTAGATGGAAACATACTTGACTACTTTTGTTCAGCCCTGTAGTTTACATTGTGCCTTTATTACACGTCAGCATTAGGCTAAAATTTATTGTAAACTGAAACACTTTTAAAACAACTGAAATCACATTCTCATAAATCATCATTCGTAGGCGTCCATGTACCGAATTCTTTGCTTGGCCCTGTATATCCCTTTACCTATATTCTGCAAACATTTCTCAGTAAATTGAATGCAGCTCAGCGTAAAAATGCATAGCTTATTTAAGAACCACGTTTAAATAATTTACGCTCATATCCTGAATAAAATTTCATATAATTATTCAGGTGAGCTCTTTTGGGTAGCCCTGTATATCAACTATAACATTTATACACACCATATAATGTGCATATATTTAGCGAAATATAAACGCGAATATCATAATTAAAATGAATTTCATCCCTCCATCAGCCATATACGGTAGACATATACCATAGACATACACGGTACTTCGGAAAGAATATACTATTTGAAATCTTTTGTATGGCCCTGTAAATGCTATGTACTTCATATTATGAAAGACAGTAGCGTATAATTTATACTAAGCTTCAGTGACATATATCAATTTTATTATACATGAAAAAGCTTAATATATTTAAAATATGTCACACATAATTCCCCCTTTTACCGTTATCTAATGGAATTCTTTTGTGTGACCCTGTAAATGAATAATAGCAACATTTTCACCTTATATTTTATAGGATGCATATTTTAATATGTTTGGCAGGGTATAACATCTTTAAAATTCCTTTGAAATGATTTTTCCCCATAGGCTGTAATGTAATAGGAAACTTTTGATTCGCCCTGTAGATAAACTAATCATGGTAGAAACTTCATTTTCGATAGGACTTGTGCTAGGGTAAACGTCAATAACGTCCTAAAATTTCATGGCAATCCGAGTATATTAACGATTTTTCCCCATGGGCCGTAATGTAATGGAAAACTTTTGATTCGCCCTGTAGATAAACTAATCATAATAGAAACTTCATTTTCAATAGGGTTCGTGCTAGGGTAAACGTCAATAACGTCCTAAAATTTCATGGCAATCCGAGTATATTAACGATTTTTCCCCATAGGCCGTAATGTAATGGGAAACTTTTGATTCGCCCTGTAGATAAACTAATGATGGTAGATACTTCATTTTCAGTAGAGTTCGTGCTAGGGTAAGCCTCAATAGCTTCCTAAAATTTCATGGCAATCTGAGTATATTAACGATTTTTCCCCATAGGACGTAATGTAATGGGAAACTTTTGATTCGCCCTGTAGATAAACTAATCATGGTAGATACTTCATTTTCAATAGGGTTCGTGCTAGGGTAAACCTCAATAACGTATAAAAATTTCATAGAAATCCGAGTATATTTACGGGAGTTAGAGCGCGGACAGACGGACAGACGGACAGACGGACAGACGGACAGACGGCCATCCGGCCAGACGGACAGACGGACAGACGGCCAGACAAACCGAATGCATAAGCACTTTTCAACTTTGTTGGAAAGTGCTAAAAAACGAATAATCAAACTTAATACATAATAATGTGGCTTATTTTAATGATGATTTTCTCCGTTAATTTTATATATTTGTTTTTTATATCCCCGTGTTTAAAATATTGTAATAGATCTATACAAGTTTTGTGCATGCGTAATCAATATCTGAACTAATAAATATGCATATGACAAATTATTAAACAAATGAATAAGTAGAATGTTATATTCATCTTTTAAAAAGAAAAACTTAAAACTACAGTATGTGTAAATTACTTAAAAATGACAAAAATAATTTCAAAGCTGTCTAATTACTTTTAATCCTTAGTAAGGTACCCTGGGGTAATAACTCCACGTTGAGGTTCTACAAATTTTCACGGCTCAGTTTTAGATTGTATTTTTCAAACAAATATATGATTTGATACAGCAACTCATTGACTATCTATATAAAAAAATAATTTAACAGATATGTATTTATAAATGTAATGGCGTGATTTCTTGACCAATGCTATTTGGCGTTATTAAAAACATACATGGGTAATAATGCCATGCAAACAAAACTATGAAATAAGATGGGATAATTGCATGTAGATTGCCCAATTCTAAAAATAAAAAGTATACAAGCTTAGAAAATTGTATTCTAAGCTATTGAAAATGTTCAATTTTTTGTGAAAGTGTAAGAAAAATAAAGGTGTGGTGTGGGGGGAAGGATTAGGCAAAAGAATATCAGACCGTGAGCTTCTTTTTGCTTAAAAAGGACCGCTTAAATAGAATTATTAGAAACATTGAACAGTTTTAACCGCGTTTATTTGAATCAGTATTTAGGATGTAGCTCGGCCACTGTAGGGAATCAGTCGGGGTATTAATGCCAAGGATAGGCGTTATTACCCCGTTATTGTTATTGCGCTGTACATTTTAAATTAAAAATTATCTCGAGAAGATATCCAAAATCTTCAACAGCATTTTGAAAGTCCATGAAATGTACTACAAATATATATAATTAACAAAGTATTTCCGGATAAGAAAAACAGTCTTCACATCACAAAACGTATCTCGCAAATTTTAGATCAAGCGTTAATTTTAGTTGTTTGTAAAAACAATAAGACCTAAAAATGAAACAAATTAATTTCAAGCTGTTTTTTTCGATTTATATGACTCAAAACCATTCTGTGCAAAGCACATGGGTGTCATTTACCAGATTATTCCATAATTATGCATAATATTAGCACTTAGCGTTATTACCCCGCTTGGCGTTATTACACAAGACCAGTTTACGTTCAACTGTAAACACAGCCATCGACAGAGAATATAAAATAAAATATCAATACAAATATTAACATCTTTATTTTCAAATGTCAACGCAATTGGAGTGAAAGTGAAAGTCAAATTTTATCTCCGGAAATTAAAATATAGATATTGAGGCACGTGGACAATTACTTGTGTTATGTTTCTTTACGTAAATTGATCCAAATTCTTGGTATATTGTAGGAGAAAACGTAGTTACAAATAATATTTCTTTTAGTAATACTTTCTATTGATTGTTGTATGATTAATTCACGTTAATTCTTCAAGAGACATATAATTTTTGCATCTTTGAAATTAACTTGAATATTTTGCCTCTGGTTGAGTCTTGACATTAAAACTGTAAGGGGTACTAAGATACATTGATACACTTCATCTGTTACTCACAAGGTCATTATAGAAAGTTTCACAACAGCTCCAAATGGTGATGCTAGTTTACACAACTAATTAGTGAACGTCTTGGAATTTTGAGTAGTTTTATGAAGTGGGATGAGTGACTTATTGTTTTTGTAGGGCAAAAGTAAATTTGAGTTGTACAGTTGCAATGGTATTATACAACTGTTCCAGTATTTTTAACCGAAAAGAATACTAACCCTGACAAGTAAAGCTAATCTTCATGAGTTCCTCATTCTTTATTGTTAGGTAAATTATGAAGTGTTAGGTCTGAGACTCCATTGATACGTTTCAATGTGCCCTAAGATAGCTACAAAGAACCTAAATCCTTTTCTAGTTCATTTTTTCATTACCTCTTGATATTTTCTTTACTGTACATTCCTTAATCCAACTATTTCCTGCCAGAAATTTCTACTATTAGTTTTTATTGAAGTGAAAAAGCTCTAATTTTTTTATATTAGAACGTTTTATAATATTTTTGCAAACAGAAGAAACACGAACTTATCATAAAACTGGCACTAACAGCTCTAACAAAATAAAAGAAAGGCAGCTTCGCAAATCTCGAATTTATATCGATTCTCCATAGAAAAAATGTATTTTCGACATGAGAAATATTAAACGAGACAAGATGAAGAGCAACAAAGGTTAATTATATTTTTAACAGGATTTTTAATA
This sequence comes from Maratus speculifer, assembly GCA_964019185.1. NCBI lineage: Eukaryota > Metazoa > Arthropoda > Arachnida > Araneae > Salticidae > Maratus > Maratus speculifer. The sequence continues at coordinate 84,159,379 of OZ025292.1, read as the reverse complement.
TAATTTTCCTTTATTTTCTGTTGATAAACCGATTTACAAACAGAAAACTCGGTATTTTTCCGGTATTTTTCCCCCTTTTTCTTAACATAGAAGATAATGCTGGGGTTGAAGTGCCAGATATGTTAGTTACCACAGCCAACAATCAGACAAGGAACAGCAAAAGCATCAAGTCATTATACGTTTAATTTTGATTGCTTTAATATTGTTTACAAATAAAGTGTAGGTGATTTGAATTACTATAAATAATATTGAATGGCTTGCTAACTCATTTTCTATGAAAAATATGCATTGCTGTTATTTTATCTTCATTTTTCCAGAACGTATCAAAGTGACTCATAAATCTGCTCCGGAGATAGAGCACTTTGATAGAAATGACTTTTTTTATTTTCTTATAATTACATGCAAAAATACTATGTAAAACAACAATTGTACTTTTTTGTAAGACACTACACAAGTTTTGCTGACACCACATGCAAAAATAACTTGAAATTTCTACATTCTCGACACCAAAAAATTCTTAGAAAAAAACTATATCTATGTGCTCCAGCTCCCCCTACATTACATTTGAAGATTTAAAGTACAATCGTCCAACAACAGCCCTGTCAAGACTCAACTTTTTTTAAATATCATCATATCATTTGTCGTTGTTGTTGTTGTTTCCTTTTACTTTTAAAAGAAATGAAGTTCTTTTGTTGCCACAACTACTTTTGGTATTAAAAACTACAAAACTATATATATATATATATATATATATATATATATATATAATTGAAATGCAACTTTTAAACGAATTGCATACAAAAGAACATTTTCACCATACAACGGTGAGAAAATTGAAAATTAGTGATATATAGAAGTTTAAATGTATGCAGTAGCGTATATTTCACAACTGAAAATTCATTTCAAATTTCGAAATTTTGTCAAAATGACATATGAGTTACGCAAAGATACATGTAACCTTTATGAAATAGATAATTTGATAGGAACATCTTTATTTTAATTGAAATAAGTAACTTCCTATTTTAATTATTTTATTCTTGTTTTTTTTTTTCTAATTGTTACACACAAGTTTAAACAGATATGAAAATAATTATGTATGTAACAGAAATTAATGGATTAAATAAATCACGTAAAAAAACGCGCTTATTTGTTTATATTTCATCATATTACATCATATTTTATTTCGATAATAATTAGATAATAAATTCATATTCATTTAAAATAACAATCCATCAGTGTTGACTAGTTTGGTCTCCCCTAAATTTATGCTAAGCATTGCAAAATTTTAGTTTTATTCATTATTTTATTTACATGCAAGGGACGATGAAGGTTCTATTGACGATTTTCCCTTGCTAATTTAAAGATAAATTGTTTTGAAGGATATATTAAACGAAACCTTCTCTGCGATCTGCGATCACACTTACCCACTTTTTTAATTGTGTCGTTCAGCTCAGTTTTTTTCGAAAACCTAACACTCCCTACTACCTCCCTCTGTAAGAACCCCTTTCTCGGGTCTCTCTACCTTCCCCTATCAGGTATATATAAAATGTTGTCACTATGCAAAGTTAAATTTAAAGATTTTACCAATAGGTGGAGTTAATCGGTTAGTGTAATATGGTTCATTTAACTTCAGGTAATTTTTCGTGTAGTTCCTGTTTTCTTAGTAGATAATATTTAAAGATTGGATTAAAAAAATAGTTTATTGAATCCATGGAAATATGTTGATACTCAAATCAAAATGTAAGAATAGTTACTTTTCGACAAATGTTAATATTTAAGTAATCTGAATTATATTTTTCATCTTTGTCTATTGAAACAAACAGAAAAATAAAAGATAAACACTTAACTCGTTTTCATTAAATAAAAAGTTGTATAAAATTTAAGAGAAGGATATTGTGTAAAATTATTAAAATTAAAGTATAAAAAACAACTCTTTTACGCTATTGCAAGGCTCGGAGCATATAGGACAAATTTTATTGTTCTTACCAGAATTTTAAATCAATAATTTTTAAGACATAAGGTATGCAACAGGATTATACCATGAAGATTATTGATAAGACATACTGGTATGAGCAATAAAATTTGTCCTATATGTTCGACCCCTGCTATTGTCAAACGTTATCTTATTTAAAATGTTTGAATAAAATTAGATTAACGGAGTAATATTTGCAGCCGAAAATATATTCCTATTTTACAAATACTTGCTAAATTTAAAAGCAAACAGTTTCCATACTTTCAGTCATCACATTAAAATAAATATATATATATTTTAGATAGTATAGCAAATACAGTTTTCAGGATTACATAGACAAAAATATTGCATTATTTTTATAATAACTGAAAAGAAAAAGTTTTATTTATAATATATATAGAAAAGAGGCATTTTGATGTTTACGATAAATTACAATATATTTCATGTTTCACAAGCTGTAGTTTTTTTTCTTTTTTATTAGTATATAATAATGTTTTTTTAAAAGTGTACAACAACACTTTTATTGTATTGTTAAGATATATATTGTTTTAAAAATCTGTAAAATGTGTCCTTCATTTTTAATAATACTTAAATGTTAAAATACATTAATGAATAAATAAATAAAGTCAGTACATTTCGGAAAATTTAGTATAATATTAAAAAAACAATCAAAAGTTTCTGTTTGAAAATTGTGCAATTTTATTAAAATAAACAAGAGTCTGAGGCTATAATTCTTATTATATACATTTTATGAACATATTAAGTTCACAATGCTTTGTTTTCATGATAAAAGATTTTTTGTAAATGTTAAATAGCTAGTTTAGGCATATTTTACTTTTCAAATATAATATTTTATTTGATTAATACAAATATATTTTATTATTATTAAGAATTCGAACAATCAAAACCTAGTTTGTATTTGTGCATTATTTATAAAAAGTTCCCAATAAATTTTAGACAGTAAGTATAAAATTCATATAAAATTTTATGAATGAACAATGTATGATTTATTTGTTTTAATAAATATATAATAAAAAATACCATAACAAAGCAAGTAATTTACAAAATTAGTTGAAAGTAATATTTGATCCTTTAAAAACCTATACTAAAAGAATTAAACGTTCTATCTGTGTGTATGTCTGGAGTGGCTAGTGAAATCTGTGCACGTACGAGGCTCAAAAAGTTTTTGAGAGTAGCATAATACTGCTTTTGATGTATCAGATATTCAGAATTTAAAATTTCTGATTATTAACTGAGTGTTTAATTATAATCCAAAACTCACTCTCATAAAAAATTCGCCTCTTTTCCGTTTTTCGTCCTCCGTTTGCTTACGGTTGGTTGCTTGTATAAAACTTTCGCAGAAATAAGTTTTAAAATCTAGGACAGAATTAAAGAAAACAATCTGAGTGTTAAAACTTTCAAAAGTGACTATTTTTTCGAAATAGATTTTAAATTCATGGACTGACAAATTGTCGATTTAACTGAGGATTTTTAATCAAATCTGTTGTTCGTCAGAATGTTTGCACTTTGCATATTAGAATGTATGTGGTTAGCTGTATTGCAGTAAATATATATACGAGGCTTTTCTAGGAGATTTTTTTTAATCATTGATTAAATCTAAATGTATTTTATGTATGTATTTTGTTTAAAATATCTTATGACTTTAATCTGTTTTTAAAACGAAAATAAAAATTCTGTTTGGCGCACTATTATTCAAATCGGCAGAAAATTAATAAACAATAATAAATTATCCAAAAGCAAGGTAAATTATGTATCAGAAATAGCCACTAAATAAATAGTAGCAAAATTAGTTACAACCATAATGTTTAGGCTTAATAACACATAACTCAATCCCAACTAATAAAAAAACATACTTGGATTCGAGAAAGACAAATAATCCGTGAACAAAAACGCCAACCAAACCTAAAAATTCGATTTTAAAGAAACAATGATTTTTGATATCTGACCGAAACCAAATCTGTATCCAACGAAAATGTTCAAATTAAGCATAATCCGATCCGAACAATGAAAAATAGTTTTCGTGAACATGCAATCAGACCCGAACCTAAAATGTTTCTTAAAAAAAAAGCCCGATGCATTAGCCGCATGATATCTGAAATTCACTGAAATATTACAAAGAACTATAACCCGATCCCAGCGAGACAAAATAATTTCCATGGGCATAAACCTAACTCGAAACTAAAAAAATATTAAAAAAAAAACTGGAATTAAACCAAAACCACTTCTGAAACTGACCAAAATATTCGAAAGAACCATAACCAGATTCAAAAAAGACAAAATATTGTCCGTGTACATAAAGTCGATCCGAACCTAAAAGTTACACTTGAGAAAATACTTATATTTGAAACGAATCAAATCTGAATCTAAAAATTACATTTGAAGCTGTGTTTGTTCTTACTATTAAGATATAATAACCGGTGTTTTTTTGTGTGTGTTCTTGGGTGAAATAGTTTTCTAGAATAAAAAATAGTAAAGTTTTTAAAGCTTGAATGAGTAGTCATTCTTAATATATGTAATGGTGGGTTACATGTTGATATTCTACTGCGAGATTGTATGCGGAATGCCCCTAAAATCAAAAGATACTTCACGCATGCTTAAAACGGTTTATGGTTTTCCTTATGTTTTATGATAACAAACAATACTTACTTTTTAATGTTATTTGACTCCCTTGAAATTAACTGACATTTTTAGATGAAATAACTCTGTTTGGTGATTCCCTGATATGTCGATAGCGGTAAAGCCGTTTCGCCGTAAAAAGGGAACATTACACCTTGATTTCAATCTCGAATTACCTTAATTAGTTTTTTACACATAAATGAAAGAGAAAATCATGTGAAAAAAATCTCAAAATTGAAATTTAATAGCTTGTTCAAAAATTCCAAACATTGAAATTTAATAGCTCTATCTATTTTTCTCGTACAGAATTCAAACATTTTGAGTTGTATCCCTTATTTATTGTATAAAATTTTACTAACCCTCTAAGTGTTTGAGACGTAATATTCCGTTACCTAAGCCTCCAAGTTTTGCTGTAATATAAGCAATATTTAAGATAATATAATTCTACAGATTTAATGAATTTTCAGTACATTTTAGAATGAGTAATATTCTCAACGATTACATTCATATTTGTTACTAACTTTTTTTATTATAATTTTTGAGCATTTAAAAAAAAGCAGAGAAAACCACATTATATTTTACCTATTTGCAAGACGCTCAGATGATTAATAGGGTGACTATAGGGAACAGGGGCCATATAAAAATTTAGATTTTTAATTTTTATAAAATTTATTTTTCTTTTATTTAAACAAAGACAAAACACGAATGTTTTCCTAAATTAAAATATTTTTCGAACTGGAACTATATGTCTACGACCAATGGTTAAGGGTCGGTGAAAGAGTCGGATCGAAATTAAAGGTCGGTGATATGTAACATATTGCACCATGTATATATTATATTTGCTGATATCTTACGAGTTTTTTGTTCCATACTTGCTCGGAAAATCTTCTAATGATTTTCTTTTCATAATTCCGAGATGTCTGTATAAGTACCAGAATGTTAACCACAGACAGGCTGGAACACGAAAAAACTTCTCAAGCGACATTATTGCAATCAATTTTTAACGTGATTTTCCTTTTGTAAAATTGATGCTAAAATCGATAAATATCTCGATCCGCAACTCTTAAATCACTCTAATATCATTTCAATAACTACTCCATGCCCAAATTGTTGGTATTTTACCTTATTTTCTGGATTTCGTCTGTAAGATGTTTCTTGAGATTCACTTCTCTACTTTTTAAAATTTTATTTGTTTGAGTCTTCTTGCATCTATTTTCTTATGCTGCTGCGCACCAATAAACTTCTTACTATTATGAATACTATTCAACATTTTTTAGGGTATAAAAATTTCTTTTACAAGTTTTGCTCAAGTTCAAATTTCAAATCTACAAATGTGCTATTGTATTTCAATATCTAACCTTAAAATATCGCTTGACAGGTACAAAAACATATATGTGTCCGAAACACCCGATGCCCAGAATTCCACTATACAAAATCTTTTCTAGTGTGTTCTACAGAGCATTTCATGCCTAGTTACAACAGTGTGTATCCAGGAGTATAAAATGTACGCATATTTTTAAAAGTCCTTCAAAGAATATTTTCAAATTTTTTATTCATGTTTACTTCTAATTTTTCACTTAATAAATACGCATACGATACAACAATTCTAAACAAACATACGAATTAACATTCTTTAACACACACACAAAGAAGTGCTTTAAGTGCTTTATTTGTAAAATATCTAAAGGATATTTCTGATAAATAACGTTGCTAATATATTTCTTTTAATAGAACAAGTTAAAACAAAACTACTTATGAATATTCAGTGTATCACATTGACTAGAAAGATCGCCAAGTGTAAATTCTATATAATGCATTTTGCTTGTTATTACACTATAAACCCTTTCTTTTCCTGAATGATTAAGATATTTTCAATATTTCTAAAACATGAGTAATGCACAGTGCTTCTTTCAATAAATGACACGTTTATGATAAATCGTTTGAAAACTCTATCTTCAGACATTCACAAACAATAATACTTATTATCATACATAAACATATCTTAAAAAATACATTTCGACGAAGTATTTATCTTATTCATAATTGACATCGTAAAATGAAACAAACCTATGGATTATTTCTTATTTCTGATAATATGGAGAAAGTTGCAGAAAGAGGTATTAATCATGACAGTCTGAGAGATGCTGGACAGACAATCACCTCATAGAGTTCACGGAGGAAATTCTAGTGTTTGTTAAATCTCGATTCGTATATTAGAACGCAATGAGTATGATAATCCATAGCATGGTGGAAAACACCTAAAATTCGATTTTAGCAAATCACTCGTAGGTTTATCGTTGTAGTTTCCTTTATCCGAATGTCTGAAAACATGGAGGACTGGGTGCAGTGAAATACAATGGAAGACCTATAGTTGCAGATTCACGATCTCCATGTGGCGACTAAATTTTTTGACTTGGCGATCATTTTTTGCCGCCTGTGACGCCGTCCTTTTTCTTCTCGCGATAATTTGAAGAATATTGTGCTTTTCCATAATCCTCTGACCTGGTCACATTTTTTTAATGACGAAAATCTCGTGTTTATAGCGATTTTCTAACCAAAATTGCGTCTTTACGCGACATCTTTAATATCCTGATGAATCATTTTCCAAAATTTTCAAATATGAACATGTTTTAACAATATTGATAGATAAATTTAAATGGAGAATATGAGGCTAAAAGAAAAATCGAAAATTTCCATTGTGAAAAATGTTTCGAATATGAGCACACCAGATGAAATTTTATACCGCAAAATCAATATATTTTTTGGTTATTGATATATTTATTTATTAAATATATATATATTTGCATATGTATGTTAATCTATATATATATAAATATTCATACGTTATACTGAAGATAATATATAAGAAACGCTTTCGAAATAACATCGCTGCCAAAATACGTAAAGAGGAGGCCATCAATCATGTACCCACATGTAATAAGGATACCATAATGCATCGTCTACACTGTAAAAAAAAAGGTCGAACTACTAAAAATATTTTAGTGATCCATGCGATTACTGAAAAGTTTTAGTAATCTTACTCGGTTACAAGAAAATCTGTAAGAATTAATAGAAAAAACCTAGCAACGAATAGAGTTAATAGTTTTATATTTTTAATAGCTATTACTAAAACTGACTTGGTGTGGCCATGATAGCCTAGTGGTCATATCACCAAACTCCAGGCTCAAAGGCCGCGGGTTCGATGCTGGATACCACCAAATACGCACCGAATGCATGCAGTGTAAGTACTCATTAAATAAAGGGATTATGAAAATCCTGTTGGAGCAGGTAGCAATGGTTGGTGCTGCCATCTAATTGCGGCTTAGCCGAAAAGCTTCCGCTTTAGAAGTCTGTCTTTTTACCCACTGGATGCAGCTCGAAGAAAACTCCTGCCCATCGGGCACACCTATTGGTTATTAAAAATAATTTTGGAGCTATTCATAAATTTGCTTGGTGGCTCATACTAAAAAGTTTTAAGATAGATATACAAAAATTTCTTTTCTTCAGTTTACAAAAGAAATGTTTGTTTCACTTGCAAAAGAAAGTTTGTAATGGCAATTAAAAAAATCTGTGGAATACAAAATTATTAAAAAAATTTTTAGTAACCTCTTGATTTTTTTTGCAGTTTAGGATCCTACCACAATAATTTTCCATCCAGGCAAAGAATAAGAAAATTAGATCGAAATTAGATCTAAATGACATTAAAGATTTGTAAAAGGTTTTTTGGAGCGAAGAATTTAAACTCAGTTTTCTGATATGATGTTATATTCATCGTCCAATATGCATCAGAGTGTATTCCCTTTATGAATGACGAATAGAGAATTACAGAAACAAATCAGGTTTTGTAAGATTTCCAGCATAACAATCTTGTATACATCGATGGAGTTATAGAATAAAGTATTTATAGACCCATTTTTAAGAATACAATGCTGCCTTATTCTCGTAAAATTATGTATCTTGGATAGATGTTTCATAAAAATAATGATCCCGTGAAAACTTCCAAAATGATGACAAATTGATCAACATGTAAGAAAATTAAAGACAGGGAGAATCTGTCACCTGACATTATTTCCAAACGCACATATTTAAGAATTCAACACAGTGTAATAAATGTCATGACACGAAAGCATATTTCAAAGACAAAATATTTTGTACCTTTTAGTCAAATAGGTGAAAACTCTTTTGATTTGATTAAAAAGCTTTCTGAACTCCATGCCCACAAGATGCGATATAACACACAAATCAGAAGAATAGGCAACCAAATTTAAAATGTTGTTGTATTTCGTTACATTAAGATGTTTCATTTCAGTAAAAGTTTAGAAAAAAATGATCGTCTCATTTTTTTCTTGAATTATTTTGCGAATTGGGGAATTTGTTTTATCTTGCATATGTCGCAATTGCTCTAATGTTGAATTTTGATGAGCTTTAGAAAAGTACAAAGAACTAAATTATAACATTGTTATGTTTGTGTTCAGAAAAAAATACATTGTCTCAAAAGCTACTCCAGTAAATAGAAATAAATTAACTATATATATATATATACCGTGTGTCCCAAAAATGACTGATGGATTTTAAAATTCAATAACTTGCAAACGGTTACAGCTATTTAAATATTTTTGCAGGAGGGTTATGTATGATGTCAGGAGTTTTTTTACCGTAACTTTTGATTTTAGTTCCAATTTCAAACAATAGGTGTCGCTGACGGCGATTGTAGGCCAGGTGATCAGTGCTGAGTGAAGCGTCGACCTGGTCTTCAATCGCCGTCAGCGCCACCTATTGTTTGAAATTCGAACTAGAATTAAGAGTTACGGTAAAAAAAAAAATAATAATAATAAATAAATAAAAAAAAAAAAAAAAAAAAAAAACTCCTGACACTATACAGAACCCTCCTGCAAAATTTTTTTAAATAGCTGTCCACCGTTTACAAGTTATTGAATTTTAAAATCCATCAGTCATTTCATTATCTATCTATCTATATATATATATATATATAAATATAAATATATATATATATAAATATAAATATATATATATATATATATATATATATATATATATATATATATATATATATATGTAAACTAACTCTTGTTTTCAAAAAATATTTCTTAAAAAAATCAGACTTTAATCAATAAATTTATATTATGTAAATTAAAATTCTGACGCTACATTGAAATATATCAAATATTTATTTAGTGTACGCAAACAATTTAATGTTGTTTTTATATGTACAAAAATAGCAACATTATTTTGATAGAAGGCATGCAATTATAAAAGAAAAAATAATCTTTTCTTACACAATTCCATTTTCGATAGATGGATAAACAATTAGGTTATTTAACCCTCTCATGCATACGGGCCTCATATGAGGACAGATAATTATTGCATTATTAAGCAAAAAACTTTTGAGCATTCATTTATAGAGATCCAATTTGTTGATAGATAATAGCTAGCATATAGTGCAATAATAAAATTATTTTATAATGGGTTTTCATTTATCTCAAAAAATGATTTTTAGTCAATAATGCAAAATAATGAAAAATAATTTATGCATGAGAGGGTTAAGCTCATAAACGTTATATCCTGTAGTGTATTGCATAGTTGTGGTCTAACGCTCGTTGAAAAAAGTGTTAAGAGAATTAATAACATTATATAAAAAAATAAAGTGGGATTTTCTTTCCTGTAACATTAGTATTCAAATTATATTAAAATAATTGAAATTAATATCTTGAGGAAATGAAATCCGTTGTTTTTTTTTTTTTTTTTTTTTTTTCAGAGTGCATTTAACTAGTGTGTATTTAACTAGTGCTACAAAAATATGGTGAAAATGAAATTTATTAGAAAAGTTCTTAAAATCATATAAGTTGTATTGCAAATAAATGTTTAAAATGTCCTTAGATAATCGGTTTTTGTCATACACAAATTAGACTATATTTTAAAATTGTTATTTTGTATTTTTTAAATGTTAGATGTTATTGAAATGGTGATATCTATTTATTTTAAAAATATCTATAAATTTATTTGCATTTATTAAATACTAGAAACTGTAGGGTAACCCAGTCAGTAGTTGGTCGAACAAAATCAGTGCAACAAGTTTTCGTTATTCTTTTTTAATTTTACAAATAAACTAATATATTGTTACAAAACTTAATAAGGATTCTCTGAGGGGAAAAACATCGCTTTCGGCTCAGCCTGCAGAAAAAGTTCGATTTCAACGTTTAATGCTAATTTCACGAACAAAAAGTAAAATATCATTAAAAATATTTAAAAAAAATCATTTTATTTGGCCACTTTTGAATACTTTTTCATTTTTCTATAAAAGCTGGTTTTGTTAGAATTTTTTAATGGAAATGCAGTTCAAAATTCTCACTCTGACAGACTTCTTGAAAAATAGTCTGTCTTTATAAATAAAAAAAAATGGCTTATAAGCCATAATGTATAGAAAGAGAAATATATAAAAAAAGAGAGGGTGAGTGTCCCGCCGAAAGAAAGCAACTACTGTTAATGGCAATTGTATCCGCCATGCTTACATTTACCTTGCAATATAAGATGTGACATAGCATTTACGAATCATTGGAATAAATTAACTTCAATATTACCTCTGGCCTCAATGATGGCCTCATTCTGTTCTGCTACAAACTCGAACTGTCTGCCATAAGTATTTGAAATTCTACAGAGGATATTCTACGCATTTTTCGGGGAATTGAGATGAAGGTACAGTGCAGCCTTTTCCAAAACATGTCCTCAGTTATCCATAAACCACTCCTAAGATGATTTTGCAAAGATTATAGAAACATTTTCCTGCTGAAAAATCCAACTTATCCCACCAATTCTCTCTTCAGATGGCAGTAAATAAGTTTCTAACAATTCTTGGTAATTGGTAGTCTATATGTCGTCTGAGGGAAGAGACAGGTTAGATTTACTACCATAGTCGAAGATTCGAAACACCATTAATAAGCCTCCATGTATCCATGTTGAGCCTGCTCATTTTGAAAGCTATCCACAAGCAAAGCAGACTGACCTAATATTGCCAAACATGGAAGGACCACTGGCATCTTGGAATATTCCCAGATAAGAAAAAAAATAAGCTCAGACTGTCTTGCTTTCTATTAGTATGGCATGAGGAAAGCAGAGGATATTTTCTCCAAAAAAAAAGCACGATGGAGGCTAATTAATGGTCTTGGGAGGCTTCAACTATTTTGCTAAACCTAATTTGCCGCTTCCCTCAGACTGCAAATAAGCTATCAATTATCAAGAATTCCTAGAAATCTATTTATTGCCAAAAGAAGAGAAAATTGATAGGCTAAGTTTAATTTTCCAGCAGAAAACTGTCCTCATCACCTTTGCAAATCAACCTAAGAATGTGTTTTTTTTTTTTTTTTATATATAACTGGGGACATGTTATGGAATGATCTGCTCTGAATCTTCATTTCAATCCCCAAGCAAATGTGAGGAGTATTCTTTGCAGAACTTTAAACGCCAATGGCATACAGTTCAAGTTTATGGCAGAACTGATGGCCTCCATCATTGAGGCCTATGATAATGCTAATGCGAATGTACTCCAAGGATGGGTAAATGGTATGCCACAACGTATATTCCAAGTCATATGTAATCCTGGCAGATATCATTGCAATTAATAGTAGTGGCTATATTAAGACGGTATACCCCCTCCTCTTTTTCTATATATTCATTTATTTCCTGATCAAGTGAGGCAAGGGTTAATTATTCCATGTAAACATGCAATTCAATAAGTCTTCCTTAACAAAAATATTTCGTTATCATGATATTCTTTCCTCTCCGATTACGGCACGAAATCATGGTGGCTTTATTTGTGTGGGGCACACTGTATATATATCTATCTATCTATCTATATATATATATATATATATATATAGATAGATAGATAGATAGATAGATAGATAGATAGATACATAGATAGGTGGATAAAGTATTTTACTGATGGTATTTTGAGGGTCTAGGGGTCATGATCAATGTAGATCTGAAGAAAATTCCAACATAGGAGAGAACGCAACAAATAGTAATTCATACAAAATTTACCTATAATGAAAATTAAATAGCAGCTACATTATGAAAATATAGTAGTACAGAGCCGACAGCATAAAAATCTAAGGTATCGAAAACAGGAAAAACTTTGTATTTTATAGAAGAAAAACTATTAGGGGAATTTAATGATCCATATTTGCCGGAAGACAAACGGTGCTTAGGCAAAAATTAATACTACTAGATTTTTTCAAGTAGGTTTATCATTGTGTTTGTCCTAAAATCATAATTCCATACTGTTATTGTAGAGTAAACACAATGATACGCATATGAACAAACCACTAGTTTTATTGATTTTTGGCTTATGCGCCACCAACCTCTGGCAGCCATGGGTCATTAGATTTCATTATTATTGCTTTTTTATAAAATAAAAGTTTTTTTTCTTTATCTCTATTCATTAGGATTCTGTTCTATAGGCTCTTGCATTATACGTTTTTAATTGCCATTTTCCCAATGGTTGATCAGCCGAAAGAATCCTATTGAATATCTAAAAATTTTATCTTTAAAATAATGTGCTTATGCAGTGATTCACAATATTTTCTTATGAAAATATCATTTGAAATACAAGGTGAAAGTGTATTATTTTTACGCATACTAATTATTTCATACTATTCATGCAAATCTAAATGTTTACACTTTCTAAAACATATCGTATAGTGGCTTTTGTTACATAAGACAGCAGATGTCAATATGATATCAAGGGCAATCTTTTTCAAGTAAAAATATCACGCTAACATAAAAGGTTAGTGCTGTGCATAAAACTCTTTCCCGCTTGAAATGACAGAATATTTTTAGAAAACTGATCAAATACTAGAAGGTTATCAACTAGTTGCGCCATCACCTTAGATACTATTTTTGTAAGAGAAATGAAACTCAAACATGATTTTTTTTTCATATCTTAAGCAATGCAAAATATTTAAAATAAAATGTTATTTTTTTATAATAACCATTAATAATAATTGCATATTTTATAAAAATTACTTTTTATTATGCAATAACACAAATGTCAGAGAACGCGATGCAACAGCACATATTATGAACGGAATGATTTTTCGTGATTATAAAGATTTACTCAATAAATGACTACAGTATGAACAGAAAATATATACTGTTGCTTATACCTTTTACAAAGAAAAAACAGGTAAAAGATGTGCTGAATAAACTTTATTACTTTTGAAACGTTTCTTTTATATAGTAACTATCGGAAAACAATATTATAGCTCGTAACTCATAATAATTTTTTTAATATATTGCATGAAAATTTTACTCTTGTTTTACATCTGTAAGACAAACTTTTAATAATGCATTAAGCACATAATAAAATATAATTTAGACAAGTAATTATTTTAATTGCACATGATTGATAATATATATATATATATATATATATACAATTTTCTAACGTAAAAATAAATAAGTATAAATTTTATATCGCGAATAGTAATTTAATAGTAAAAGCAATGAATGCAATAAAAATCTCCATACAGTTTCATTTGTTATTAATTCTATTGAAATCTTGCAAATAGTTTACTTTTTTACCTAAACTTAAATGCATAAATCAAAATTATGTACTAAATAATGATATTTTGTTATTTTATTTGACATTTTTATAACACTTTTTATACATTAAATTCAACTCTCCATAAATACAGTGTGCCACCGAAATAAAGCCACCAGCGTGACTTTTTTCCGTAATTGAATAGGACACAAATCAATGGGAAGACACAAAAATAATAAGAAAATTAATACACAAATGCATATTTATAAGGAGTAATTCACTGTACCAACAGCTTTGTAAAAAATGATTATATAAAAAAAAGAGTGTGTGAAAAGTTTACCTTCGAATTAAAGCCGCTACTATTAATAGCCAATATACCCGTCGTGTTTATTTATGACATGAAATATATGATGTGGTATACCATTTACCAAACTTTGGAAAATAGCAGCATTAATGTTATCCTAGCCTTAATTATGGCGGCCTTCTTTTCCACCACAGATTTGGACTGTGTGGCATTTAAAGCGTGACTGATGATGTTCCACACATTTTCTTAGGGAAATAGATGAAGGTACAATGCAGACCATTCCACGACATGTCCTTAATAATAAAACAAACATTCCTAGGAGCATTTTCAAATGGTTATGTGGCCGTTTTCCGGTTGGAAAATCCAATTTAGACACCAATTGTCTCTCCAGTTTCTACGAAATGGGTTTCCGGCTATTTTTGGTAACTGGTAACCAAGGTGCTGTCTTGGTTACCAGTTAAAAGAGCCAGGTTAAATTTACCAAAATAGTAGAATGTCCCAATACTAGTAATAAGCCTCAATTCTGCTGTATTTTGGAGAAATTTTTCTCTCCTTTCCACATGTCATACAAATAGAAATTAAGGCAGTCTGAGCCATCTAAGCTAATTTTTATTTCATCTTGGAGCATAACAAGATGACCCTCGCCCTTCCAGTTTTAATAATATTCGGCCCCATCGATTCTGAATTGATTATGGATACCTTCCAACATGGAGAAAGTCAACATGGGGAGGTGGAGGCTTATTAATGGTGTTGAAAACTTCTACTATGGTGGTAAATTTATACTGGCTCTTTCTTCAGACTGCATAATCTTTCCTATAAATTAACAAGAATTACCTGAAACAAATTTTTTACAAACTGAAAAGAAAATAGGTAGTCTACATTCCAGCCGGGAAACCGCCCCATAACCTTTGGAAAAAATTCCTAGGAATGTTTTTTGGTAATTAAAATCATTTCATGGAATTGCCCAACCTGTATCTTCAGCTAAATTTCGAAGAAAATATATGGGTTATCCCCAGTAGAAATTTCAAGGCTAATGGCAGGCAGTTCAAGTCTGTGGCAGAACTGAAGGCCGCCATCATTGAAGCCTGGGATAATATTGATGCTACTTTCTTCCAGAGATAAGTAAATTTATGCCACATCGTATATTTCAAATCATACGAAAGCATGGCGGATATATTGGCTATTAACAGCAGTGGCTTTATTTCAGGGCACCCTTTTTTCTCCTTGTTAAGAATGAAAAATGAATGTATAAAAATGCATTAATTTTTTCCTTATTCAGTGGGGCAGGGATTGAATTATTCCTTGTAAATACGCATTTCTGTATAGTCTTTCTTAATATTTTTTTTCGTTCAAATGGTTTTGTTTTCTTGTCGAATAAGGCTACAAAAACATGATGGCTTTATCTGGATAGCCCACACTGTAATTATCAAAAAATTATATTTTACTTTTCACATTTCATTTTCTTGGCGAAAAATGCTAATGAGTTTTTACATATCAATATATCTATATTTATTTTATTTTTATTCGCTAATAAATAAGATTCATTCTCTAGAGAATTTATGCTTTTATAAAAATAAAAATGAATTAATTTATTTCATCTTCATGAAGTTACATTAGACACATTAAAAAGAATTTCTGTCGATATATAATAAAACATTTTGTCATTATTCTAAATTCAAAGATATAACTAAAAATTTTGTAAATAATGATATATTTTCATTTTACTTTAAAAAATTTACAATATTTTAACACTTTAAATTCAACTCTCCATAAACATTTATTTATTTATAAATGATGATACAATTATTTGGAGAGATAAAAATTCATGTTTTTTTCTCACGTATCATATTCATTTTGAAAATGCTGTTGTGTCTATTTTTCCCAATACATGTTTAAGCTTTTTAGTTTTATTCTAAAATGAAATACGCTTTATTCTGTAGAGAACGCATGCTTATGTGACAATAAAAAATTATTTATTTATTTTATAATCTTTACTTTTTTTAAAAAAACCAAATAATATGTTTTCTATGTTTAAATCATGAATAACCAGACAAAATATTCTGTTTTCCGAGTATATGCTTTTAACATTGAAAGTGTTATAATTGTGTGTAATAAATTTTTATAACTATTGCAAGGATATCAACTGCAAGCAGTATACCCTACATAATATTTTCATAAGATAAATGAAACAAAAATTTAATTAAATCTTACACAATGTAAAGTATTTAAAATTCAATTTCATGAAACTTTTTTCTAAAATGTATTATTAATAATTATATTTTTTATAGAAAATTTTGTTAAACAAAAACAGGCATTTCATGCAACAAGTCTGTGCAACAGAGCGCAATATGGAATGATTTCATCTGATTATAGAGGCTTACTCAATAGATGACCGCAACATGGAATGCAGTACATATATACAGGGTGTTCCTAAATTCATGGTACAAAATTTAAGGGGTGATAATACACATCAAGACAAACAATATTAAATAGGAAACTAAGGGTCCCAAACGTCTTCCAAAGGAGATAGGCGCCATTAATTTTTAGGGTTGAAAAATTCAAATGATTATAAGAAACAGAAAAATTGGTCGATTCGTTTGCGTTTTCACTAAAACTATTCTTTATGTCAGTATTGTATTGAAAATAAATTATAAAAGTAAATTTCAAAAAATGCCGATAGAGGGCGCTCTAGACTTTGGAGTAACGAACAACTATTTTTTACCGTTGTTTTTGCATCTCATTAATTTTTTTAGAAGCTTAGACATAAACTTAAGTTTTGAGCTCAAAATCTATGTCGTTGGGAGTAGTTAAGCAGCCCTAACTGAACTGTTGGGGGAGGTTCAAATTCCAAATGATTATATAAAAAAAAAAAAAAAAAAAAAAAAAAAAAACATAAAAATTGGTCAATAATTTGTGATTTTCACTAAAATTTTTCTTTTTGTCAGTATTATGTTGAAAATAAATTATAAAGATAAATTTCAAAAAATGACGATAGAGGGCGCTTTAGACTTTGGAGTAACGTAAAAAAGCGGAAAATTGAAATGTGTTGGAGGGGTGGGGGGGGTAACATTTTAACTCCTGAACACAGTTCAGTTTGCGCTTCTTAACACCTCACATCGATTTAGAATTTGAGCTCAAAATTTAATTTTAAGCATTTGCAAGCACAAAAAATAACGGTTAAAAATAGTTGTTGGTTACACTAAAGTTTAAGGCGCCTTCTAACGGTATTTTTTAAAATTAATCTTTAAAATCTATTTTCAAGGCAATATTGATATAAAGAATAGTTTTATCGAAAACGGCAAACGAATTGACCAATTTTTCTGTTTTTTATAATCATTTGAAATTTGAACGTCCCCCCACAGTTCAGTTTGCGCTACTTAACCACTCCGAACGATTTAGATTTTGAGCTCAAAATTTAAATTTATTTCTAAGCTTCTAAAAAATTTAATGAGGTGCAAAAAATAACAGTAAAAAATAGTTGTTCGTTACTCCAAAGTCTAAAGCGCCCTCTATTGGCATTTTTTGAAATTTATCTTTATAATTTTCTTTTCAAGACAATACTGACATAAATAATAATTTTAGCGAAATTCGCAAACGAATCGACTAATTTTTCTGTTTTTTATAATCATTTGAATTTTTTGACCCTAAACTTTAATGGTGCCTATCTTCTTCGGAAGACGTTTAGGACCCTAAGTTTCCTATTTAATATTGTTTGTCTTGATGTGTAATATCACCGCTTAAAGTTTGTACCATGAATTTAGAAACACCCTGTATATATCCAGTAACTATTGCTTATACCTATTAGAAGAAACAGGTACTAGAATTGCTAAATAAAAGTTGTTGTTTTTTCAATTTTCGATGTATATAATTGCTACCGGAAAACAATTTCACAGTGATGAGCTCACAACTCATAATGGTTTGATTAAATCTTATCCCATTGAATTTTTACTTCTTGTTTATTCTTATTTGTAAGACAATCATTTAAATTTACATTAAATAAGCACCTAAGTACCCTTTAAAATGTAATAATTTTAATTAGATATTTTACATAATAAAATTATTTCTCGCATACACTGATAAACTGTTTTGTGTTTGCTTTTACAAAAAATAAATATTAAAATTATAATTAAATATACAATTTACCAACGTAGAAATAGATTAATAAAAAATTTGTATCTCGATTTTTTTTTTCACTTTTATTTTAATAGTAGGAAACACTAATGAAAAAAACTTTCATGCTGTTGCATTTGTCAAATTAAAAGAATTTCTGTAATAGAAATAGCTTTTCTATTTTTCTAAAGTCAAATTCATTAATAAATATTATGTAAATGATGAAATGTTGTCCTTTATTTTGGAAAAATGTACATTATTTTTATACATTAAATTCAAATTTCTATAAACATTAATAATTTATAACTGATGATTCAATTATTTGAAGAGATAAAAATTGCTATTTTATTTCTCGCATTTTATTTTCTTCTTGAAAAAATGCTAATGAGTCTAATCATACTATTACATTTGTACGCTTTTTAGTTTTGTTCTAAAATGAAATACGCTTTATTCTCTATACAATGCAAGCTTATGAAAAAACAAAAAATTTATTAATTTATTTCAACTTCTTCACTTTTTATGTCATATATCTTCTATATGTAAATAATCATGTGCCATCTAGACAAAATATATTGTTTTGGAAACGTAAGCTTTTAACAGAAAATGTAATTTAATTGTTTACGTTTTAAATGTATCAAACATAAAATTGAACAAAACTAAAATGAATTATTATTGTAAATTACGATGGATTCGTACATATGTTATTGTTTTCATTTCTGCTTACTTAAAGGATTTTCATACTCAGAAAGTATTTTTCTATTTTTATTAAGGAAAGTCAGGATGATTTTCAAAAATACAAGTTAGTTCAAAACGGTATTGTAAGATGTAATTCGAAAAAAGTACTCATTAAAATATTTATGTAAATGCAAATTTTTGACCATATTGACATTTATTATTATAATTATTGAAAAAAACTTCTTAATTTGCAATTTAATATGATCTGTATTTATGTTAAATGTATATTTTTAGGTCCCTGACTCTCATCAACACATATCTATTAAAAGGAATTATTCATTAATTTTGTTTTTCTTTATGTAATGTATGTGTCTGAAGATTACTATCTATAAATTGGTTTAGAAAAAAAAATTTTTTCTTATTTTTTGAATTAGTATGATTATTGTGTAGTCAGATTTGTGATGTGTGAAACTTTCTGTAGTATAAAAGAAAGTACAAAAGCACTGAATCTCTGATCAGATTATTAATGCAATGTGACACCAGAAACTAAGGAGAATAAAGAGGAAGAACGAGACTCAGCTGCGATGAATGGTCTACGAGTAAATTGAAAGAAAGGTGCTTTTTGTCTATTGACTAGATTGTCTATGATTTGACATATTGAAATCGAACTCGATTTTATAAGGTATCTCATGTTTTTGGAAAAGGCAGAAGCTTATTTCAGAAAGTCAATAGTCAGTGTTCTCTGGAGAGCCTTGGGTCATGCGTTGAATATAAAAGAAGTTTTTTTTTCTTTTTTTTTTAAATTAAAATATGTTTTTCTGTTTTTTTATGCATTGGATATGACAGTAGAGTTTTTCAGCTACTGACTTTTTTTATGTAGTAGTGCATATAAAAAATTGCAGCAGATACCTGTAGATCATCGTATTGAACACACCTAGCTAGTGATGTTAATTGAGAAAGATATATTTAATTTTAAAACATAACCCAGTGCGAAAGTAACATCTCGATGGGAAACATTAGAATAAGAAACCTTACCGATATGACAGTCTATAAATGTATTTAGTGACTATACTGTAAATAAATCATCCATTAGTAATATTGGAGGAATTCCAGTCAAACTTCCAAACTTCTGGCATTATGCCCGCCACAAATAATTAATGCTGCTGTTGGCATCATACCAATTAAAGATTCGCTACTTTCAAATTATACGTGCAATGGAATACACTTTAAGTGACAAAAATTTTCGTAAAAGAATAATCGTAAAGAAACATCACAAGTATGGAAAATTTAAAAAGCATATATGCTATTGAACGAACTAAACAATGTTTAATGTCTGATGTACACAATTTAAAATTTTTAAAGTATACTACACTTCATCAGCTATATATGTAAAAAAAAACACAAAAATACATCTACATTTGAAAATGAGAACATTTTGGGCTATGTTTTAGGCTTTCAACATTACAATAACATTCAAATAACGATAAAACTACATACCATGTTTAAAGTTAAAAATTACTAACAGTTATGATCAAGAATGTAACAATATCAAAGCAAAGTTGTTCATTCAGAGAGATCAGCTTAGGACGCATTATTTGTCGAATTGTGTTTGCGAGTGAACCTTCAAGAAAATCTCTACATTTAACGTTATTGCAACTTGTGATAGTGCAGCTATGCAAAGAAAGCTATATTAAGCTATATTTGGAAGCTGCAGTTTAGACTTCAGACTTTCATGTTTGTGGATAAGTTTATGCTCAGTAAGGCGAATGGCGCATATACGACTAGTTTCGGCAGACTCGGCATATATTGACGATATTACAAATATCATACGTATTGACATGCGACATTGCTTACAAACTTTCTATTAATCATTCATACGCACTGTCGTAATAATCAATGTGCTTTTCTGAAAAGGATTTCATTTACATTCCCAAGCTTTTGAGAAAGCTACCGTTATATCTGTCTACTTGCGGACAACTTAAAAAAATATATATGAAGATTTTGTAAGTACTGAAATGTTCAAAATGGAAAATATTGCGAATAGATTGATATCATCAACGGATTGTACAAATGACATCAAAATGAATAATAATTTCGATTTTAATTTATAGTTTTCAGAAAACAAAAATCTGGTATACAATTTCTAGATTATTATTGTATTACTAGGGGATAGCACGAGCCAAAACACTGCGACCAGAGATCTATTATACAATCCCCTAAGATAAAATGGAAAATAATATCCTCACCAGGCATTTGATAGGAATCTATATGTATATTACGCTAACGTATGTGGCACAAAAATCACGATTGTTTGTTAATTGCTTAATGGCGACATCCAAATAAACACATCTTATGGGTTACCATACAAAAGTCCTTTGGTAAGATTTAGGCTGTGGTAAATTGGATTTAAAAATATGAACCACATTGGCGCTTTATTTTTATGGCGCCAATTCGGCAATGTATAACAATAGCCGAGTTACCGTGTGAGGCAATTGTCATTTTGTTGGAATCGTGCCAATCTGATGCGTATATGAAATCTGTGTCTATTTCTATAGCAAAATCTTCTAATTTCACAAAACTTAAGCAGTTAAAACAAATTATGAATAAATTATGAGCAATAGGATTTAACGCTTAGTATACATTCACGCGAGACCAAACTGGTCGCCATGGACGGCTAGTATCCTGAATTTCCCATGCTCAATGAAATTTTGACCCAGGTGATCAAAACAATAAGTAGTATGTACTTCACAGCTACATAGGACATGTAAAGCAATCACCTCATCGTACTTACAACCCCTTCAAAGAGGATCATTGACCACCTTCACAATGCTAAGATATATATTAATTCTACATTGTCCAATTAGCAGTTTCACCATATGTCGTAGACTATTCCTTCGGAGTTCAATCAGTTATTTTGCCGTTTTACTAAGGCATCCAGTATTGGGCTCCTTCACTTGTCTCTGTCCGCTTGAGTCAAGCCATTCTTGATACTGTTGCATCCTTAAAATTATAAAAACACTAGTTCTAATGCAGCCCTCAGAAATGCCAATAGCTCGTTCTGGTCCAATAAATGGAGTAACCGACACTTCCTAGATTATAAGATTTTAAGCTTATAAGTATTTTAGTTATTTAAAGACTTTTAATTGCGGTTTGTAGGAAATTTAATATTATTCAAAATGTGTTTATAATATAATATATTGTAAATATGATGTTCAAGCTCCTGTTTTACATATCTATATTAGATATATTTGTAGAAAAATAAAGAAATAAATTTCGAGATAATATATAATAAATTCTTAGATTATTAAATTATTAGAATACTATATCGAAATGTAATAGTAAGAACATTTCAATGCTTAATGTTCCATACTTTAAGAGAAATAGGAATAAAACACAATCAAACGTTTCATCAATCATTTCATAAGGATTTCATATGAATAGGGTATATATATATATAATAGTGTTTAATATTAATGGTCTTATACATATATATATATATATATATATATAACTTTTAATTCATTATGAAAAATTCAGCACTATTGTCGCTAAAAAGAAGCTCATAAATAAATGTCACCAATTATATTTCATATATAAAAAATACGAGTATATAAGTTCAAAGAATAGAGTGCATATTTATATATTAAACATTTAACAATGAAATATCCAATAAACAATTTAATAAACAAAAACGAGATGCAGGCATGAAAAGTCGGTCTGTTCTCATCAGAGGGAGAAGAGTCTAACCCCACTCCCCCTACTTTTTTTAAAAAGTTTAAATTGTTTCAGATGTCTGAACTCCTGTCAAAACTGCATTCAAAAATAATATTTAAGAACAAAAAGGCCAAAGTTACTAAGAAAACAAATTAAAAAACAATTTAATCAACACAAAATAATAAATTTAAAAATATATTTAAACTCTACAAAAACATAAAATCAACATAAAATATAAAATATGTTTATACTAGAAAAATATCAAGTAAAATGAATGCAGCATTTGCCAGGCTTTACAGTTTATGAGCTATTAAAAGTAAAAAAAAAATAACAAATGCGCGAAAATTCCGTTGTTTTGGGATCCACAAAGTTTAGCTTCAAAATATTTTGTTTAAAAACAATTATTTCCTCTTATAAATATCCTCATAATTAAATACATAAAATCTTTCTAGCAGAATTTTTCACATCGATTTCTGACAATAGGACCGGGCTATATACATATACGTGCATGTATATTTTCCTACACATATTTGTCCATCATATTAAAAAAAAATCATTAGTTTATTTTTAGCTTCGAACGAATTTCAAATCAATCCAATCAATTATGTGCAATAAAGCAAAATAACTATCCAAATATATACCAATTACTATTTAGAATTTTTTAAAGATTTATGGAAGAATTAGCATATGAAAAATTCATAAACTATAGGGAATTAAAAAAATCTTCTTTTTTTTTAGAAAGGATAAATGTCGGTTAAACTTAAACATGCAAAAATTCACATTATTTAATCAATAATTTTCTATAAAAGAATACTAGTACTGATGAATTTCCAAGTTGGAAAAATTCAAGGAGGTTAGTATAAACCCTGTTAGCTAGAAAATTTCAATATTTTAATACATATTTCCATTAAAAAAATATAATAAATGCACGATCTTATACACGTCATTTTATATATATCTGCAATGCATTAATCAAAATAAAAGTCTTGAAATATTTTCGAAATAAAATAAACATTCATTTTAGTTAAAAATGTTCGGTTTTCTTTGACAAGATTTTTGAAAAAGCAAATAGTAGAAAACGCATCGATATGTATATTACTCCTCTTAAGCTTGTGATTTTGTTTCGCTTTACAAATATTTGCAAATTTAGTCTGTAAAAAAACACCTGTGATGTTTGGTCACATGATTACTAAAAATTCTGTGGAATACAAATTTACTAAAAAATTTTTAGTAACCTCTTGAATTTTTTTTTACAGTGTATAGTGACTGATCTTTCCACAATACTGACTTGAATTTTGTGTTTTAAAACAAATAGAGATTCGATATTAAAACTTTTTTATTATTTTTAACAATCAGAACTTTTTTTAACTTTTCGATTTAGGGTAGATGTGCCAGTAATGGGCCCCCTTAAGGAATTTCTCTAAAAAATATTTTTTATTAATAGTTATAATTATTGTATTCCAATTTTTTTTTCATATTATATTAATCTTTCAACAATATTTAATTAATCCCACAGTTACATTTCCCAATAGAAATAAAAATTTTATTTTAAACAATAGAAATATGTATAAACACCCAAAAGCCCAGTAATGGGCCACTTATGTTCCAGTAATGGACCGCCTACGTGCCAGTAATGGGCCACCCTACAAAAAATAACAGATTGTTTTTAGGTGCGTTCCTAATTATGTAAATACGTAGCACCTATAGTTGTCGTTCTGTCCGTCCGGCTGTCCGTCTGTTTGTCCGTTTGTCTGTCCGTCTGTCTGTCCGTCTGTCTGACTGTCTGCACAAAACAACGCAAAAACTATCGAACCGAATCGTTTGAAATTTAAAATACATAATTATTACATAATATTGTCGAGTCATTTTAAATTTTCTGAAAATCAGATGAATAGATCATTTACAGGGAAAATCGAAAGGATTTCGTTACATTACGGTCAATGGGGAAAAAAGTTTAAAATGCATTTTAATCGTTATAAATTTAAAACATATAATTATTACATAATTTTGTCGAGTCATTTCAGATTTTATGATAATCAGATGCATCATCAATTACACGGACTATCAGAGGTATTCCGTTACATTATAGTCAATGGGGAAAAAAGTTGCAAATGCAATTTAATGGTGTTAAACTCCTTCGAACATAATAAAATTGACATGAACCTATGACGTATATATATATTAAAATATAAATTCTGTACATTCTGAGATGCAAAGAAAATTTATTATTAAATTACAGGGCCACACAAAAGTATTCCAATATATAATGCTATACGGGGAAACATTGTTTGGGACATGTTTTAATTATATTAAACTGTGCCACATTTTATGAATATGATATACATTGCTGACGTGTACTAAAAATTACTTCCTGTATGTTTATAGGAACACAAAGAGTTCAACCGCTGTACTGTATCCGAAGTATTGTCTACTATATCAGGAAGATCTGTATATTTTTAAAATTTCGTTATCGTACGAACGCACCTCATCTGCTACGCTTCATGTGCAATTTCCAACTTGTTTCAATTGTATTTTGCTCCAGAACTTAATGAAAGCATTCTAATAAAACAAAATATTAAAACATTCATTACATTAATTACATTAGAAATTCATTACATTAATTACATTAAAAATTCATTCATTACATTAGAAATTCATTACATTCATCTCCAATCTTCATTCATATCATTATCTAAATGATGTACTGTGGAACTGTGAAATATAAATATCAGATCTTCAATTTTATCATCCTTTTCCTATAGTCCAAACTATTCAATATGCAATTTTAGAATGCATTTAAAATGATAAATGTTCTTGCACTATCGAACCATTTACAGATAATAATACAGCCCATCAATTTGGCACAGATTGATTCCACAACTTCCCTTCAGACATGCTTATATGGATATATTATCACCAATGGAGCAATCTCATTATTTGCTGAAAAACATCCCGTAACAGTGATTTGTTCTTTTTCGTTATTTGGTACTACATAATACACATCTTTAACTGATTCTGGTCCCAAAATTTTCCTTGTTTTAAGAGCACAAAAGAAAAATGATTTAACCTTATTGAAAATTCTCTCTGTATGTTTTAGAATTCGGAAGAAAATATTAATAATATCTTCTTCCAAATATGATTTTACATTTCTGAACCAACTTAAAACAACTTTTTTTAACGGCACACTAGACTTTGTCAAATGTTCTGCTTGTGTTTTGTACCAATTTTGAATGACTTTTTTAAAAGAACTATTTATAAAGAAATTGCCTTTATTAAATTCTAAAAGGTACCATTTAAGTATTAAATAACATTATTTAGCTTTTCAGTTAAATCAGAATATTTTATCTCTCTGAAATAATACTTTTTGTATTGGTCACTTGGGTGGTTCATTACTGGAAAATCACGAAATACGCAATAAAGTAATGGGCCACCCCTCCTAAAATCTTAAAAACAAATACAATTTTATAAATGGCCATTGGTGTATTAAATTCAATGTTTTATATTGCTAACCAAACAAAAACATTCAATTTTTACGGAAATATAAAAAAGATATAAACTAACTAAGTAAAGTCTGCTCTTAGCATGTTTATTAAGATTTTCAGTGAAAAAAAGAAAAACTGTGAAACTTTATTTTCTGCTTCCTAATTGTTTTGACGAAAAGTGTAAAAAATTATACTAGTTTATAAAGCGTGCAAAGTAGAGTTCAGAAAAAATATAATAAAAGCTTAACTACTATTTATAAACCAAAAAAGTGCGGGGTGGCCCATTACTGGCACATCTACCGTATTTGAAACAAAGAAATAACAGCTTTTCAGTAAATTTCGGAAAATCCTATTTTTGTGAAATTAATGCAAAATATATATATATATATATATATATATATATGTATATATATATATATGTGTATATATAAATATATATATATATATGTTATAATACGATGATGGCGAACATTATTCTACTCACTAAAAGACAACAGTGGAATGAGCTGAGCAGTTGCTCCGGCAGTTTGACCAGCAGTGGATGAGTTTATTGGGGTATTTCCCCATAAGAAAGTTCAATCAAACAGTCTTTAAATTAATTTTATTAGAAATCATAAATAAGTTAAGTTCTTTCCCGCAATCACCTTGGCACTCTCATCGAATAACTTCCACTGCACCAACTTCGGGACTAAGTTACGTCATCCCATCTTACAATTTATCGGGAAAAAATTATTGGGCGTCCAGGCAGTTGAAAGAAAAGATGCATTCTGAGCTAATAAAAACCCAAATGAGAAAGCCACATTTGCACGACAAACTAGCCCCTCCTCACTCCGCTTCAATCATTTTTAAAATCCAACGAGGATTAATCTGAGTCTACGCAATAAAAATGATCACCTCTGATTGGCCTAGGAAGCGTGGACCTCGGGTAAGGATTATATCTTGTCTCGCAAACAGTCAAGCCTTTTAACATCCGCGCATTAACACAGATCACGTGATGTTAAATAAAAAATAAAAATAAAATCCCTAGAATATTCTAAAAAGGACAGATTACGAAATAATTTCCCGCCCTTTGGAGAAACAAGCAATAGATTATTAAGAAGTTAAATAAAAAAAGAAAAAGGACTTTAGCTGTTAAAAAGATTAATATATTACGAAACTAAGATTAAAAATATGTTCCACAATTTTAGAATTAAAAGCTCAGAAAGAGCAAAATGGCGCATTTTTTTATTTTATTACAAATCCCTCCTCCCAGAAAGACGGGTGAAAATGTAGGTCTGAGACCTGCAAGTTCATAGAAAGGGAGATTATGCAGACTTAGATCACGAAGTTGTTGATATAAGTAATAATAATTACGTACTAAATAAAAGAAAATTTAAATTAATTTTTTATATAAATATAGAATTCAAATTTAGGAACACTAAGGTGATCCGTGGATTAACTTTAAATTTAAATATAATAAAATAGGCATCAATAAAAATACAAGATATGATCTTGTTTTAAAGTACACATCATAAAGTAATTTGAAAATATAAGCAATTACTCATGGTATATTTTAACATAAAAATGAAAAGGAATAACGCCGAATCCTCCTTGGCAAAAATAAATCCAGACAGGATGGAGAGATTTAATAGATATTTCATGAAATCAAATCCAAAAGTTTGGCCTACAATGTTCGTCCAAAAAGTCACATTTGGAACTGAATAGTTCACTACTTCCTTTCAAGGAGGTCTAATTATATAATTATAGACCATCCAATTTTTGCCATCTAACATCAGGATATTAATTCCGTTTGTTTTTGTAAGAAAGTCCTAGAACAATAATAATAGTTCCATTTTTGGAACTTTTGTGAAAATAATTTTTATAATCATATTTTTAGATAATAACACATTTTATAATATAGTAATAATAAATTTTAACAATGTAATGAACAAACAATGTAATAAAGAAACATAATAAAGAAAAATACTAGTATAAGTAAATATCATAAGTATAAGTAAATCTCATAATGGGTATAAGAAAATCTCTTAATAAGTAATAATAAATATCACAAAAGACATTCTTTAAATTCTAATTGGTATACTTAATCTCGTTTATCTCATCTCAGGTATTTTTGGGATGAAATATAGAGAGAAGTGAAATAGAATAAAGAATATAATCAATTATGTAATCATTTACTTAATCTTGTAATTCGAGTACAGGATTAAGTAGGAATATGTACAAAAAAATTTAAAATATAATATCATAAAATAAAATAAAATAAAAATAAAAAAATATTGTTCAGGTTTGAGAATGCACGTGACCTTTAAACTACTAAGATTCTTAAAAAGAAATATTAATAAATAATAAAAATGAAAGACAAAATATATATAGTCAAATAATTACACAATAAATATTCTCTCTGTGTGATAAAACATTGCAAGATGCAAAGAGGAAACAGAAAAAGAAACAAAATTAAATTCTAATTGACATGTACTTAGACTGGAATGCAGAAGCAAAGAGACAGAGAGAAAAAAGAAAATTAAAATAAAGTAATAAAAATTTTGTTACTTGGCAAATATTTAATTTAATGATTGATAGATTAAATTTAATATTACAAATAGGTTCAGTGGAAAATTAAAATAATTTTTATTGACTTAAAATTTACTTCTTATTATATTATTCTAAGTTATAACTAGAGTAATTTAATACAGAATAAGAATTTTCACTTTGTCCGTCTACGCCGGCATAAATAAACAAATATAAAAATTTCCAGACAAGTGATACTCTCGCTGCAGTCAAGAGATATCATTGCCATTCTTGAAAGAATTACAGAATATTATCTGAATTAAAATATGGAAAGAAATCTACTGTTTAAAAGAAAAAAAAGAAAAATTATAAAATTATAATAAACTAGAGATTAAGTCTAAGCTACAGTTTTTACTTGAGTTTGTTGTTGTTTAGGGGGTTGTTGCTCATGAATTTTTAAATTTATCAGGGGAATAATGAGGCCTTAATTTAGATACATGTACTATTTCTGAACTTTTGATCTGGTTTTGCCTATCAATTTCAAAATTTACTTCGGATAATTTGTTAAGAATTTTATAAGGGCCACTAAATACTTGTAATAACTTTCTATTATTAGGGTACTGAAATTTTTCATTGATAACCAATATTAAATCTAGATTCGATATAATCTTTATCATAATTTTTTTATTTTTTAAACAAAATTCATCAGTTCTCGCTTTAGCAATTTTAAGGGCTTCATGAACAGAGGGATAATAATTTTGTTGTAAGGGGAAGTCATAGGGTAATTGGCAAAAAAGTAAATAAGCAGGTGGAAATTTAGTAATGGAATGGGGGGTATTATTATATTCATTAATAACCTCAGTTAAAAGCTTAGTCCAGGGAATTTTAGAGGTAGTGGAGTTTACTTTACATTTTAATTTAGTTACTATTGTCTGATTTACTCTTTTACATTTCCCATTCGTTTGTGGATGATGGACAGTGGTCAAACGTTGCTTAATATTATGATTTCGCGGGAATTTTTTGAATCTTGAAGAAGTAAAAGCAGCATTCCTGTCACTTAGTATTTTTTGAGGGGACTGTACACTTGAAATTTTATTAAAACAGAATAATTGTTGAGGGATTTTGATATTGAAGATTTCTTTCAGACAATTTGTATATGTTTCTGTAGTGACACTTTTGGAAGGAAATACCCAAACATATCTTGTTGCATGGTCTATTATTATATGAAGATATTTTTTGTAGAATTATAATAATTGAACCCTCCGACAGTATCAACTGATAGGCAGTCAAAGGTTGATCTGTAATGGGCATAGCTTGTAATAAGCCAAAAAATTTTTTTGTCTAGGTTTTTTATTTTTCTGGCAAATATCACATTATTCAACAAAATTGGTAATGTCTTGAGTCATATCTGGCCAATAATATTTAGGAGAAATTAAATTTTGCATTTTTTGAACACCAGGGTGACCAAACTCTTCATGAGCAGCATTAAGTATTTTTTTTTCTTAAGGACATGGGAACTACTACTTTACGAAAACCTTTTCTTTTAATTATAATCAGTCCATTGTCATTAATATAATTTGACACAAACACATTTTCTTTTTCTTGCATCTCAATAATCTCTTTAACGTCAAGAAGAAAAGTAAGGGGTTTACAAAAATGAGAAATAGTGTTTCTTGACAGCATGTCGGCTTTGAAATTTATAGATCCCTTTAAGTATTCTAC
The DNA here is from genome assembly GCA_964019185.1 of Maratus speculifer. Lineage (NCBI taxonomy): Eukaryota > Metazoa > Arthropoda > Arachnida > Araneae > Salticidae > Maratus > Maratus speculifer. The sequence goes on along the minus strand of OZ025292.1, from coordinate 84,128,699 downwards.
TGTGTAATCGAACATACTTAACTTCAATGACCATCTAAATAATCGACCTCTTAAATGTTTGACATTTTTTAACCGAACAAGAGCTGCATGAGCAGTATGGATGGTAAATTGTACACCATGAAAGTAATGAAAAAATTTTTCTATAGTATCAATGATGGCAAGACACTCTAACTCGGTAATGAAGTAATTTTTCTCATAACTTCTCAATCCTCTAGAAAAATAAACAATTGGATGTAAAAAGTTATTATGGTCGGGCTGTTTAAGAACACCTGCCGTCCACCTACCGCCACCTGAGAAGCGTCAACAAACATGTGTAGGGGTAATTTTGGGTCATAAATCTTTAAAATTGGTTTAGCAATGAGGGCACCTTTTAATTTCTGAAAAGAGTTTTGACATTCAGAATTCCATTCCCAAATAGTATCTTCCTTAAGTAATTTATTTAAGGGGTGTCTAATCTCAGCATATTTGTCAATAAATTTATGATACACATTTATAGAACCAATAAATCTTTGTAAACTTTAGTATTAGTAGGGGGTTTTAAGTTTTTAATTGTTTCTATATTAGTATTAGCTGCAGTTAAGTTCCATTTTGGATTTCATACCCTAGAAAATTGATTTGTTTTTGATCAAAAGTACATTTAGATAATTTTAATTTAATATTTTTTATTCGGCATAAATCAAAATTTTGGATGAGATGCTATATATGTTCATCTATTAATTTAAAAAAAATAATTATATCATAAAAAAAATAACAAGCAAAGTCTATTTTATATTTTGTAAGAATTTTTCTAATTGTCCTATTGAAAATTGGGGAGGGGCTACCTTTACACCGAAGGGGAGAACGGCTAAATTCAGTGTAGAGAAATGTTGGGCACCACTTAATTTGTCTAAAATTTCATCAATTCGCGGCAAAGGTTCAGAGTCATTTTTCATAATAGAATTTAATTTTCGGTAATCAACACACATTCGGATTTCTTTGCCTTCATCTCGCTTATTTACTAACGTAACTGGGGAAGAATATGGGCTATAACTTTCTTTAATTAATCCAGCAGCTAATGAGGATTGAATTTGCTGAGAGATTTCTTTTTCATGTGCAGTAGATGTACGATAAGGCCTGAAAGTTATTGGTAGGTCAAATTTAAGAAAAATACGCTGAGGTTCAATATTAATTCTCCCTACATCATATTTATTTTTGGCAAAAATATCTAAATAATCCCTTAAAAGTTCCCTTACATTTTTATTTTGAATAGCATTTAGATCTCCAAATAGATTATAATCATCATTATTTGTTCGCGGAGAGGATTGAGGAGTTATGGTATTTCCATAATCGGGTTGCACATTGCTATCATTTTTTATATCAAAATGAAGTAATTCTAAATTATCACTGGATATGTTGACATGTTGGTTTAACGTAGTATTGTTTTGTAGCACCTAGCTTTTTGCACAATCAATTTTCAATTTAAATTTGGCACAATCAGGTAAACATAAAATAGCATAGTCCAAATCTATCTGACTTACTAAAAAAATTAACATACCTCTTTATATTACCAAATTTAACACATAATCGACAAGATTTATTTATTGTAAGAGTTCCTTGTGCCTGTCTTATAGTAATAGGGGACACATTATGTAAATTAGCATTTAAATATCGAAAAATTTGAGAGGTAAAATTGAGGCAGTTGATCCACTGTCTACAACACAATACACTTTTTTATTGTCCACATATCCAGGAATAAATAATTGTCAAATATTAATAGTAGGGGGTGGTTGTATATGAGCAGGAGTTTGAGTTTGCAATGAATTTGTGTTAAATATACAACTCCTCTCCCAATGATAAGCATTTTGTATACCTCTGTTTAAACATATTCTGCAAGGACGACTTGGATAATTATTTTGAGAATACATCGTAGCATTCTAGGTTGTGTGGTAGACATTCTAGGAGTGTAAAACCTAGGATTAAAATTTTGGGTTGGGTAGTTTGGAGTGGCTCGAGCCCAATGTCTAGGATGAGGATTGGGATTGTGCATAGGTCTAGTTTGTTGAAAATTTCTATTGTTGTTATTAGGGGTATGAGTTGCAATCGCTGCTAATTGTTCAGCAATGCGAAACCATTCACGAGTATTAGAAGGAGGGCTTACAATTAAACAATTTTGATACTCAGGCTTATGTCCATTAGTTAATTCCTGGAAAATTATATTTTCCCCAAGCTGAAGTTGTCTTCCAATCTCAACTTTCTTTCTAAAATAAGAATCTAAATCGCTTAGATCAGTTAATTTTAAAGCGGTAAACTCAGAAAAGTTTGGGACTCTAACCTGAATAATTTTTTCTGTTAAAATCTCAACAATTTCATCATAATTAGCACACTCCAAACATTCATTAATAAAAACCTTTAATGCTTCCCCTTTTAAAAATTTTCAGAGGTGAAGTTTTTTCCAATCATTATCTTATTTTTCTCCAGAATATTCGTTATCAAAGTGTTTAAACTTTTAAAAATATTCATGCCTGACTCAAAGTCAAAAGGTGCAATATCAAGTTTATTTTTCTGACATTTTTTCTTCCTTTACTAATCCTGATCTTAATAACATAAAAGAGGGATAATTCATACAGAAAATATTTAAATGCTATACTTCAATACGATAATAACTATTAAAATAAATAAATAAATAAATAAATCAACTCTTGCTTTAAATTCATGTGGAATAAATAAATAATAAATAAATAAGTAAACAATAAATAAGTAAATAATAAATAAATATCACAGTTTTGAATACATAGGAAATACACAACAAATAATTTTAAGAACAAAAATGTTTTTCTTTTACGTATTGATAATAAATTTAGCAACAGTGAACTTTATAAGAACAAAAGAATTCCATCTTTCGTACTAAGAGCACAATTAAAGTTAAATAAAATTTCTATGAGCAGAAAATTTCGATTAAGAACAAAATTCTAATTTTTTATATTTCTAATAAGAATAATAAAATCAACAATTTAATAAAGAAATTATTATTAAAATTTCGTAAACAATAAAAAAATAAGATAAATAATAAATAATAACTTACAATCACCATGATGGACTGGATCTCATTCCAACATTTTATTTTAAAACAAAAAAAAAAAAAAATAACTCGCGAAAGTTGATCAAAAATTTGCAGCACTGTTATCTCGAAAATGAATATAAGCAAATGATGTTGCAGTTACTCAGCAGGCGATCGTTTGTAAAATTTTGTTTGCCTATCTCACGGCTAACAGGTTCCTCATTATATGCACAGAAAGATGTTGTTCTCAAATTACCTTTTATAAGAAAATTTTCTTTCTAGCATACCTCACAACTGAACGTTTTCTCGTTCGAATGCGACTCATATTTCACAAGTAAAAGATCTGTAGATGTACATGCCAAACATAATTACATACAAAACTTCATAAGACGATCCTTTTCACAGTTGAAAGGTTTCTCATTATATACACAGGGAGATGTTGTTCTCAGATTACCTTTTTGAGAAAAAAATTCTTTCTGGATTTCTTTGAATACCAGTGGCATAACTTTTATGACTCATATTTGTTAAACAAAGGCAGAAGTTCCAGCAATTAGTTTCAAGCTCGGCGAAACGGCGCATGCACAATCATCGCTGTGAAGCAATTCTCAGACAAAGGGTCAGTTTGTATCTGTTAAGCCACGATAAATTTCTTTTCTCAAAAGTCGTTTTTCATCCTGACGGCTAATGAATGTCATGATACGACGATGGCGAACATTCTTCTACTCACTAAAATCAACAGTGGAATGAGCTTTTTTGAAACAAACAACTACGAAATTTTCGCAGTTTATATATATACATATATATATGTAACTGGAAAATTGTAATACCATACTTAATTTACTTAATGTATACCATACTTAATTTAGAAAAAAAAAACAGATTAATATATGCTGTATAAATTTTATATTAAAACTTTTAATTTTTTTTAAAAAATCATGAATTTAATTTTAGCTTAGAATGGATTTCAGAACATTCCAAAGATTTTTCTTTTATATGTAAGATAACAAAATAACTGGCAAAATATATATTTTTACCACTATTTAAAACGGTTAGAAATATTCGGAGTAATTAACTTATACCAAGGTTCGTAAGCTTTAGGGAATTTTTCAGGAGAGATATCAATATTTTTTAATTGAAAAAAAAAATGTAGGTTAAACATGCGAAATTTCGCGTTATTTAACCATTTATCTACCGAATTATTTATCAAGTAACTGCTATATCTCAATAATTATTTTTTATATAATATGAAGATAATACTGGAATTTGTAAATAAAAAATATGTGAAATTTAGATATGTTTTATCATTAAAACTGATTAAATATATCGGTAGTTATAACTTTTGCTGGAAAATAATTACAAAAATAATTAGAATAATTAAAGAAAAATATTTTTATGGAAATATCACAAAGATTATAAAAGCAATGTACTAAATGTATTACGATCCTCTTTGTAAATGAAAATGCTTTTGCAGTTGAAAATGTTTCATATAACATTTTTGTCAAGGAAAACAAAAGCCTTACCGATAAAAAAGATTAAGTAAATTATCATTTTTTTAAAATACAGTGAAACCTCCGAATATGGGACCGGAAAGTTTGTCCCTTAAATAGAGGTTTCCCTTATTCGGAGTTTTTATTACAATGAAAATTTTAAATAAGAGACAGCTATAGGACCGGAACTTTTGTCCCTTATCCGGAGTGATCTTTATCTGGATGTTTCACTGTATTTAACTTCGACTCTTATTCTACTCTATCGAAATATGATATTACAGAGTATAATGTGGAAAGAAAAATAAAATTTTATTAATAGACTGAGTAAATATATTTTACATTAAAATTTTTTCAATGATACTTAAAACTACCGTCAGTGCATAAAGGGTTAATCAGTAATTTTCTATAACAGTATGTTGGTACAGAAGAATTTCCTAGTCTGAAAATTCCTAGAGCCGTACTTACCCTTTTCTGGAGAACTTTTCATTTATTTTAATATATAATATTATTAAGAAAAACCTTCGATCATTTACAAGTTTTTTTTTTTTTTATGAATTGGCTATGCATAAATCAAAATAAAAACAACTGGAAGAATGTTCAAAATAAAAGGGATATTCCTTTTATTTAAAAATGTTGTTTTTGCTTGTTAAAAAAAAAAAAAAAATCAAAAGATAGAAATCGCATCGAGATGTATAATATTTTTTAAGTGTGTGAATTTTTTTACGCACATTGACTAATTTAACTCTTAAAAAATAAATAAAAAAGGTGAAATTTTACTACAAATATGTCCTGATTTTTTAAGAGCTTTTCTTTTGAAAATCAGACAAACTGTGATAGTTGTATCTTTTGATTTACTTATTTTTTATATGTTGATGTAGATCATATTTGATGAACAATGTGTAGTTTTGAAGCATTGAAAAAAATTCCTTTTTTCTACAGAAAATGTCATAGTTCAAGGTTGTGAATGCCATTTTTCATGAAAAGTGAAATGCTGGTATATATGGAGCACTACATCTCTCGCAAGCAACAACATCCCGAAATTCTTTTACCATAAACTATTAGTATAACCCAACCTGTTTATTAACATGTATTTCTTTCCATGGGGTATTGTTACTTTACATTGTTATGTTACCACAAAGTGTAGTCAAAATGAAGTTTGTCTCCATTTTCCGCACTTAATATCTTATTTAAGCAATAGTACCCCAAACATTTTCTTACATAATATGAAAGTGCACAACTAGGACAAGCTAAATAATATATTACAGCATGGAGATATTGTTGCTGTTAGTAAATATAATCTGTTAAATATGCAAATTTCTCAAAATGAAAAGTTTTTGCAAATATATATATACACTATATTGCCATTGATTATGGGACACTTGTGATTTTAGGCATTTTACTAAATTTCTAGAAAAATACATGAGGAATCATCTCGAAACTCTTAGTGTGTAAATATAATAGTATACGCCATCCATCGCCGTGAAGAGTTTTTACCGAAACTCCATAGGGGACCATCAACAAATTAAAAAATAATGAATATCTTTTGAATAACCCTGTCAAAACTAATGTAGCAAAAGCGCTCAAACTCTAGATTATGATTGAAAGCCTTATTGTAATATTCCTTGTTTATTTTTATGCAAATAGCATGCATACTCGCAGAGTAATTAAGATTTTTATAAAAATGGTCCCAAATTTTTCCAAGTTTTTTAATTATAATTTTCAGAGTTCTTAATATAAAATAATATTTTCTTCAGAAAATATGACAAACAAGATTGCACACAGTACCTTGTAATCAGAATTAAAAAATAATGAAAATTGTGTACAAAATGAGTAGGTTTACTAAATAATTTTTTACTGCGCATGCGCCAACGATATCAAAATTTCATTTGCATATTATGTTATTTAAATGTATAGAGCAACTTTTGTGAAAGTCACAAAATCATAACTTGAAAATTCTGAAAATAATCGTCAATTGAATTAGTTGAAAATCCGTTATTCTCAAAATGAAGCAATAACAAGAGGGGTTGTATCCATATATTCATTGAATATTGTCAATATAGAATACACAATACGGTATGTACTACCACATTTGGATAAAATCCCTCATTTTTTTGCTTCATTTTGGAAACAACGGATTTTGTCCTTTTTCTATAGACGATTACTTTCAGAATTTTAAAGCTATGATTTTGAGACTTTTACAAAAGTTGCTCTATACATTTAGCTAACATAATATGCAAATGAAATTTTGATATCTTTGACGCATGCACAGTAAAAAAATATTTAGTAAACCTACTCATTTTTCATACAATCTTTATTATTTTTTAATTCTGATTACAGGGTACTGTGTGCAATGTTGTTTGTCCTAATTTCTGAAAAAAATATTAATTTATATTAAGAATTCTGAAAATTATAAGGGAAAAACATGGAAAAATTTGGAACCATTTTTATAAAAACCTTAATTACTCTGCGAGTATGCATGCTATTTGCATAAAAATGAACACAGTGTATTACAATAAGACATTCAATCATAATCTAGAGTTTGAGCACTTTTGCTACATTAGTTTTGACAGGGTTATTCAAAAGATATTCATTCTTTTTTGATTTCTTGACGGTCCCCTATGGAGCTTCGGTAAAAACTCTTCACGGCGATGTATGGCGTATGCTATTATATTTATACACTAAGAGTTTCCAGATGATTCCTCATGTATTTTTCTAGATATTTAGTAAAATGTCTAAAATCGTAAGTATCCAATAATCAATGGCAATATAGTGTATATACATTATTAATATACATTATATATATATACTAGATGGAACCCGTCAAAACTTGACGGCACCAAAGAAGTAAAAAGGTATATTTCAGCTATTAAAGGATTGCTTAACGACTAATTTTCAGCAAAAATTTCAATAAATAAAAGAAAAACCTGCATTTTACATCCAGGCAAATGACCCGCAATTGGCAGAGTTACATTCAAACATGCTGCCATAGAATTATTATCTCCCTCATTTGATACTTTTCAATTTACGAAAAATGATAAATGACAAATTACATCGAAATATCGAGAGAATAAACGACAAATTTTACCGAAAGACCTCGAGAAAACGACAAATCTTGTCCAAGCATCATATTAAACGTGAATTTTGTCAAAAGATTGCGAAAATACACAAAATTTGTCTAGGTACCACAAAAAACACAAATTTTGGCAAATAATCACAAAAAAAAGCAAATTTTGGCAAAAAGATTGAAAAAAAAATAGAAAATTTAATCAAAATACCCCTCCCCCCAAAACAAAACTGGAAATTTCGTAAATAGATGGAAAAAACAGTTTATTTCATCAACAAATCGCAAAAAACAGCAAATCATTAAAAACTTGTTGGATGGGCCAATCCCAAAACTTTCTTCTATCTCATACGTACATTTTAATATAAAAAAAAATAGTTATTCATTTTAATGCTTTAATGATTTTAATTCAATACCATATCAACTTTGATTTTCATCTTGAATATCTGCTTCAGTCAGTTAATAGGAGTAAAAACGAATTTCCGTCTCTGCACGAGCCGATGGACAATAGAATAATAGACATATTTTTTTTTTTTCAAATTCAGGGAGGACCTACTTGCCATACCAAAAAGTACTCATATACAAAAAACTTAGTCCAGTTCTAGAACTAAATTCATACACTTTTATGTTGTGCATTATTGAAAATGGCATAAAATTCGCTATTACAGCGCCCCCTTCCGGTGGATTTTTTTGAGATTCAGGACAATGCAACTAGCCATAGTGATACACTTACACAAAAAATTTCGTTCAATTCAATGCCTAACTTCACGTTCTTTTGGCCAGTACAATATTGAAAATGGCACAAAAATCGCGATTGCAGCGCCTCCTTCCAGCGGATGTTTTTCAAATTCACGGTGGATATTTTTTTGTTTGATGGGGTAATGAAGTGGTATCTAACAGTTAATATTTGACAAAGTTCTGTTGATTGGACTTATTGTTAATTAAAACTGCTTCGTAATCATAAAAAACAAAATATTCGGTTGTCGAGATTTCATTTATATTTTTTTAACCAATTTTAAAGTATATTTATTTCCCTTATTTTTTTTTCTTATAGAATGAATGATAAATTAACTGCAAGTATTTTTTCATCATAAAGATTTTTCCAGCAGATTGAAAATATTGCTTTATTAGTGACAGTAAAATAACTGTAGATGAAAAAGAGATAATAACAAGGCTAAAACACAGATTTAACGATTGTTTAGCATATGATTCGGCGGAAACTCAATAAGTGCGCTAATTTTATCAACCTAAATATCTACATAGAATTTAAACAAATAATGGGCATAACTTGATTATTCTGTCGATCAGTTTCGTTAAATTGTACAAATGGACATAATTTTTATTTTAACCCGGGAGGACGGGCACCCGGCCTAAAAGACCCGGAGTGCATATGGTTTTTACAATTGTAACCACTAATTTTATTAAAGTAATCTTCAACTTATTTTAAGGCAAAATTTGTAAGATTTGTCTCCGTCTTAATAAAATGACTGTTATAATTTGATTTTATTGGTGATTAAGTTAACACCATTCATACCCAGTGTGAAAGCGTGCGTTCTTCCGGCTAAAATAATAAAGAATCAATAAATTACTAAAATATTAATAGAAATAAAAATAAACATTGAATTAAAATTAGTTGATGGCGTAACAATTACGCATAACATATTTAAGGTCAAATGAATGGGACATTCAAGATAATCCATTATTGACATTCAACCTTTATTTTGGAGACAGTTAAAATAAAAACAAACAAACAAAAAAACTGTATAAACAAATTGTACAAACCAAGGCCCCCTTATCATAATATCAAGGCCTCGCATTCAGGAGAAAATCTATTGTTGAAATTGTCCCTATAATTGCCAACTTATTATATGGCTTTGCCTCGTATGTAACGCCACCTGGTGCATACTACTGCTAATAATCCCATAGGAAATAATGGAAAACATTTCAGTTTCTAACATTAGATGGCGCTACCAACGTGAAAATCATGTAGTTCAGCGCCCCCTGTACTGCAGTCAAAGGAAACTTCGTGAATGACAAGCCTTTATATTATGATAAGTTAGCCTTGGTACAAACAATAACATTTAGTAACAGGTGTCATATACGGACCACGTTGGTGAAATTGCAATAAAATTGCGATTTTTTGCCTCACATGGTAATCCGGTAATAGTTGTTAATTTATCAGTAAACTGTTTCATTATTTTGACTTTTTTAAAATTATATAAATAGTTTTGTTTCATAATTATTAATTGACTAAATTTATTTATTATTATTTCCTTTTTAAAATAATAGAAAATAAATAAAAGTGTTATGACTGTAATTGGTGTTTGAAAACACAATGTTCTCCAAATTGGAATCATAAAAAAAATCGCACCAAGGTGATGCGTGTATAAAATTCGAAAAATATTTACAATATCTTATAAACAAAAAAGACGTAAACAAATAATTAAAAAACGCAATTTCGATTATTTTTTAAAATCACATCAAGCATAAAATCAAATGACATCAATGTTAGTTCTCCATTCGCAGCAGTAATAAATTTTCTTTTCTTCGTTTGTTACCCAAAAAATTAATAATTTCTAATTAAATAATCAAAATAATTATTGAAATATACTCCAAAAAATTATCTTCACTTGATAAAACATTATTGCGATCATCAACAATCTAGTGTCAGATATATACATTTTTTGTCTTAAAATCACATTCTTTGGCGACAAAAGCAAAATAAAAATCACAAAGATGTAACTCACAGTTTAGAGTAACTTTTTTAATCAGATCTGATTTTTTCTGATGAAATCATATGATACGGAAATTCAGTTTTTTTAAAAAAGAGAAAAAAAAATAATAAAAATGAAAATAGTTATCATTCAAATTCATTTAATCAAATTTTCAAATTCATTTTTTTATTCTAACGCAAGAGATAAGGCGCCAAATGTTGTATATATTGTTAATCTTCACGTAAGTTATTTTTTAAGCATTACAAAGATTTCTTTCAATTTTAAGTTACATACGGGGAACTGGGGTACATTGATACATGGGGCACATTGATATACCCCCTCTACTGCTCACAGGGTCATTACAGGAAGTTTCACAACATCTCCAAAAGGTGATGCTACTGCACTCAATTGCATACGGAAAGTCTTGGAATGATTCAGTAATTTGATAAAATGGGAACCGGTGATTTATTTATTTATTATTATTATTTTTTTTTTTTTTGTAGGTCAAAAGTAAATTTGATTTGTACTATTGAAATGGTATTATAAAACTGTTCCAGTCTTTTTCAACCGAAAAGATTATTCTCCCTGGTAAGTAAAGCTACTCTTTATCAGTTTCTCATTCTCTACTGCTAGATAAATTATGAAATGTTGGATTTGAGACTTATTTTATTCAAAATGGCTGTATGGGGCACATTGATACAACCTAAATTCTTTTGTAGTTCGTTTTTTCATTACCTTTTATTATTTTTTTTCATACACTCCTTAATCTAAATATTTTCCGCCAAAAATATCTAATATTAGCTTTTATTGAACTGAAATAGCTCTAATTTTTTTATATTAAAACATTTTACAGTAATTTTGCAAACAAAAGACATACGAACTTAACCAACATCTAGTACTAGTAGAACTAACCAAAGAAAAGGATGACAGCCTGGAAAATCTAAAATTTATATCGTTTCTTTAGAGAAAAATCATGAGAAATGTTATGAGAAATGTTTGAGAAATGCTAAGTAAGAGAAATAAGCTGCAGAATAGCACAATATAATTATATTTTAAACAGAATTTTTAATATAACTATCCTTTATTTTCTGTTTATAAACGGATTTATAAACAGAAAACTTGGTAATTTTTCATCTTTCCTAAGAAAGAAAATAATGGGGGTTGAAGTGCCAGATATGACAAAGTTACCACAGCCAACAATCAGACAAGGAACAGCCAGAAAATGAGGTCATTATACATTTCATTTTGATTGCTTTAATATCGCTTACAAATAAATTATGTGTGATTTGAATTTCTATAAATAAATATAAAATGGTTTGCTAACTATTTTTCTATAAAAAATATGTATTGTTGTTTTTTTTTCTCCATTTTCCCAGACGTATCAAAGTATCCCATGATGTTGTATCAATCTGCCCCGAGTATGGGACACATTGATACAAATGACTTTTTTTGATTTTTTTAAAAAAAAGTTCTATTTGAATTATTTAAAGAAAAGAACGGCAGCCTGGAAAATCTCAAATTTATATCAATTCCGCAGAGCAAAAAGTATTTTCTACATGAAAAGTGTTACGTAAGAGAAACAAGCTGCAGAACAGCACAGGATAATTATATTAAAAACATAATTTCTAATATAATTTCTATTATTTTCTGCATATAAACCGATTTATAAAGAGAAAACTTGGTAATTTTTCATCTTTTCTAAGAAAGAAGATAATGCTGGGGTTGAAGTATCATATATGACCAAGTTACTACTGCCAACAATCAGACAAGGAACAGTCAGAACATCAGGTCATTAAACATTTCATTTTGATTGCTTTAATATTGCTTACAAATAAAGTGTGGGTGATTTGAATTTTTTTAAATAATATAAAATAGTTTGCTAACTACTTTTTATGAAAAATATGCATTGGTGTTATTTTGTTTCTATTTTTCCCAGACGTATCAAAGTGTATCAATCTGCCCTGGGGATGGGGCACATTGATATAATTACTTTTTTATAATATTTTTTAAATTACATTCAAAAATAATATATAAAACAACGATTGTACATTTTTATATCACACTACATAAGTTTTGCTGATGCCACATGGGGAAAAAAAACTTGAAATTACTGCTTTCTTGACACCGAAAAAATTCTCAGAAAAAAGCTGTATCAATGTGCCCCAGTTCCCCCTTACATATATTTTAATATTTTGTCTCATTTAAGCGGTTTTTTTTTCAAATTATTATTGGTAATTATTTTCTGCTTATATTGAAAAAAACTTTTATTATTGTCTAATAAATAGTCATTTCAATTATTTTAGCAATGGTAACTTTTGTCAAAAAATAACAACTTGCAGCCCTTTTATTTTATTTTATAGCCCTTTTTGCAGTCGCAAATAACCGTATTACCAAAAATCATAGCTATCCCTGTACATTTGAATCACAAACCTCTTCAAAAATATTTCCTATCGAATGATCGGCAAACAGATCCATCGGGCAATTTTTGAAAACACTCGAGTCGAAGTTTTGGAGCTTACAGCTTTATAATGTATATGACGATGAACATTTTTTTTTTTTCAGGAAACTTCATATTCTCCTCATTTTTGTGTAATTAAAGCAGAATTTATTTGAAGAGCAAAAATGTTTTTCATTAAATAGATATTTATTTTCCTAAAATAAAATAAAATAAATAAATTTTTGCTATTTTCTACAGGTAAAGATATGCATCATTTCTGAAAGATGTAGTGCGTTCTGTAAGGGGATAAGAAAAATGTCTTTATTATGATATTGTAGAGAACGTAACGTTAAGCATTTTTGTTATTATGTATCTCATACAAAATGTTTACAATTTACAATGTTTACAATTATATATATATATATATATAGGGTGAGTCATAAATATCAAAACAATAGGCTATCTCTTTAAATATTGCCCTTATACACATACTTCCAATTGCAAAAATTCATAAAAAAGGTGAAATTTTTGATAAGATAAATTGCGACTCCATGGGGGCGTCTAGTTGAAAAAATACAAAAATGAAATTTTTATACAGCCCCCGTAGGATAAAAATTCCAATTAGGAAAATTCTCCTTATTCAGTCCTGAATAAGACAAAAAAAGTTGCATCTTCATATCTTCAAACGTCGCAAAATTATAGCCGTTTAAAACATTCATCAGATTTTAAGGGATTTGACACAAATTGAAATGTGCGCAATTAAAAAAACAATGTTACTTTAACAGCTCTAGGAAACGTGCAAAAAGTCTATTTTTTGTGCTAGAATTTTGATTTTTTTTTCTTTTTTTGTGATGGTTAGCCTTATAATTTGCTAAGAAAATCACATCCTAAAATTTCTCATACAATTTATAAAAGTTTCATGTGCTTAGTACTGATTTAAATCTGATAAATAAGAATCGTTATAACTCTCAACATTATTTATCGGATTTCAATTTCTTTCCATTTGATTAAAGATGAAAATCAGATTTTAGCTTTGTTCCAGGATTCTTGTTTTTTAATAATTTAAAAACTTTTATAAATATCTATTGAAAAAATAATAAACTTTAAAAAAATCATATTTTAAAAAGTATTTTTTTTTTCAATTTGCCGAAATAAAACTAATGTAAAAAATAAAAAATGACGTGTTTCAAATTCTTTTTTTTTATAAACATTCTTAATATTTAATAGCTTAAAGACATGAAATACAGTTAGGAAACAATTCATTATGCAAAAAAAAAAAAAAAAACGAAGTGTACTGTTTAATAATCGTCAGTTATTTAAAGAATGGAAAGAAAAAAAGAATTTCCAATGGCATCACCCGTTTTTTTTCATCGCAAAATGCTCAGCGCATGCGAAAACCCTAAAGATCGATGGAACCGTACGTGTATCGCAAGAAACAGACATGTTATACACGAAAAAACACCCGTTCTGCGAATCAATCCCCCATTAAAAAAACCTCGATTGGACCGCAAGGAGGAAATTTGCATATGACACAGAATCAGTACACTAATCTCTGATTACAATACAGATCGGAGAAACTAAAACTTTTATATTTAGATTACACATTTTCCACATTTTCCACATGGGTGTCATCACAGGCAATTAAAGGTGATGGCACCCATGTGGAAAATGTGTAATCAAAATAAAAGTTTTAATTTCTCCGATCTGTATTGTAATCAGAGATTAGTGTACTGACTCTGTGTCATATGCAAATTTCCTCCTTGCGCCCCAATCGAATTTTTTCTATGAGGGGGGGAGAGAATTCGCAAAACAGTTTTTTGTGCGTGCATAACATGCCCGTTTCTTGTGATACACGTACGGTTCCAACGCTCTTTAGGGTTTTCGCATGCGCTGAGCATTTTGCGATGAAAACAAATGGGTGGTGCCATGGGAAATTTTCGAGTTTCTGCTACTATAACCGTAACCATGAACTCCATTTTGTTGCCGTTCACTGAATCTCGACCTCATACCTCTGAATAGCTATATCTAAAATTTCACTTCGATCGGTTGAGCGGACTGGCCGCTAGAGCTCCATATATCGGCAAAGTATTTTTTATGACCACCCTGTAGATCTGACAACATCTGGCTTTTTATCGTCCTGGAGATTATGTTAAAAAATCTGTATTCTGCACCCAGGATGAGCCCGGACAAAGACATTGATTTTTTCTGAAGACTTGTGAAGCCGGCTTAAACGTACTTTTCATAAAGGAGGGGACTGCTTCCTTCTTCCTATATGTACACTGGACGAAATTTTCAATCTCAGTTTTTACAAAACCCGTTTTAAATTCAGTGTCTCTGGCTGGCTTAATATGTGCATAAAATAAATAAAATTCTGCTCAATCAAATTTTTTACGAAAAACACATAGATTTTGAAATCTTTTTTTTAAAAAAAAAGAAAAAAAAATTAAAACTTCATTTTTTAAAAAAGAATAGTATATTCAAAAGCTAAAAAAATAAATATAATAAAAGCAGTGAAAAACAAGTCTGCCTGTGACGGAGTCTTAATGTCTTAAACGAAAAATATGTTGATCAATGAAAAATAAATACAATATTACCTGAGAAAAAATAAACTCCAATTACACCTCCTAGGAAGGGCATCTGTCTATAAAGTATTTTCTCTTTCCTATGTGGTTCCGCCTTAAAAGGAAATGCATAACATTTGGAAACTGCATAACATTTTTTAAAGTCTCCAACGCATGGGATATGGATTAAAGATATATAAGTTAAACATTTACATTTAGAAATTCATTGAAAAAATAAATATATTACAGCCTTTGGCGCTTCTTTAATAATAAAAAGTATAAATATAAATAACGAAAAGTTATAAAAGGAATTTTTGGTCAGAACTCCTCCATACGAAACAATTTTCCCACAAAAAAGTAAAAGAACTAAGTAGAAGTTTGCGGCTGAACCAGGCTATGATTTAAACTATTTTTACGGAACGATACGGGTTATGATTTTAACATTTCTTCAGGCTGGGCCGAACTGTTTCTGCTATGGGTCGGTTTGGGACCTGACTTAGATATTTCGATCCATGCAAACCTGCAGTACAGATTACCAATATATTTTGAAAATAAGTGTAGATTAAATTCAATACGCTGCTTTTCTATGTCGAAATGAGAGGTACTGTCTTAAATTGGCATTTAATATTAGATAATTTATGGACGATCCCTCACTTGCTTTGAAAATTAGCCAAAAACTCTTCGTTTACAGGCATGGTAAAACAATGTAAGTCACGAATTTTTTAGAATTTCGGATTTTAATATCTCTGTCACGTTTTTAGATAATTAGATGTATTTCTTTATTTAATTTAGGAATGTATAAGGAATAATTTCTTAACTGGAAATTTTGCCCAACGGGGGCCGTATAAAAATTTAAATTTTGTATTTTTCAAATAAACCCCCAATGAGTTGCAACTTATCATAATTTTCACCTTTATTTATGAATTTTTGCAATTGGGTCTAGAGGCAATATTTAAGGAGATAGCCTATTGTTTCGATATTTATGACTCACAATGAATATATACAGGGTGATTCTAATTTTTTTTTGCAATAATAGAGGGATTATAGTACACATCAGTAGAGACCATCAGAGACCAGGGGTCCCAAACGTTTTTCAAAGGAGATAGCCACCATTAATGTTTAGGAACCAAAATTTCAAATAAACATAAAAAACGGAAAAATTAGTCGATTGATTTACGGTTTTCACTAAAATTATTCTTTATGTCGGCATTTTCTTAAAAATTAAATAATAAAAATAAATTCCACAAAATGCTGATAGAGGGCGCTTTAGACTTTGGAGTAACGAACAACTATCTTTTGCCTGATTTTTTTGCATCTCATTAAATGTTTTCGTAACCAGAGAGTTAAACTTAAAATTTGAGATCAAAATCTGAATGTTGGGAGTGGTTAAATAGCACAAACTGAACTGTGTTCAGACGGTTCAATTTTTAAATGATTATAAAAAACGGAAAAATTGGTCGATTGATTTGCGGATTTAACTAAAACTATTCTTTATGTCGGTATTTCTGTAAAAATAAATTATAAAGCTAAATTAAAAAAAAGCCGATAGAGGGCGCTTTAGACTTTGGAGATCGAACAACTGTTTTTGGCGTTATTTTTTGCATCTTATTAAATGTTTTCGTAAGCTTAGACTTAGACTTAAATTTTAAGCGCAAAATCTGAAAAGTTGGTAGTGATCAAAAAGAAAAACTGAACTGTGTTCAGAGGGTTAAAATTTCAAATGATTATAAAAAACGGAAAAATTGGTTGATTCGTTTGCAGCTTTCGCAAAAACTACTCTTTAAATCAGCATTTTCTTGAAAATAAATTTTAAAGATAAATTTCACAAAATGCCGATAGAGGGCGCCTTAGACTAGAAGTAGCGTACAAATATTTTTAACCCTTATTTTTTTTTAATCTCATTAAATGCTTTCAAATGCATAGACTTACATTTAGAGCTCAAATTCTGAATCGTTGGGAGTGTTTAAGTAGCGAAAAATTGAATTGTGTTCGAGGGGAGGGAGGAGGGTTAGATTTCAACTCCTGAACACGCTTCAGTTTGCACTTCTTAACCCCTCCCAACGATTCAGTATTTGAGCTGAAAATTTAAGGTTAAATCTAAACTTCCGAAAACATTTAATACGTTTTTGCAAGCATTTAATTAAATACAAAAACAATGGTTAAAATTAGTTGTTGGTTACTCTGAAGTTTAAGGCGCCCTCTAACGGAAGTTTTTGAAATTTATCTTTAAAATTTATTTTTAAGAAAATACTGACTTAAAGAATAGTTTTATTTTAAACCGCAAACGCATCGACCAATTTTTCCATTTTTTATCATTATTAATTGAAATTTGAACCTCCCCCCCTTAAACACAGTTCCGTTTGTCTACTTAACAATTCCCAACGATTCAGATTTGGAGCTCAAAACTTAAGTTTAAGTCTAAGCTTACGAAAACATGCAATAAGATGCAAAAAATAACGCCAAAAAAGAGTTGTTCGTTACTCAAAAGTCTAAAACGCCCTCTATCGGCATTTTCTAAATTTCTCTTTATAATTTATTTTGGCAAAAATGGTGATTTAAAGTGTAGTTTTAGAAAAAACCGCAAACGTATCGAGCAATTTTTCCGTTTTTTTATAATCATTTGAAATTTGAACCTCCCGAAAGCAGTTCAGTTTGTGCTATTTAACCACTCCCAACTTTCAGATTTTGGTCTCAAAATTTAAGTTTATCTCTATGCTTACGAAAACATTTAATGAGATGCAAAAAAATCCGGCAAAAAATAGTTGTTCGTTACTCGAAAGTCTAAAGCGCCCTCTATTGACATTTTTTTAAAATTAATCTTTATAATTTAATTTCAAGAAAATGCCGACATAAAGAATAATTTTAGTGAAAACCGCAAATCAATCGACCAATTTTTCCGTTTTTTATGTTTATTTGAAATTTTGGTCGATATACTTTAATGGCGGCTGTCTCCTTTGGAAAACATTTTGGACTCTTTGTCTACTATTTAATATTGTTTGTCTTGATGTGTACTATCACCCCTCTTTTATTGTAAAAAAATTTAGAATTACCCTGTATATGTAGAGAAAGAGAGAGGGAGAATCATTATACAATACTAATATTTAACGTCTATAATGAATATAGAATAACCTATTAAATAACAAACTAAAACAAGAAAAGAGGAGTTGGCAATGTTAGTACAATTACGACGTATTGAAATATAATATATAATAAGTACATATGAGGACTCCAAAAGCCAAGGGGTATAAGCGACAAAATTGAAAAAATAAACTAAGTACACAGACGACCTAAAAATATGCTTTTTTCATTTCAGGTAAAGAAATATAAGTGATTTTCTTATTATTTGCTGAGTTATAGAGACAAACCACTTTTTTCGAAAAACAAAAAATATTGATTAATTATACATTTAAAGAAAATTGTGCGTTACTTTTTAACAGTTATTGAAATAAGAGTTCAAAGACCAAAATGCAACAAGCAGAAATTTCCTATTTCATTTCACTTAATTGTTATTGATGTTCCAATTTAACATCAATTATCTTTAAACTCAATCGACCCTAATCGAAATTTTGTCACTTGTACCCCTTGGCTTCCGGGGTCCTCATATAAGTTCATAAGTATATATATAAATCATTTAATTCTTTTTATTAGCATCCCTACCAATACTTAAAAAACATTATATATACTGTCAAAATGTCTGCATCTATTTCTGACAATTTGAGTGGATTATATACAGGGTGTCTCTAAACAAATGGTATATACGCCAAAGGGTGATAGAACACATCAAGACGAGTAATGAAAGATTGATCAATAGTAAATAGGAAACCAAGGGTCTCAAAAGTTTTCCAAAGAAGATAGCCGCCATTAAAGTTTGGGGTCCGAAATTTCAAATACACATAAAAAACGGAAAAATTGGTCGATTGATTTGCGGTTTTCATTAAAACTATTCTTTATGTTGGTATTTTCTTTAAAATAAATTATAAAGATAAATTTCGAAAAATGCCGATAGAGGGCGCTTTAGACTTTGAAGTAATAAAAAAATATTTTTCTGCGTTATTTTTTGCATCTCATTAAATGGTTTCGTAAGCACAGACGTAAATTTAAATTTTGAGTTCAAAATCTGAATAGATGGGAGGGGTTAAGTAGCACAAACTTAACTGTGTTCAGAGGGTTTAAATTTCAAATGATTATAAAAAATGGAAAAATTGGTCTATTGATTTGCGGTTTTCACTAAAACTATTCTTTATGTCGGTATTTTATAGAAAATGAATTATAAAGACATATTTTAAAAAATGCCGATAGAGGGTGCTTTAGACTTTGGAGTAACGAACAACTATTTTTTACTTTATTTTTTGCATCTGATTAAATGTTTTCGTAAACTTAGACTTAAACGTAAATTTTGAGTTCAACATAAAATAGTTGGGAGTGGTTAAGTAGCAAAAACTGAACTTTGCTCAGAGGGTTTTAATTTCAAACGATTATAAAAAACGGAAAAAATAGTCGATTCGTTTGCGGTTTTTGCTAAAACTACTCTTTAAATCAGTGTTTTCTTGAAAAAAAAATTTTAAAGACAAATTTCACAATTGCCGATAGAGAGCTCTTTAGACATTGGAGTAGCGTACGATTATTTTTAACCGTTTTTTCTTTAAATCTCATTAAATGCTTGCAAATGCTTAGATTTAAATTTTGAGATCAAATTATGAATCTTTGCGAGTATTTAAGTAGCGCAAAAGTGAACTCTGTTAGATGGGCGAGGGGGGGTGTTAAATTTCAACTCCTGAACACATTTCAGTCTGCGCTTCTTAACCCCTCCCAATGATTCCGAATTTGAGTTCAAAATTTAAGTTTAAATCTAAGATTTCGAAAACATTTAATAAGTATTGGAAAGCATTTAATTAGATACAAAAATAACGGTTAAAATTAGTTGTTGGTTACTCTGAAGTTTAAGGCGCCCTCTAACGGAATTTTTTTAAATTTATCTTTAAAATTTATTTTCATGAGGATACTGACTTAAAGAATAGTTTTATTTTAAACCGCAAACGAATCGACCAATTTTTTCGTTTTTTATAATAATTTGAAATTTAAGCCCTCTGAACACAGTTCAGTTTGTGCCACTTAACCACTCCCAACTATTCAGATTTTGAGCTCAAAGTTTAAGTCTAATTTTACGAAAACATCTAATCAGATGCAAAAAATAACGTAAAAAATAGTTGTTTGTTACTCCAAACTCTAAAGCGTCTTCTATCGGCATTTTTTGAAATGTATCTTTATAATTCATTTTCAAAAAAATAACGATATAAAGAATAGTTTTAGTGAAAACCGCAAATCAATCGACCAATTTTTCCGTTTTTTATAAGCATTTGAAATTTAAACCCTCTGAATACAGTTACGTTTGTGTAACTTAACACCTCCCAACTATTCAGATTTTGAGCTCAAAATTTTAGTCTAAACTTACGAAACCATTCAATGAGATGCAAAAAATCATGACAAAAAATAGTTTTTCATTACTACAAAGTCTAAAGCGCCCTCTATCGGCATTATTCGAAATTTATCTTTATAATTAATTTCAAGAAAATACCAACATAAAGAATAGTTTTAGTGAAAACCGCAAATCAATCGACTAATTTTTCCTTCTTTTATGTGTATTTGAAATTTTGGACTCCAAACTTTATTGGCGGCTATCTACTTTGGAAAACGTTTGGAACCCTTGGTTTCCTATTTACTATTACTCCTCTTGATGTGTTCTATCACCCCCTAGCGTATATACCATTTGTTTAGGGACACCCTGCATATATATGTGACATTTTAAAGTTAGGAGCCAGAAACATCATCGCCAGGGTCCCCGTTCTTTGCACAGAAGTCATGGCCAGCGAGGAAAAAATAAAAAAATAAATAAATGTAGAATATCCAATAAATCACTCATTGGTGGCTGTAAGTTTATTTATTCAACTGTAGTCATTATAGAGGGAAAAACTCCTTTTTGCAAACGATCTTTTACCGAAATGTCCAAAAAATATTCCATCATTTACTTCAATCAGCCGTACTCATCGACGAAAGAACTCCAGAATCTCTCCCTTCTCATCTCGAGACTTCCACCTTTTAAAACTAAAAAGAAAATTCTAGAACTTTCTGTAATCTCAAACCATCATCCTTTTATGTAAACAGAATTCTTGTCCAGATACGAGACTATTTTACACAGACGATAAATTTATTTTAAAAAAAATATTATTTAACCAATTTATAATCGACTCATAATTTCTTAGGCAGACGATTTTTATAAATGATTAATTTTAAGAGAAAAAGAAAAGAAATGAATTTATTAATGCACACATCAAAGGTTGACGGCGGAAAAATAAATAAATAGATAAAATAAAATAATGATATTTTTTGAAAGATATGGTTTTGGAATAAATTTATTAAGATTTTCTTAAAAAGGATTGATAAAAACATAGAAGAAATCAGTTTTATTTGGAATATTAAGAAATAAAGTTTTAATTAAGAATGTTTTTAATTTAGAGCCATCTTTTTTAATTTACGCATACTGGAATAATGTTTTTTAAGGCAAATTAAGAATTTATATCGTCTGCATACAGATTAACAGATTAGATCTAGAAACAAGATTTTAATTTAATAATTTGAAGTAAGTACGGAACATTATTATAAGAAAATTAAGGTAGTATAAAGGTTAGTTTTGGCGAAAAATTTTTAAATTTGTAATATATATGTCTACATATACACATACTTACATATGTCCTGTAGTTTAATTTATAATTTACTTCATTAAATTATTTGTAGCATTTTTTAAATACAGGTGGTTATCAAAATAATGAAAATACCCTAGATTTTAAAGGAATTCTTTATTAAGATGGCGTAGGACCGCTTTTCGCATGTAATATAGCTTGGATTCGCCTGGGAATCGAATCATACAAATTCTGGATAGTGTTTAGAGGAATATTGTACCATTCTTCATGGAGATATTGTGAAAGTTCCTTGAGAGATGCCGGTAGAGGATATCGATTCCGGATACAAAACTCTAAAATAGACCACATCGGTTCGATTATGTTGAGGTCTGGGGACTGTGCGGTCCAAGGTAGATGTTCCGCCTCATACTCATGTTCATCAAACCATGATTGGACAACTCTGGCTGCATGAATAGGGGCATTATCATCCTGGTAAATTCCATCGCCTGCAGGAAACAAAATTTCCATCATGAGATGGACCTGGTCAGCTAAAACTTCTCTATACTTCTCCCCAGTGATCCTTCCTTTCAGGGTTACGATTGGACCAGCAGAAAACCGTGACACGGCTGCCCATACAATGACCAATCCACCTCCATGCTTGACAATTGGACGGAGGCAATCAGGATCATAAGCTTGTGCAGGTGTTCTCCAGACATGTACCCGTCCTGTTGTGGGGAAAAATGTGAAAGATGATTCGTCTGTCCATATAACAGTCTTCCACTTATCAATCGACCAGGTTTTGTGGTTGTGGCACCACTCTACACGACGTTTGGCATTGGTATCTGTGACAAGTGGCTTGGGAATTGCTGTTCTGCCGTAAATGTTCTCTTTTTGAAGGTATCTTCGAACTATAATTGTTGAGACTGGAGAATCCAGATGCTGATTGAGCTCTGCGGTCACTTTCGCTGCACTTGTTTTCTTTTAGAGATTACAACCCCGCTTCAATACCCATCGGTCTCTTTCACTCAGCTTCTCCTTCCGTCCACTATTTTGCTTTGCTGAGCTTGTCTTTCCGCGCTGTGTGCATGCTGTCATGACTTTAGACACTTTACCTCTAGAAACGCCTATAACCTGGGATGTTTCGGTCACCGTTGCTCCAGCTAGTCGGGTTCCTACAATTTGGCCTCTTTGAAAATCTGTGAGGTCTGATATTTTACGCTTCTGACAAAAAAAATCAAAACGTAGACAATTCTTCTAGAGCTCTCTCATACTACCTAATACATGTACTTTTTATATTAAAAAAAATCTAGTAGCTAAGATTATATTTTAATGCTTACGAAGGGAATTCTTAAATGTCCCTTTCTTTCACAAGTGTTTCCATTATTTTGATAACCACCTGTATATGTAAGATAACGTATTTTTACTACTATTTAAAACTTCTTAGAAAGTGATTGATTTATATCATTATTCAATAAGCTTCAGTAAAATTTTCAGGAGAGATATCAGCATTTTTAATTAAAAAAATTAACGTAGTTTGAACATAGGAAATTCTACATCACTTGTTCAGTAATTTACCTTAAGAGAATGCGTGCACCTAAGAATTTCCTATTCTGAAAATTTTAGGAAATGCATAAAGCAAATTCTATGAAATTTCTCAGTATTTTAGCATATGTTTTCATTAAGAAAAATATTTAAAAAACTATTCGATAATTTACATGTCATTTTACGCATCTGCTATGCATGAATCAAAATAAAAGAGCTGAAATATATCCGAAATAAAATGAATACTTCTTCTGTTTAAAAATGTTCTGTTTTCTTTGGCAAGATAAAATAATTCATGAGATAGAAAATGCTGCGATTTCTATAATATTCCTTTCAAGTTTGTGATATTTTTACTTCACACACATTCGCAAATTTCCTCAAAAAAAAAAAAAAAAAAAAAAAAAAAAACTCTGACTTTTACAATAAAAAATACTTGAATTTTGTGTTTTAAAAGTTGAGATTCAGCATTTTAGATTTTAGTATTGTCTAACAATCCATGCAAATTTTATTTTTACTTTTCGATACATTAAAAGAAAAACGGTTTTTAGGACATTTCGGACGTTGCTTATTTTTGCAGAATTAATTAAGAGTTAATTTGTAGAGTAAAATTTTGTTTCTTTAAACATACAATTATTGTCCTAAAATAAAATTAATAAAAAAATGGTGCCAAATGTTGCTATTGTCCATAGGTTAAAAAAATAAATAAAACGTTATGTTCTGAAAGCTGTAGTGCGCTTATGTAATGGATTTAGGAAATCCTTTTTATTTTAATTTAATTTTCTGCTTTTTGTAATTAATTACTTTGAACAAACTATTTGCAAATTTAAAGTTATATGCAAAAAACATTTTTTAAATATTTTTTTAATTAGCATCACTATTAATACTTTAAAAACATAAACAACATTCATTTCTGATAATATGAAAAAAATCTACACATTTATTCCAGACTTCTCATGAATTTCAAGACATTAAAATACTTTTTTGTTTTGTTTTTGTTTTTGAATTACATGTTAGATAACAAAATAACTGACATAAAATATTTCTACTGATAGTTAGAAACTTTTGAAATACATGAATTAATTAAATTGTATAGGGATCCATAAGCGTCAGTAAAATTTTCAGGGGAAATATCTATATTTATTCATACAAATAAATAACCGTAGGTTGAATATGCAAGTTTTTACATTTTTTAATCAGTAATTTTCTATAAGAGAATGCTGGTGCCGAATAATTTCCTAGTCTGAAAATTCCTGGCGGCATAGAAACCCTTTTCTATAGCATTTTTAATTATTTTAACACTAGAACCGCGGGACTTTCGGTATACCTAGAACCGCGGAGCGGGTCAATTTGACCCAGGGTGGAAAAGGATTTATAAATATGCCCAAATACTTAATTAGATTAGTTAAAAGATTATATTTTATTACAATAATCAATATTCTTTAATATTTACATTGTATTTTACACAAAGTCAGCAGAAATATCTTACATTTCAAAAAATGCTATTATTCAAGATTACATTTCATTCAGTATGATGAAAATATATTGAATAAATATTGAACATATATTTTAAACATAAATAAACTTAGACTTAGTAAATATTAAAAATAGACTATTCCATTTAAATGAATTTAGATATAAAATCTAAGAACAATTTTTAAAAATATAAAAAATACTGATTTATCTAATCCAATTTATTGTATGCATTGCTTGAAAAACATGGTTAAAGATTTCGCACGTTTACCAAAAACGTGTGGGTACATTATATTTTGAACAATTATATTTAATTTAATTTTTATTATTTTTAGTTATAACAAACCCTTTTATGCTTAGTTTGTGTTTTTCACAGTTTTTAGTTTTTCTTCTTACGCAAATGATTTATTTATTTATTTTATTTATTTTTTTTTTGGGGGGGGGGTATGTAGAGGGGAGAAGTTCGCAAGAAGTAACAAACTATTTTTTTACGTCTTCAAGTTTTGAAGAAATTGACGTATACTAATAGATTTTGAGGTTACAGGTTTGCATAAAATCCAAGCATTGATAACAGCAAAATACAAAATATTATAAATTGCATTCATTGGCTTCCTGTAAGAAATAGTCTTGACATAAGGAGACTTCCTGTCATAGGGGTAATCATATAGTTACATTGAATTTAATTGCATTGTTGTAAAAAAGCGCCTTAAGTATTTTTTAGAATTATTGAAAATTTCAACAGTTAGATATAGACTGCAAAGCAACAAAATAATTTTACCCTTTTCTCCTTGGTGAATAGTTATGCTGATGTATAAATGAGATAGAAGAATCGTCGTATGCAATTTCGATTTTGAAATTTTGTATTTCTCGTCTTGGGCGATTTACAGTTTCTGTGTTATTTGCAATTTATCTGGTTTTAATATGCATATAATGAATAAACCTACTAGCAGATTTTGAAAGAAATAAGTGCTCGTCTACGCTTATGTTAGGCTCTTTTAAATAGTTAGTCTTGCAGTTTTTTTGTCATCTTCTTTATTTACAGGTGTGAATGTGCAAGTTATTGTTTATTTATTTTTCAAATTTTCATGAGTATAAAATTTAAGTTTTGTCAACTTTTGTTCAAATTTTTAATTCTGTTTTTTATATCCGATTTTTTTCTGATAAATATCACAAACTTTCGTTCAATACTGATAAATTTTCATTTATACTCCAATGAAAAAGTCCAACAATGTTAATAGTATAAGCAGAATCATCGTCATTTTCATTTTCATCACTAGAATTTATTTTTCTTCTTTTATAGGCAGATATTCACCTCAATAATTTGTATTCTCAATAATTTTCAGATAATAGTTGCTAACATTCCAAAGCTTCTTTGGCGGTAATATAAAAACATCGAAATCTTATTTTAACTTTTAATAAATGCTTTATGAAAATAAATTCAATGCTACTTCTAAATATTTGTTGTAATTTTTTTCTGCAATCACCCATTCTTCACATCAAGAATATAAAATCTTGATTGAATATTTTCACATCCCCCCCCCCCTTCCGATTCTGCATACTATTCACGTTCACTGCCGCTTACTTGAAGATGTGATTATAGTTAATGCCGCACTGTAGAAGTGGGTTTTTCCCAGAAGCCGGTTTACTTTGTATAACAAAGAATCAGCAACAGATTTTCCCGCGCCAGCGCGTGAGTGGCTATTGGACGTCATCCCACATCACGCACTGGCGCGTGAGTGGCACCTTAACGTTATTAGAAGTGCGACAGATATTATTTATCATTACTTCTGAAAAAATGCATCTCTATTTTGTCATTTATGTGTAAAAACTTATTACGGGTCAAATTGACCCGCTTCGCGGTTCTAGGTATACATGGTTATAACTCAAAAATTATTTATGCTATCCGCTATTAAATACAAAAAATTGTTGCTTACCTTAAAATATTAAAAGTCAGAAAAGGAATCGTTTTTTCGATGAATACTTTTCGCGCGGCGAGAAATTAAATATCGATTTGGGTCAAATTGACCCGCTCCGCGGTTCTAGTGTTAATATACTTTTTATTAAGAAAAATATTAAAAAACTAATCGATAACGTAATTTTATATATTTGCTGTGCATAAATGAAAATAAAAGACTTGAAATGTGATAGAAATGAAAAGGATACTTCTTTTATTTAAAAATGTTCGGTTTTCTTTTTCAAGATTTAAAAAAAAATCAAAAGGTAGAAAAAACTTTGAGATCTATAAATTTCCTTTTAAGAGCACGATTTTTTTCGCTTAACACACATTTACGAATTTACTGTGCAAAAAAAACTCCTGTGACTTTCTACTATAAAAATGACATGAATTTTGTGTTTTAATAGTTAAGATGCAGCATTCCAGATTTTAATATTTTTCAACAATTCACACAAAGTTTATTTTTACTTTTTAGTACATTTAAAACAAAGGATAGTTATTCGGGAAATTTCAAATTATTCATTTTTTTGAGAAAGTAATGCAGAATTAATTTGTAGAACTATTTTCTTTTTTTTACTTTAATCATACATTTTTTGCTACTGGGAATTTTTATGATTAACAAATGAACTCACCCTTTCTTTTATTATTTATTTATTTATTTATTGTGTGTAAAACGCAAATCAATTTCTTTTATCCATTTTTATACATTAAGATAACAATTTACAACTTATAAAGGTTATTCAGGCGGATATATGTTTCTCAAGCAATACTTGTCGAAATTCATCAGCTATTATATACTTCTAAAAATATGTAGCAAACATTTAAACCAACAAACTAATCTTATAGAAAATTTTTAATTTCGGTATGCTACAATATCAAAAGAACCTCGGACATGAAAACTTTAAACCACAAATGATCAAAGTCTGGTGTCATTCAATAGTACAACGAATCGTCTTTTACTGGGTGGGTATCTAGGGGGGCAGATTTACGAAACAGGTGAAGAATAAACTAAACGCTATGCATATGTTCTCTATTCGTAGAGAACAGATACATTACTTTGATACGCATTTGATTTCAAACCAGTTTAAACCCTTGTTTCTTTAATCTTGTTTTTTAAAAGGAACTAATCTATCGCTTCACAGCTAAATATTTTTTTTATTATTTTATCATATGTGTTTTAAATAATACTATAAAAATTTCTTTTAAGATTTTGCTTGAAGAGATAGTATTTTTTGTTAATATCTGAAAATAGTTTGTACTCGAAAATCTAGATTTTATATCAATATTTATTACTTACGTTTCCGTGCATGATTTAAAAGAATGTTTTCATTGCTATTTTTCTTAAAATATACTTCAGCTGTAATTCATATCTTTCAATTTGTCGTATTAATACAAAATCTCTTCCACGAGCTTTTGTTTGGAACATTAAAATTTGAGCGATAAATGGTTTCATATTGCAAACCTTTTTTAGGGCTATCTTCACCTCCATCTATCTCCTTCTAACTATTCTAACCTCTATTTTGTTTTCCTATTGCAAGGAGTAGAGAATACCAAACGATTTCCTCGGAAGCCCTTGCACTTATAGCAGGGATCGCTCCCAATATAATCATACTTGAATTTTAATATCTAAGAAGAAATATCTTACATCTACAACACAACACAACACATCAAGCCCATCTTCGAAACACAGACAAACAACGTAAAATCAGCACCTAGATCCTGCATCCTGCGAAGGAGACACTGCATTTGCTGTTTAACCAGAAAATGCACTAAAAATCAACCAATTTATATAAATAGATAAATCCCAACCGAATCAGATGTGGAATCAGTGTTTTGTGTCATGAGTGGAGGCAAGGTGACCCATCAGAGGGCCTGCAGAATTGGCGATTTTAATTCCCTACATCAAGCGCATCTACTTGCAATCTTGTGGGGAATGGAATGGATTTCTGGGCTATTCTACCCCTTCACCAGGGTTTACAGTGATAGTTTGTTCTGTTTACGAGCCATCTTTCCCTATCCAACCCATAATCCTCAAATTCAAATAGCTATTAATGATCGTAGTCCGTAAAACGTCCCATGACCAAGTCTTGGGCCACATTAGCATTGAAGGTAGTGAAAGGGGTGATACTCTGGCAAAAGAGTAACAGAAAATCCAACAATAGAAACTGAACTCCTAGTGTCTTTCTCCACGTTAAGCAAGTCCAAAAAAAAGAATTCTGCGTGCCTGGCAGGATTAGTAGGACGAGTTTTACAAGGGACATCATTGCTACAATCTGATCCCAAAAATACCTAGAGAACTTTATTTCCTTTCCTCACCAACTACAGCATTACTAACTGGCCACTGACCCTTTAAATAATATCTAATACAATTCCACGGTGCCTCTTCACAACTCTGTGAATGTGGCGCAGTGGGAACTTAAGATCATAATTACTATCACTGTACTGTGATTGAAACCCAGCATCTCAGATGTCACCCTTTTCCCCCTTAAATCCTGGCTACAAGCGGCGTTATCCCGGCCAACGTTACTGGCTAAACTAAAGAAGATAAATAATTATTTAATGTTTGTTTCCATCCTAACAATTTAGCCGCCTGGTTTTCTTTCGTGTAGTAAGAGGTCGAGAGAGCTCCATCCCACCTCTCCAGTTGCTTGTCACGAGAAGGCAAGATCCCCAGCGGGATTCTCACCAAAATATGGAACATTTCATCTCTCTCTCCCGTTCTCTGTCGCGTGGGTGTAGTAAATGCTACAGCGGTTGATTTTTACCTGCAAATTTATTTTGTTTTTTTCTTCTGGCTGAAAAAATTTATTTTTAAGACATTAATAAAATCGACCGGGAGGGACATTACGCTCTCACTGCAAGTTTGGATTCTATGTCTGATTGGTCTTTCTTATGTGTTCAAAATCTCTGTTACTTGTTATATATTTTTAATTATGTTTATTAATTTTTTGTGATGTTTCTTAATCCGCAGTAGTCAAAGTATTTTGACGTAAATATATATATATATATATATATATATATATATATATATATATATATATATATATATATATATATATATATATATATATATATATATATATATATATATATATATATATATATATATATATATATATATATATATATATATGTATATATATATATATATATATATGTATATATATATATATATATATATATATATATATATTTCTATATATATATTAATCCCTTATAAATATATTGGAAATCTACTATAAACGTTTTAAAAAGTTACCATTTTTTTATAAAAAAAAAATACTTTGAATTTAAGGTATTTTTTCACATTGGCAAAATACCTACACATAAAACATAACTCTGAAAAAAATAAGAAGATATAAAAGGAATTTTATAACTATGCAGAAATTATACAATCATATTTTTTATCATATAAAGCTTATAAGCATATTATTTCATTATATTTTACGTTGTCTTTCCATAATTTTATACTATCAGCATTTACAAAAGTGATTTTCAATAAGATACTTTTTCTTCTATACGTTATGAACGGAATATTCCGTTCATTTCGTCATTTGAAATCATATTATTTTATAGTAGAATTATATGTTACGTATTATCTCAAGAATTTAATTTTATTAAATGTTTGTAATATATTTGAATCCACCAGAATTAATTGAATGTATTTTTCGTAAATCTTTATGTATATATATATATATATATATATATATATTTATGTGAGTGTGTGTGTATTTAATCTCACATTAATATATTTAAAATATATCTGAAACGTTTTAAGAAATTTTCAATATATTCGTTTTATTAAAAAACATTCAGTTAAATGTATTGCTTCACATTGATAAAATATTTACATAGGAAAACGTAATACTAAATGTAAAAAGAATTTAATATCAAATTTATAAACATGCACAAAGTATACGATTAAATTTGTTATCATATATATATTGTAAACATATGATATCATTATATTTTTGAACCTCCGTACATAATTTTTTGCTATCAGCGAATACAAAAGTGATTTTCAATAAAATACATTTTCATCTGTATCTCGTTGTTCCTACACTGCATAAAGAAAATTTTATTAGGTATTGAATAAAGTCATTTTATATTCTATACTAACTTTGAAAGGGAGCATTGTTTTTATAAATAAAAAAGTTACTGATGAACAAAATAAACAAATAAGATGTGAGATAACTATAAACAGAATGATTCTGAATCCGTGGTACAAATTTTAAAGTTTGTAGAATGGAAAAAATATACAATTGTAGTTTTTAAATGTCTTTTTCGGAATTTGATACTAACAGCTATTACAAAAGGGATTATTAATAAAATATGTTTTCGTATATATTGCAATCGTTTTGTCCCTTTAAAGTACATTGTCCCACAATCTAATTACCTGTTACACTGAAAAAAAAACATTACATGTACGGCAAATCTGCAGTATAATTAGATGTAATTTTTTTTATCACATCTAATGTTACTGCAATTATTACGGTAAAAAAATACTGGCACCATTGCTGTGCCGTAAATTTAAAGGTTTATTTATCTTAAGAATTTTTGTTTATCATATGTATGTAATGTCTCTGAATCCACCGTAGTCAATTAAAGTCATCTGCTTTATATATATATATATATATATATATATATATATTTATATATATATGTACCTATATATGAAATAATATGTCGATTCGCTGTAATAATATATTGATTCACGTAGAATAACATCTTTTCTGTAATAATAAGTCGATTTCCTTGAAATAATAAACAGGTTTAGCAGCCATAGTTGGAAGCAATGGAGTTGTGTTGGAGGGTTTCTCCAACTCTCCTTGGGGAGTTTATCCAATAAAAATGCAAGAAAATCAGTTTGTAGTCCTTTATTATTTTTGAGTACGACCATAAGTTATTCCACATTTCACCAGTCTGCATAAATTCACAATAGACAACTTGCTCTAAGCCTACATCACCTCAAATGTTCTGAATTATTCGAAATATGAGACGGAGATCCTGGCATAAGGTTAAAAGTATTCTGAACGCTCTTCCAAGTCAAAATGACTCTCTCAAATTTCCAAGCCAATCTAACCCCTCCCTTTTTTACGTAAAGCTTTTAAAGATCCATTAGGATCATTTTTAACGTACAGATAATCCAACCCAATATCTCCCATTGGTCGGTAGGCGTGGCTAAATGCACGGAATCTTTAGCGAATCGCGTAATAGCGTAATTTGCCCACGCGCAAGGCGTATGAATCCCAGCAGACGTTTAATAAAATAAAAAAACAAAATTAAAGTTTCAATAAATATTTTTTAATTCTAAAAAGGAAAATGGATTTGTGTATTGAATATAAGATTTCGCAATAAGCAATAAATTATTCGAAATATGAGACGGAGATCTTGGCATAAGGTTAAAAGTATTCTGAACGCTCTTCCAAGTCAAAATGACTCTCTCAAATTTCCAAGCCAATCTAGCCCCTCCCTTTTTTACGTAAAGCTTTTAAAGATCCATTAGGATCATTTTTAACGTACAGATAATCCAACCCAATATCTCCCATTGGTCGGTAGGCGTGGCTAAATGCACGGAATCTTTAGCGAATCGCGTAATAGCGTAATTTGCCCACGCGCAAGGCGTATGAATCCCAGCAGACGTTTAATAAAATAATAAAACAAAATTAAAGTTTCAATAAATATTTTTTAATTCTAAAAAGGAAAATGGATTTGTGTATTGAATATAAGATTTCGCAATAAGATACTGACATTCAAGAAACATTCTAGCTTCTTTTAAGAAAATAATCAATAGATTATGCTAAGTTAAATAAAATAAAATGAAAGAACTTTAGCCGTTAAAAGTATTAATACATTACGGAAACTGAGAATAAAATTATGTTCCATAAAACGTTAGAATAAAACTCAGCGCGGGCAAAATGGTTAGGATTTTTTTATTTATTACATATGTATATGTATGTACGCATTTAATCTCTCATAAATATATTTAATATATATTTGAAATGCTTTGAGAAATTCCCAATCGATTTGTTTTGTTAAATAAAGTAAAAAAAAAAAAGAAAAAAGAAAAAAGAAACATTGAATTTTAAGGTATTTATTCACATTCATAAAATATTTACATAGAAAAGCATAACACTAAAAGTTAAGACAGTACAAAATTAAGTTTATAAACATGTACAGAATATACAATGATGTTTCTTATCATACAAATCTTGTAAATATATGATTTCACTATATTTTACGATCTTCTTCTATAATTTTGTGCTATGAGCGATCCAAAAGTGATTCTCAATAAAATACATTTTCCTCTATACCTCGTTGTTCACACACTTCATAAAGAAAATTTTATTAGGTTTTGAATAAATGCATTTCAAATTGTATAGACACTTTGAAAAGGAATATTGTTCTCATAAATAATACAATGTTACTGATAAACTAAATAAAGAAATAGGAATAGAAATAGCTATGCACAGGATTTTTCAAAGTTTGTTGTATAAACATTAAAGTTTGTAACATGCAGAAAGAATAAAATCAAGCATTTTCCATACTAATCTTGTGAGCATATTATATCATTCTATTTTACGATGTTATTCCCAAATTTTATGCTATGCAATTACAAAACTGATTTTCAATAAAATAAGTTTTCTTTTATATTCCATTCATCTCATCATTTTAAAGATTATTATCTCACAGTCTAATTACTCATTACTTATTATCTGAATAATTTTTGTTCATATGTTATAATGTCTCTGAATCCACAGTAGTCATTTGAAGATACTTGCATTATATATGTAAGTTGTTGTTTTGGG
Organism: Maratus speculifer; assembly: GCA_964019185.1. Taxonomy (NCBI): domain Eukaryota; kingdom Metazoa; phylum Arthropoda; class Arachnida; order Araneae; family Salticidae; genus Maratus; species Maratus speculifer. Next base: position 84,094,950 of record OZ025292.1, on the reverse strand, counting down.
TTCTCAAAATACTCACTGACTATTAAAGTTTTGGTCGGCACTCTCTCACAGAATAAGAATAACGAATAAAACACAACTCATGTTTGTATATGCTAATTACAATTGTTTATACAAGCTAACCTACCAACAGTCAAAATCACTTAAGAATCATTTCAGCTGCAGAGAAGGGAAGGTATGTCTATGGGCCTTTCTTGTGAACAGCCGAAAATTGCCGAACTGCCGAACTGCCGAAACAGAATGTTTCGGCGTATAATCAAGAATGACCCAAACCCTCCCCTTAATTTTTAATTGTAAATATTAAAATGTATCTTATAACTAAGAAACATTAAATACTATTTACTATAACCACTTGATCTCCTTAATTATATGCGTTAATTTTAAAATGTAAAAATTAAACTGCAGAATATAACCAGAAAAAATTAAATGTTATTATATAGATAGATAGATAGATACAGCACGTGCAAAAACTATAAAGACAGGAAAAAGTATCATTTTTTAGTAAATTTAAAAACAAATGCATTTTTTTCTTATAATATATATCCTTAGGCTGAAAAGCTAAGAAAAACGTCAACAAAATTCAACTGTGAGTATTTTATACGAAAATAAAGTTTTTGAGTGTGTAAAATTTTAAGGGCAGCAAAAAAATCTAATATAGTAATCAAAGAAACAAATGTTTAATATGTTATGCAATCACCTATGGGAGTTTAATGATTGCAAATATTCCATCATTCCTCGATATCATTAATTTTTGGAACAATTCGGGATTGTTTTTGTACTATTAATCTTCAAATGTAGATTTAAATTCCTATACTGTAGTAAAATGTTTTCCATTTTAATAAACACGTCTTGCAAGATTTCTCCAGACGTTATCGATATAATTTAAATCAGAATTTTTGAGCTGCCATTGCAAAACTTCAATTTTTTTTTTTTTTTATAGAACTAAAGTTTTTTCTCAAGAGTTATGTGGATAAGGGCATTATATGGATGATACATCCATTTTTCCCTGTCAGAAATTTTGCAAGAAATAAAAGATGGCCAGAATATGCAGGCCCGGACTGGCCAGGTCGGCTGGTCGGCGATCGCCGAGGGCCCCCAGCCCAAAGGGGCCCCGGAAGTGCAACTCAAAAAAGGAAAATAACTATTTTATAACTAATCGATTTTATAACTATTACTTACATAAGAAAAAATTGAGTATTAACAATAATAATATGCGTTTACAATAAATTAAAAAAAATTGATAGTTTTTTCATTGTAACTTATATAGTTTCGTTGTGTCATGTCGTTGGACAGACGGAATAGGGCTGCTGACTGATACATTGCCCTTTCTGCAGTACTCATAGAATCAGATTCAGAGTGCATCGCGACCCTCGCTTGCCAATCTCCTATAGTATAGTTGTAACGAGTACAATTTCACAGTTTGGTCAACATGAAGCAGTTGTACGAAAGCGACAGTACGAAAAGGAAAGAAAAAAATGAGAAAGTTTTTTAACATTGAAAAATGTTTAAAAACTTTTAATACTTGGTTAAGCAGAAAGGATGACCCGATTCCACTCAATTTCCACAAAAAAAAAATAGTTTTTCTTAACTTGCAATTAAGATCCTTTTAAAGAATACTGCATAAATATTTATGAAATATTTTAAAATTATACTTTAAAATCACGATATTTTCTCAACATAGAAAATACACGATAATAACATTAATTATTACTTAGAAGCCTAGATTTTTGAACATTCAAATAAAGATTCATTATAAAATTAATGTAGTTTTAAAGAATAAAAATATAAGGTAAATACATTATTAACTTTTGAAGATGAATTATAAAAAATATATTTGTGAAAATATATCTCTGTCATTTACCAGAGCTTCTTTCAAATCCGAAGGAGTTAGTTCCTGACACATTTCTAAATTCATTTTCTTCGGAAATGCATAAGTTTTGCTGTTTTTTTTTCTTATTTAGAACCTATGTAATCGAATATTGTCTTCCATTTTTTGATAAAGACATTATACCTTTTAGAAATATTGTTAAAGTTAGCATTTTTAATTGAATTTTTGGAAGCGATATCATTGCAAAAGGAGAAAAACCTGCAGTCACGTGACAAAAATCTACTACTATTTGATAATTTATTTACCAAAAATGGAAAAATTATTCTATTCCCAAATAATTTAATAGTCACGCATGCCAATTTTATGCATTTACAGTTTAAAATTAGTCAGAAAGTTTCGCTTTATTGAGAATTGGATTGAAAACCACCCTAAGTTATATTTCCAAAGATTCCTTTAACAGAAGTTTATTATCGCTGTTAATATTTTTTTTAAAACATAGTAAGTGCCCTACACATTCTGAGAACATTTAAGTCCAGTTTTAGCCCGACTCTACTACGTAGAAAAAAAGTACACACCTGATCACGGCTTTGGGTATGAGTCTGCTGAAAAAATTAAACCCTGCCTCTGATACCACATAACTGTCCGATGACCGCGTTTTTGTTTGGATGGTGTCAAACTAGCATCGGCTCGTGACGCACATTTATATACATTCTCGCGAAAGTCATTCACTGACAGCAGATTATATTTTATCGTCTTCGTTTAAGTTTTTATATTGGATTGGCAGGTTCCCTAATTTTTTTTTATCGGTCCAGCAGTTCCGCTAAATTTCTTTGCCTGACCGGCCCGCAGACCGGGCTGGATACGGATCTCGGGCCAAACCCGGGCCCATGCAAACCTCTACAACAAATTATAGGTTCAATGTTCTGTAATTTATTTTAAAAAACCCATATGATAGCATAATATTCAGCATGATGGTAGGTAGTACTCCAGATATAGCTGTTACGAGTTGGCAATTTGCGTTAGCTATGGCCCCACCAGTGGCCGAGAGGTTCTGATCTTCAAACTGGTAGACGGTAGGTGCTGGGTTTGAACCCAATCGCGACCGTCGGCCTAACCGTTCGGAGTTTTACGTGGTTATCTTCGAACCTTGCATTTCCTTCTGTAAATACGGGTTAGGTTCCCTTAGTAAGACCCCCAAGGAGGTCACCCCTTCTCTTAGGGCCTATATCCCACGTGTAGATAATTAGCCAGCATAAAACACAAACAAACAAACAAAGCGTCAGCTATGTCCTTCAGTTAAAGATATGTGAAAGACTTTTAGGAAAATAGACTCGCTAATAAACAGAAGATTCACATTTGGAACCGTGATGCTGGAATTTGAAGTTTTCATACTAACTAGGGAACTGCAAGAAATGTAAGTCACCGATTTTAACGAAAGTGGTATCTTTGGAAAGATCTCATTATGAGGAGTAAAAAACTCGATAGAACTACCCGTCGGAAACGAGTCGTTTTCGAGATATCTGACAATTTATGTAACGTAGCTAGTGCATACTTACTGGGGATTCGAAAAAAAATATTTTAGATTTTGACGAAAGTGGTATTGTTGGAAAGATCTTATCGTGAGGAGTAAAAAGTTCAAAAGAACTGCCCATCGGAAGTGAGCCGTTTTCGAGATATCCTATAATTTAAGTCACGTAGTTTATGTATACTGGGCTAGTGCACACCTCACAGAGGACCGCAAAAATTATTGTCTCGATTTTTACAAAAATGATGCCGTTGGAAAAATATCATTTTGAGAAGTAATAAAAAGAATATTGCCTAGTTAAACTGATGGCATTGAACTCACAGGCTACGCATACTAATTGTACATTACAGCCTTGTATTTTCGTTAATTCCTTTCGAAAAAAAAAATTAAGAAGGGGAAACACCTCTACCCTTTCTCCTTTTTTATACTTAATCATTGAACTTCCTAAACTATCAAGTACATGCTTTATCATATTAAAAAATCTATATCCAAAATTCAGAGCAAATCGGATAATTCTTAATAAAAACCCATTTAGTATTTATATAATTTAAGAGGAGTTATTCCCCTCTTTTATACTTAACCATTAAACTTCCAAAACTATTCAGAGATTTGAACGAAATCTGACAATTCTGATTGAAAAATCCATTTATGCAAGTTAAGGGGAGGGGCATTAGAACCCCCGTTCCCCCTGTTCATACTTATTCAATGAACACCTCATCAGAATGATCCTATATCTAAATTTTGAACGAAAACTGTTAATTCTGCATGAAAATCCCGTTTATATGAATTAAGGGGGGGGGCATGAGCCCCTCGTTCCCCCTGTTTATACTTATTCAATGAACACATAATAACAGTCACGGAATCGCCTCATCAGAATGATCCTATATCTAAATTTTCAACGAAAACTGTTAATTCTGCATGAAAATCCCGTTTATATCAATTAAGGGGGGGGGGCATGAACCCCCCGTTCCCCCTGTTTACACTTATTCAATGAAAAAATAATAACAGTCACGGAATCGCCTCATCAGAATGATCCTATATCTAAATTTTGGACAAAAACTGTTCTGCATGAAAAACCCATTTATATCCATTAAGGGGAGGGGCATGAGCCCCCCGTTCCCCCTCTTATACTTATCGAATGAACGCCAAAAACTAATCAGGGAAGCGCCTTATCAGGATATACCTATATACAAAATTTCAAGTGGATCGGATATTTTTATCATGAGTTATCGCGTTATGCACGAACGCACATACATACAGAACGGACGGGCACATAAACTCTCAGGCTATGATAGCCTGTGAGCTAAAAAACTCAATGGAACTACCCTTCGGAAATGAGTCGTTTTCTAGATATCCGCAGGGGCCTCGCTAGGGGGGGGACAGGGGGGGAGCCTCCCCCCCAAACATTCCCAAATGTTCTTACACTTGGCAAATTTCATTAAAATTTTAGTAAAATCTGTAATATATTTCCTATTTTTAGATAAAAGAGTCAAAAATTACAACTCTAATTGGGAATATTATTGAACTTTTTACAAATAAAAACTGTATTACATTTTCTAAATGTGGTAACTTGTCAAAATTATGAAACAAGTTGGCAAATATGAAAATTTGACTTGGCAATTTAAGGTCTTTTCCCCCACCAATAAAAAGTCTTAGCGATGGCCCTGGATATCCGACAATTTATGTAACTTAATGCAGTTTCCCAGTAAGTGTGCATTAGCTACTTGATACAAATTGTTGGATATCTTGAAAACTTTTAATTTCCGACGAGTGATTCCATTGAGTTCCAATGAGATCTTTCCAACGATACCACTTTCGTCAAAATCGGTGACATACACTTTTTGCAGTTCTCTAGTAAGATAATTTTTTTTGAAATGTAGGGGTTAAATGTTAGGGTTTATATTATTTTTTTATCACTAATATTCATATAAATATCTTTTAATTACAATTTTCTTTCTATTTTAAAAAAGATCGGTTTATTAAGGATTCAGCATTTTAAATTTCGTTTAAACATTTTTTTTTTTCGTTTTTAAAAGTTTTTAATTTTATTTATATCTCCACTATTTTTTTTTCGCGTTTTTAAAGAATTTTAAATTTTGAATTTTATTTAAATTTGAATTTAAATTGAATTTGAATTTTAAATTGAATTTGAATTTTAAATTTGAATTTTATTTGCATTTTGAATTTTATTTAAATAATTTAATTTGAACAATTTTAATTTAATTAAAATAAATAACTTCCTTTTACTTTAAAGTTATTGATGCTACCATCTATGTAAGAATTTAAAAATTATAAATCAATAATTTGGATTTATTAATTAAAGCATAAGTTGTTTTGAAAGATATATTAAAGACTCTGAGCGATCTGCGATCAAACGTACCCATTTTTTTTTATTACTGTTACGTCACTTTTAATATTTACTTAGGTATCACAGTAGGTTGGTTGCATGGAGTCTTATGTCGCAAGGTCGCTTAGGGGACATGCTGCGCCAAAGGTCAAAATGACAAAATAGCCTAAATGTGGTTTTTGCCATCCAAGCCTAAATTTAAAGATAAAATATAATATTCTGTTTTCTCAAAATTTCCCGTAAGGGGCCCATTTTCGATCTCTAGCCGTGGGCCCCCAAAGGAACCAGTCCGAGCCTCAGAATATGTGTCTATGAATTAAATTTTCCTGAAATATTTATAAGTGACGCCAAGTCGTTGAACGAAAAGCAGCCTCATGTCTGCCACTTAACTGATACTTAAATTTTTTTTTCTCAAATCATCCCAATAATATTTCTAGCCATCAGGACCATTTAAGTATAACTTCTTTACACTGGAGAAAAATTATTGGCGTGATTTGAGAAAAGAAAAAGAGGTTGTATGAAAACATCATTTAGGTGGCAGATTCATTGCAACAAAGGGATGCTTTTCATTCAACGACATAATGTGACTTGTATATCTTTCAGGAAAATTTAATTCACAGACACATATACAAAAACTTTCTGACTATTTTTCTTTTGTTACAACATTTCTGTCAGGAAAAAAACAGGTATAACTGAGACATAATGCATCTATCTACACAAGTCGTGAGAAAAAAAATCTATAAGAATGATATTGAAATTTTGCAAAAAGCTATTCTGGAATCATGATTTCAATCATATTGATAGCTTATGGTGAGATCTAGCAAGACGAATTTATAAAAATGGAAGGTATTTTTCTTTAGCATAGGAACTCAAATCTACAATTAAAGATGAACAGTACAAAAACAATAACTAACTGTGCCAAAAATTAATGATGTTAAGAAATGATGAAATATTTAATCATTAATCTCCATAGGTAGTTGCATAACACATTAAACATTTGATTCTTCTGTTACTACACTGTAAAAAATTGGATCCTTTTGCTGCATTGTCACTCCAAAGTTTTTATAGAAAACGATTACATCAGCCTATCTTGGAGCATTCTCATGAGACAAACGATAGATATTCTATAAAAGCGGGAGGGTGACGATGCAGCAAATGGGTAAATTTTTTTACAGAGTATATTGAATTTATTTTGCTGTCCTTAAAATTTTTATACAAGCAAAAACAGCGTTTTTTGTACAATTACTTTACTTTCGTAAAAAATACTCGCAGTTATATTTTATTGACGTTTTTATTAGCTTTTTAGCATGGTGATACATATTATAAAGAAAAGATGTATCATTTGTTTTGAAATTTATATAAAAAGAAATTACTATTTTTTGCTGTCCTTATAGTTTTTGCAAGTGCTGTAGATATATACATATGTTTGTGTGTGTGTGTTATGATATTTTTCGGGGTTCCCGCAAAAACACATGTAACATTATGTATAATGTCAGATACGATGAAGCAAACAGTATGGCGCGAACAAAGTCGGCGTTCGATTAGTCATCAGGAATCATACTCCATCAAGTAGATTTGCTGTCGAAGTCATTTGGCATATGGAAATAGATTAAATGTGTTGTAATTTCAAATAATGAAAAATTAGGAAGCATCGTTTATTATCGTTTCATTCCAAACTTACTCCATACTCATTACCAAACCTCCCAGTCACAAAAACCTCCCAGTCTCAGTCACAAAAAATCACAAAGAATAAAAAGTGTTCAGTGCAAAGGCATTTTCGTGAAATTACGATCACTACAACAACAGTTCATACAATACGAGAAGGAGCGCGTACATGCTTAAAATCTGGGAGGTCAGTAAATTCTGTTCTCTCTCTCAGCGAAAACTAACTCCCTAAAAATTCTCAGATAAATTGGCCCCACCTTCCTGCTTACGCACTGAATTAAAAAACCCAATAATGTTCATTCGAAGGTAGTAATATAACACTTCTAGCATTTCAATAGGATCAGGGGCAGAGCTAGTTGTCAGAATAGATAATGTTGAATTAAAGAAAAAGAAAGAACTTTCGCCGTTAATTAAATATTAGTAGATTACGGAAACTAGTAATGAAAATATGTTCTTATAAGACTTTAGAATTAAATCGAATTAATTGCAAATTTTTTAACACACACACACATACACACACACACACACATATATATATATATATATATATATATATATATATATATATATACCGGGTGTCCCAAAAATGACAGATGGATTTTAAAATTCAATAACCTGTAAACGATGACAGCTATTTAAAATTTTTTTGCAGGAGAGTTATGTATAATGTCAGAAGTTTTTGTACCGTAATTTTTTATTTTAGTTCGCATCTCAAACAATAAGTGGTGCTGACGGCGATTAAAGGCAAGGTCGACGCTTCATTCAACACAGATCACCTGGCCTTCAATCGCCGTCAACGCCACCTATTGTTTGAGATGCGAACTAAAATAAAAAGTTATTTTAAAAACTCCTCGCATTATACATTACCCTCCTGCAATTTTTTTTAAAATAGCTCTCATCGTTTGCAAGTTATTGAACTTTAAAATCCATCAGTCATTTTTGGGACACATATGGTATATACATATTTAATCTCACAAAAATATAGTTAATATCTATTTAAATTGTTTTAGAAAATTTTCAATAATTAAAAAATATAAATTAATTAAAAGCATTGAATTTAAGGTATTCCTTCATTTTGATAAAATATTAACATATAAAAGCATAATACTAAAAGTTAAAATGATATAAAAGGAAATTTATCAATATGCACAGAATATGAAATAAAGTTTGTTATCATACAAATATTACAAACGTATGATTTCATTATATTTTACGATCTCCATTTTATAATTCTGTTCTATCAGCGATCACAAAAGTGATTTTCAATAAAATACATTATCTCTAAATCTCGTTTTTCAAACATAAAAAAAAGAACATTTCATTTGGTTTTGAATAAAGGCATTTTTAGTTGTATAGTAAGTTTGAAAAGGAATATTGTTTTCACAAATTAAACAATGCAAAAGTCTTCCGTAGCAGCCAGGGGCTAATAAAGTTTAGGTCCAAAATTTCAAACGATTATAAAAAACGGAAAAAAGGGTGGATTCGTTTGCGGTTTTCGCTAAAATCATTCTTTATATCACGTTTTGTTTGTGAAAAATGTTTAAAGGTTACTTTCAAAAATTGTCGATAGAGGGCGCTTTAGACTTTAGAGTAACAAACAACTAATTTTTACCCTTATTTTGTGCACGGGGTTGAAATTATTCGAAAGTTTAGAATTTAACTTAAATTTTAAGCGCAAAATCGGAAACATTGTTATCGGAAAACTAGCGAAATTTAAACTGTGAAGAGAGGATGGGATTTTGAATGCTCATAAACATTTGAAAAACTAATCGATTTTATTGCGGTTTGCGTGTAGGTCATTCCCATGTTAATTATTTTATTCAAAATGACGTACAGCATTGGTGTCTCCATTTTTCGTTAGAGAGCTCTTCCGACAAATCTCCGAAATTTCAATGGCATTAATCCTGGGTGTTTTACTACCAGACCAACATACTTCCAGGAAGTGTTAGGGATGCAAAGACGACTGGAATCATAATATAATGTAATGTCAAAAATATCTTTTTTACGAGTTAGATTTAAAAGAAGTAGAGAAAAAAAAACACTTGATATTTCTGCCGGAACTCCTGTAAAAACCCTATGTTCTTCTTTCGTTGCGCCACTCTATAGCACGATGGGGCTCCTCAATGCCAATGATGTTCGCAGACACCTCAACGTAACATGTGGACAGCGGTGGATAGGTAGTGGTGTCCAGGTTCGTTGGCCTGCCAGATCGTCGCACCTGCTTCATTATATCAATTACTTTTTGTAACCTACATTTATTTTATTACTGTATAATTGTTCTGTATTTTTTCAATAAACATTGCTGGATGGGGCTAGTTCAGCTCAAACCAATTGGTTTGAGCCCACGCCCACCACCTGGCTCAATCTGAATCTGAATCTGTATGGACTTCTTCTGCTGGGTTCAAATAAAATGTTGAATGTATGAGACTTCTATACCGTCAGTGAAAGACCAGTCAGCTGGAATTTCTGTAGCTGCCAGAAAGCTGTCCGAGATGCCAAGATGCCAAGAAGCGTAAGGAATTGCATGCCACGCTGCTGTCAAGCATGCCCGACTACTTCTGGTCGTTATTTCGGATATTTTTTGTAGTAAAAACCTTAACTAAACTGCTTTCTGCCACATTAACGTGTTGCTGTTTCACAACCTTTTTCTGTTGCTTTTTTCTCTGTTTTTTTTAACCACAGCTCCCTAAAAAGGCATTTTCAATGTTACATTCCTATGTGATTCCGAGTCGCTTTGCATCCCTAACACTTCCTGGAAGTATGTTGGTCTGGTTTTAAAACACACAGGCGTAATGCCATTGAAATGTCGGAGATGTGTCCGAAGCGCCCTCTATCAAAAAATTGATACACAAGAGCTGTAAGTCATTTGTAATAAAATAATTACCAAGGGAATGAACTACACGCAAACCGCAACAAATTCGATCAGTTTGTATAATGTGTATGATTGTTTAAAATACGCCCCTCTGTTCACAGTTAAATTTTCGCCGATTACCCGATAACAATGTTTCCGATTTTGGGATTAAAATTTAAGTTAAAGTCTAAACTTTAAAATAATTTCAATCCCTTGCACAAAATAACGGTAAAAAGTAGTTGTTCGTTACTTTAAAGTCTAAAGCGCCCTCTATCGACAAGTTTTGAATGTAACCTTTATAATTTGTTTTTTTTTTTAGTCGTGTTATAAAGAATGATTTTAGTGAAAATGCAAACGAATCGACTCTTTTTTCCGTTTTTTATCATCGTTTGAATTTTTGTACCTTAAAGTGTAAGGGCCCCTAGCTTTTATAGAAGACGTTTGCGCCCCATGGATTCCTATTTAATAATGTTTGTCTTCATGTCTACTATCACCCCTCAAAGTTTGTCGGTCTGGTAGCGAAACACCCTGTATACAGAGTGATTCAAATATCATGGTACAAAGTGACACTATAATAATCATTTATTGTATAGGGATGCATTGATGCGTGTGATGAGTGATACAAACTGCCAGGGGGTTAGTTTGTCCTTCGAAAAATGTTTTTTTTTTGTGTATTCTTTATATATCTGTCTTAAATTTAAGAAAAAATCATAAAACTATAGAAATTTTTTAGTATTAATGAGAATATTTTTAATTAAGTAAATGCCCAAATTAGTTCTATGGAGCCTTTTCCAGAATACGTCACTTACTCCGATACATTCCTATAAAAAAATAATTTTTTCACTGTCCTTTATCAACGATTACAGCTTATACGTTGCACTTTGAATCACACTCTATAAAAATAAATTTATTATCAATTGAAATTAATACTGACGTATGCTGATAATAGATATATTAAGTACACTGTAAATAAAACAATCTATAAATTTACTAAAAAATATAGACAAAATGATTCCCAGAACATTTTATATGACGGCAACAGCAAAACTTGATGAAACAGATTCACTTTTGTACTGCAGATAAAAAAGTTGTAAAGTTTGCTAAGAATCTTTTTAGGTCTAGTACATTATATGTAACTGCAGCCCCGGGGGAATACTTTCATTATTAATTTACTTTTAAATTATTTTTAATATTACTAAATACATGCAAAAGGGAAATAAAAAGTTGCACAAAAGTTTGACGTTAAATCTTTGTATTTGGAACGACAAGTTATAACGAATATAAAAATATCTTTCAATAAAAAGTTTGAAATCCCAGCAGGGAATTTAATATGCGGAAAGGGTAATGTCTGTAAAATGATGATCGATAAATTCAATCGAATGCATTTTACCGAGAACTTGTGTAAATATAGAGAGAGTATCGTTTTCTTTTTGGAGTTTATACGGAAAATTTCAACACTGTACAAGAAATTGCAATAAAATTTGGCATTTATTAACAAATATTCAGACAAAGAAAATGACAGAAGGACGTAGAAATTTGGTAAAAAAAAACTCAAAGAATTTAAAATGGTGGAAATATTATCCAAATTAAGGGCTGAATATACTGAATTATGCTAAACTTAAAAAAAAAAAAAAAAACGCATTTCCAGAAGATACCAGACTACTTAGCAGTGATTTTGTCAAGAAAGTTTTAGAAAATAATATAACTTTAATACCAGGTAAATGTTTCGGCAAAAAGATATATTCGAACTGATGGGGTAGATTAAACGATCACGGAAATCAATAATAAAATAATGCACATTGTCAAAATCGTTGTAACGGTCTACATAAATGTGAAGGAATTAACTTACGTGATCCATAAGAATACAGAACGAAATAGAACAGAAAAATCTAGTGATAACCAATGAAGTTTTATAAGTTATTGGATATACATAAAAAATAATTGCCCTGGAAAATATGGAATTGCAGTTCACGTTATCAAAGAAGTATTATAAGAATTTGAAAAAAAAATGGTAGCCTAAACTATTTTCTAAAATTCTTTAGATGTGATATGTGCCAGAAGTCTAAAATAATACTGATAAGGTGGTAGTTTCAAAGAAAGGATAGACGCAAAATATTTAAAACTACCGTACAATCAGCTTACTGTCATTGATTTATAAACTTTTCATAAAAGTGTTACTGACAAAGCTTAAATCAGTTCTGGTCTCATAGATTGCAGGAGACACCAGGCTAGAGTACCACTTTAAATATGAACTCTAAAGTGGGTTTAGCACAGTGAATGATAGACAAACGGTGATTTTGAATCATAAAGAACAGGAAAGGTTGGAACATAAGCTTTTTTTTCTGCCTTGACTTTAAACATTATGAAAAATCATTTGATTTAGCTTTTACATCAGAAAAGTAGAATCTCTATGGGTACATTTGTGTAGAAAATTGGTTCCCAACCTATGGCTCGCATCTTACTGGTGGATCACGGTGGAAGCTTTGGTGCGTCTCGGAACAACCGAGGTTTGTCACAAAATACCGCAAATCTTTTACTTCATATGTTTAAAAAACATATCATATGCAATATTTTAAAACCTCAATTAAAATGACAGTTATCCCCCTTAAACTAAAACTTCGTGAGAAGACCATGCTTTCGTAAACAGTTTTTCAGCATTTAGTTATGAATTCCTTTTGAGATATCTCCATATGTGTTCAATAATAATGGCAACCATAGAAAAATCCTTGTTTTTTCTGGATGAAAATAGAATCATAATATCCGGAATTATCTAAATCAATTTTGATGTACTTGATGCGGTGAAAGACGACACATTCGTATTTGTGTGAATGTTCTTTTTTCTTTTGTTGTTTCTGAAAAAGATGTAGAAGAAGAATTTGCCAAAAAAAGTGATTTAATTAATCCGTTAAAATTAATCAGTTTTGCGTCAGATTTAGACGCTTTTATTGGTAAACAGCAGTGCCAGATATCTCAATGATTTAATAATAACGTTTTGATAAAAATTAAACGCACTTTTCACTATATTTGTTTGATTCCCTATTTTTTGTTGGGCCAAAATAAGCCAGTTGGCTGTTTATGGTTTTAATCACATAAAAAAGTTTCCTTCAATCAAATATATATTTGATATTTATAATGGTTTTAATATAAGGAATGATTTTATATTTATACATTTTGTTTACATTTTATTTATGAATATTTTCTTCAACTATACATATTTTATTCATTTTTCTTCACTATTAAAAGAGTTCTAAATTTTCCTATTAAGAGAGTTATAAATTCTCTTAAATATGTAAAATAAATAAGTCTTTATAACCGCTTGAAGGGAATTGTAAAACAATTGTTTGAAAACAATATAAATGATCGTAAATTATATTCCAACGTAGTGTTTCAAAATTTTATATTTCATAACTGTTTTTCACTTTAAAGCTTATATTTGATTAAACAATAATATAATGTAAAACATTAAAATGGAAACATTTTTACGTATGCATATGGAAAGATTAAGTACTAGAATAAACAATCTTAAATAAGAATATAAGAAAGATATGATATTTGAGAGGTGTTGAGTACTTGTAAGTGTATAAAATAAAGACAGAAATTAATTACAACAACAAAACAAGTTTTATTCTCAAAAAAAAATTCTTGAATTAAATTTTGATAAGCCTATTTATGCTTAAAATAGTGCATATTAAAGAATAAAATCATGCACATGCTATTCATGATACTATATTTAGTAGCAAGAAAGGGAGATTTATTGATTAACTTTATGTATAATTTTAAATATTTATGAGAAATTAAGCAAGACTGAAACACAAATAACTCTTAAAATTAGCTAAGTAAAATTACTAGTCTACTATTGGAGTTTATAAAGCAGCAAAGATGGAAGAAATACACAATAGGCTTACCAAATTCTTGTTTCTGCTCAATAGCACATGCTTCGTAGGAAAATGCGCAATTTCGATAATATTGGACAGTTTGATAGCTTAAAGAGGTCTTAGCCTAAAGAGTTTAATATCTCAAAGTTGCGATACTATTTTTAGATACAGCCTGATATTTAGATAGGTCGTATTCAAATACAGGTGATCAATTGCTGTTATAGACTAATCATACATCGATGTCACAAATATTTACAAGAAAAATAAAACTTGAAAGACACCTAAGAGAAGGAGAATCCGTTTCGTGTGTGGTTTTTACTGGTTTTTTAGAAAGAATTTTAAAAAAGCTGGTTTCGAAAACCAAAAGGATTATAATAAAAAGAGAATATACAAGTTTCCCGCTGTTTCCTCAAGGAATTTAAATTTTCGGTAAAATCGCTGAAGAATTAGAAAATATGCTAAAATATTTGGCAGACGGTAGCATTAACGTGAGGTTAAAAATATATTTTTTAAAAGACACGGTTGCTGCTCAATTTATTTGAACCTAAAATGAAAATTGTCTACAAAAACGCTCGGATTAAAGAAGTGCAAAGTTATGTGAATATTTGGCAGGAAATACAATCGAACAGTAATATCCTGAATGGAATCAGAAGACAGATAAGAAATAGGTGAAAACTTTCTTGGGGAAATATATAAATCTGAAGATTAATATAGATATAGCACCTTACTTTAAGACATATAAAAATCTACTTTTTAACATTTTTCATTGTAATATTTCCGATCACTTTATATATAAAAAAAAAATTTAAGCTCTCTAACACTTTTTTAATTTCGATATCTACTGTTGCCTATTTAAGCCAACACCGAGAGACCTCAAATAAAGAGAAATTTTGCTTATAGACTGTTGAATGAATTATATTATGTTTTACATGGAAGTTTGATGTTATTCTAAATGTTAGTTTTCCATAAATAGTTAACTAGTTGTTTGCGTAGTATACGGGTTTTCTTTGAAATTAAATACATTATACAGCCACTTAACCAACAATTAAACATTCAATCAGAAAAAAATATATGCACAAGGTTTCGACATTTATGACGAGAGTAGAATCCAGGAACGAGCAGCTTGCACCATGTTATAGATAGACTAAGTTGGCCGTTGAAACGTAAGGAAACTTATGTCAGAGCTTGAGGTATGTGTAATTTACTTTTCAGAAGCAATTATTCTATCAAATATACTTATAATTTTACTTAACATCAAAACATTTTGAAGTAAAATATAATTCCGTATATAATAATTCAAGAGCACATGTGAACTAACAGTGTTCTATTTTTTCATATAGAACTAAAAATCAGTTTTTTCATACTTATAGTTATGCAAAAAGAGTTTTATTTTAAATAAATATTAAAGTAGTGTGTGTTTTAAACTGGTGTTATTCATAGTGTTACTCATTATTTTTAAGTAGATTTTGTATGAATTACTACCTATTGCGATCGTTCCCATGTTGAAATTTCTGAAAACTTTTTGCAGATCTACATCGATCACGAACCCTAGACCTCAAAACTACCATTAGTAAAAAAGTTTATCTATCTATCTATCTATCTATCTATCGGTGTATATCACTTTCTTCTGGACACGATAACTTCCATAATTATGCTCGGATCTTCTTCAAACTTTTACATAAAATCAATGGGCATAAAATCTCGATTAAGTTCGTTAATGGTCAAAATCGGACCAAGGGGGTGGAAGTTACGAGGGTTTTTGTGAAAACGGAAAAAACGCGATAACTTCTAAATTAAAATAGATATCGAATCAGTTTAAAGTTTATATTACTTCTAAAGAATGGGCCAAAAGTTTTTGCATGACATATTTTTGATAAAGTTAAAAATGGTCTCAAGGGGTGAAAAAAACAGGGTTTTTGGGAGAAAAAAATCATAACTTCGTCAATTTATTAGATATCAAATCCAACTAAATTTTTATAAATGTTCTCAAAATTATCTAGAACTTTTGTAGTTACAAGTTTTTGATAGGAACAGCATTTACCGATGAAAAAAATTAAAAATGAAAAGAAAAGGGGGGGGGGGGTTGGAAAATGAAATAAATCCATAACATACTCAATTCTTAAGCAATCAAATCTTATTAAATTTATTTTACATCTTCTCAATAATATCTACGACTTTTATATTAACATGTTTTTCATAGGACCAATTCTTATAGCAAAAATAAATTAAACAAAAATGGGAGTTGGAGGAAAAAACTCAAATCCAAACTGCTTACATTCTGAATCACTTTTAAATTCTCTTTTAATTTTAAACGCATCAAAAAGGCAGATCCTCCTATTTAGGGACTGTATAACGCGACGTATTAGCCAGTTTTTTGATAAAATCAGAATGTTTTTCAAAAAAGACTGCCAAAAACGGTATTTTGAGCAGAATTTCCCAAAGTGATGGTGATTGAAAAAATTGAAGAAGTATAACAAATTGCATTTTTTCTGACTCATTTTTAAATCCATTTTTGTTCTCAAACGCATCCAATTTACAGGTCCGCTTATATAGGAACTATATAATGTGATGGATTTGCCAGTTTTTTGATAAAAACAGAATATATTAAAAAAAAGGCTGCCAAAATGGGCACTTCGCACAAAATTTCCAAAGCTACCATGATTAAAGTATTGAGGATATATTCAAATAACAAATTGGTTATTTTATGACTCATTTTTAAATTCAATTTTGCTCTCAAACGCATTCAATTGACAGTTTTTTATTATTTAGGAACTATATAATGTGAGAATTCGTCGATTTTTTGATAAAGGCTAAATATATATTTTTTAAAAAGCTGTAAAAATAGACATTTCGCACAAAATTTCCCAAAGCGATCGTAATTTAAGAATTGAGGATGTATTAAAATAACAAATTGGTTATTTTATAACTGATTTTTGCATTCAATTTTGCTTTCAAACGCATTCCATTGACAGTTTTTTGTTATTTAGGAACTGTGTAATATGCCGCGTTGGTTATTTTTTTGATAAAGGTTAAATATATATATATATATTTATTTTAAGCTGTCAAAAAAAGCACTTCGGTCAAAATTTCCCAGAGCAATCATGGTTCAAGAATTGAGGATGTATTCAAATAACAAATTGGTTATTTTATGACTCATTTTTACATTCGATTTTGCTCTCAAAAGCATTCAGTTGACAGTTTTGTTATTTAGGAACTCCATAATTTGAGTATTGGTCGATTTTTTAGTAATAAAGTCAGAATATATTTCAAAATATGTTGTCAAAATGGGCATTTGAGCCGAATTTCGTTTAAGATGATTTTGATAAAAACCTGTTCTTACATAAAAATATATTAAAAAATTTTCAAAAGAGGTCAAAGAAAATTGTTAAACTGGATTTAACTTTAATCATATTTTATTTTTTGTTGCTGAAATGAGCACTCTTCGAAATCTACCTCCGCCTATAGGCCAAGCCGACAGGGATTTTTAATAGCTTTAATGTTAATCGTTGAGAAAACGTATGTTTAAAGGAGATTATGCTTTAATAACAGTGAATAAAATCTTTAATAACATTATGATTATTGATTTTAATAAGTTAAAAAAACATAACCCTCCAAAGGAAAAGTCTAATTTAAAAAATTGCTTCGCAAAACGTAAAACAAAATGAATAAGCATGCAAAATTGTACTGAAGACGCAATATGTTAGCATTTGGTTTAGAAAATTATATGTAAGTTGTTACTTATATTGATATATTAGGCTACCGTTATTTAAAACTTTGTAATAAGATAAAAAATATATGTATTTGTAACTATAAGATAGGATGGCAAGTAAACATTTATTACGAATTGTAATGAATTCAATCGATATTTACAAAAATAATTTCCTAATGTATTTTAATGTTAAAAGATATACATATAAAACATGCTTTCACATTTGAAGCAAGTTTTCACCTGTATTCGAAACTAACTTTATTTTAATTAACTTATTTTTTTCATTTTAAATAAATTTAAAATATAAAACAAAAAATAATTTTTTAAATGGTATGTATATTAAACTTTGATCATTAATAATGTTTATAATTGCTAATTAATAATAGGATTTAACATTAATCCTTGAGAAAATGTATCTTTTAAAAAGATTGTATTTATATTATAATAAATAAAATCTTGAATGTTACTGAGCTCATCTATTCGAATAAATTGAAAAATAAAATCTTCAGAGAACAAAGTCGAATTTCAAAAATTGCTTCGAAAAGCGGAAAAGAACTGAATAAATATGCAAAGCTGTATTTATGAACTATCGGTTAAATATATTTGACATTCAACGTGTACTGCACACGAAGTAGGAATTTCAATTTCATCAAGACGTTGCTACAACTCACTAGGCTAATGAGCTTAGAGGGAGGCGAGACGCGTAATGAATTCATTCAGTGTTTGCCAAAAGGGGTTATGTGCTCTATGTGTTACAAAAGATAAATATTTAAAACAAATCGAATATTTTCAATCCTACAGATATTTTAACTGAAAAATAATTTTCTCTTCCTTTTGAATTACTTAACATCACAGAAAAATAGTCATCAGAGCTTATGGAAAAAAAAAAGGTTAGCAATTTGTTCAGAAAAAATATATGTAAGTTATTGTTTTTATGGATATATTAGATTATTGTTATTTAAATCTTTTTAAATAGTTAAATATATTACTTTTAAGGCTTACAATCTAGAAAAGGAAATGAAGTTTTATTCAATTTTTGAAAATAATAGTTATTGTTCTTGGTAGAGTATTGGGAAATCTAAAGCATATCTGAATCTTTTTATTGGTTGAATTGCGCAATAAATTTGGTTTATATTATTCGTTTCCTGATTGGTCCAAGTTTAATGTTCAATAAATATAGTTTAAAAAACAAAAAAACACTATTTTTAAGTATATCAAACTAAAAAGTGAAAAAAATAATTCGTACTATAAGCTGAAAACGAAAATAGATGAAAAATACTATATTACTATAAAATCATTGTTATTATAGAAATCAATTAATAAGCAATAAATAAAATTATCGTGGAAAAAAACGTGGGGTGCTCCATCTACCATGCTCCATCTATCAGTTCTTAAGAAGCACCCTACGCTTTTTTTCCACGATATTTTTTTTATTGCTTATTAATTCATTTCTATAATAACAGTGATTTTATAGTAATATAGTATTTCTCATCTATTTTCGTTTTCAGCTTATAGTACGAATTATTTTTTTGACTTTTTAGTTTGATATACTTAAAAAGCATTTTTTTTTGTTTTAAACTACATTTATTTTTCACTTTTTAGTTTGATTACTTTAAAAGCGTGGTTTTTAGTTTTTTAAACTATATTTATATTTAATACAAAAACCAAATTAATAGGTTGGATAGTTTCAGAGTAATTGGTGATAATACATAGAAAAAAAATGCATACACATCAAATTGATAACTTCCTCTTCCTTTTCTGAAGCCGGTAAAAATAAAAATTGTAATAGGGAATTTTTTTTTAAATTTTACATAGATGTAAATAATGTCAGGAGTGGGGTTTGAACCCACAATCTCTTTCGAAAAATAGAGCTTCTCTCCGGCTCCTTAGACCGCTCGGCCATGCTGTCTACATTCCATTCAGTAAACGTACTCATCACTTTTAATTAGCGAAAAATCACTAATTTTATTAGTTTTTGCCTAATTACTAAAAAAGTACTGAACCAATTTCAATGAAACTGAATTGGTACCAATTCGAGAGCATCGTCTTTCATTTAACACCAAAACCAAGTTAATCGGTTGCATGGTTCCGGTGTTATCGGTGATCATACATAAAATAAGGAGAGTTACAAACTCACAAACTCACAAACCCACAAACTCACAAACTCACAAACATACAAGGGAAGCTAATAAAAGCGTGGTAATAATGGATTACTTCTGTTGCAATGATCTAAAACAATTAATATAAACTTAAAAAAAAATAATTTAACAACAAACTGTGATAAAGTTTTCGAACAAATTTCATAGAAAAGTACATTTTTTTCTACCCAACGGTGTAAAAATTTAAAATGTGCAATATTTTGAAGTTGAAAAATTTGCAGCTCGAAAACTGTAAATTTGAAATTTCATTTCAAATTTGTTTTGTGATGAGTCCAGGAATATTAATGTTTAATCCATGCGGTAGATGATATGAGGCATTCAGAACTTAATCTGTTTAACCTATCAAATAAAAATTCATATTTTGAACAGTTAATGTTGCCCATCCTTAATTTACTGTTTTTTATCATTGTCTAGGAATGTTAATGTTTCATGCACGGCTTATCCAATAGACTGCTCAAAACAATTAAAGGATATTGCAGTTTTAGGTGGATTTTGTATCTGGGAAACTTTTTAGCTGATTGATACATGGTCGACAGACATAGTAGGTTATATGAGAATAAATTACACATGTTTAGCAGAAAAAAATGAATTTTATTGCGCATTTGGTTACAAAAGGAAAAAGACACAATTTGTGCATATGAGAAAAAAAGAATAAGAAAAGGTGTTTTCTTCAAAGAAAATCATTTTCAGTAGGGGGTATGGTTTCCACGGGCGGCCAGCAACGTTGAACACCTTTGAGACATGGACTTAATGAGGCTATTAATGACGAGTTGGGGTATTCTGTCCCACTCTTCCAGAAGATCTCTTTCCAGTTCTTGGAGAGTTTGTGGGGATTGTTGGCGGACAGAAACTCGTCTTCCTAGAGCGTCCCAGACGTGCTTGATTGGATTCATGTCTGGAGAACACGCTGGCCATTCCATTCGAACGATTCATTCCTCGAAAAGGAAATCCTCCACCAGGTTTGCACGATGTGACCTGCAGTTGTCGTCCTTTAAAATGAAGTTATCTCCGATTGTTGCAGCGTAAGGGACTACAATAGGTCTGAGGATCTCATCCCTATATCGGCGACCAGTCAGAGCTCCATCTCGAATGATATAGAGGTCAATGCGCCCGTCAATGGAGATGCCACCATACACCAACACTCCTCCAAAGCCAAATCTGACACTTTCGTGCACGAACGCAGGATTATTCCTACTGCCACGGTCCCTCCAGATGAAAATACGCCTATTATCCGGATGCACAGAAAAACGGGACTCGTCAGAAAACAGAATATTGCTCCATTCATTTCTCCTCCAGTTGACATGCTCGGTTGTCCACTCCCTGCGGTCGCAACGATGCCTTGTTGTTAATCTAACACATACCATCGGTCGGCGATCATACAGACCTACAGCATGGAGCCGGTTTCGGACAATCTGAGTTGAAATCGTGGTGCCTGTAGCCAAACGAAGGTGTTGTTTGAAAGAGTAGCGTTCATGTTTCGGTGTCTCCGAGCTGTTAACGCTAAATACCGATCTTCATTGGGCGTTGTTGCCCATCTACGACCTTGCCCTGGTCTTCAGCCTTCACATCCACTCTCCAAAAAACGGTTCCAGATCCTGGAAATGACACTTTGTGACACTCCAATGACTTGTGCTACTTCGGCTTGAATTTGGCCCCCTTCTACCTACTAACAGTTCTCCAAGCTTCTGAATCTGTCAAATGACTTCGCTCAGACATCGTACTCATCGAAACAAAGCAATCACTGAATGCCGATCATCCTTGTCTTCATTCTCTTTTATCCAGTTGAAAGTCAAATTTCATTCGCTGCCGCTGAAGCGACGTTTTTGACGTCGAACTCAAAATTTGCATACTTCACAGTTTGAAAACCAGAAAAATTTGCATTTGTGATTCTCTTCTTCTATTTTCGGCAAAAAAAAATTCGTTTATATCTTTATTTTATATAAAACTTCAAATATCCTTTAATTGTTTTGAGCAGTGTATATGACTTGTTATAATCATCCTAAAATGATGTTTATTATTACTGTTAATTTAAATGTAGAATTTATTTATAAGCCTTTAAAATTTGAATTTTTTAAAACTTAATTTTCCAAATAATCGTTGTAATTTGTTAAATTACATTTTTTTTTCCAATTTGTAATTAATTCAATTAGTATTTACAAAAATAATTTCATAGTAGTGTTGTAAAAAAAAATAATAATAATAATAAATAATAAAAAAATACAAATAAAATACAAATAAAACATGCGATTTTTCATCTTTTATCAAAACTAACTTTATTTTAATTAAGCTATTTTAACTACATTTTAAAGTTAAATAGATAAATATTTAAATTAATAATTAATTTTTGATAATTAAAATTTACTAGATTTAAACGTGTTTTAATCTCAATTAACTTTTAGCTAAATAGTTCAATATCCGTATGTAAAGATAGTAGCCAAAATGCACGGATGTACAAAAGAATTAAAATATGCTAAGGTCAATAAATTACTGAAAGTCAAATTTCAACTTATAAGGACTTTTAACACTTTAAATTATAGTTGAAAATGTTTAAAAATTCGGTTTGTGTACACGTTCTCTATTTTGCATTAATATAGTTGGATTGCTGTGTAATTAATTATGTCTATAATTGATATGCAATCGTATCATATTTTTTTTATTCATGCATTTACGCATAAAAATTTAACATCTTCGCGTTCTCTCTATTCGTAACATCTCTATACGAAAAATTAATGTTTCGTCACCGGCTTTTAAAAATAGAAATTTCTGTATTATTAAATCGAAAATGTGTTAAAATTAAATAACGCCAAATTTACAGTAAAATATTACTTTTGGGGATAAATAAGGATTCTTAAGCTTTTTTGCGCCACGTATACGTGTCACTCGTCCTCAAGGGGTTAACACCTAGAGAATCAAAATATGAAAATTTATAAAAGTATTTATAGCACGAACGCACTTCGTTTCCCATGTTTGACGTGTAATTTACAACTTGTTAAAATTGAACTCTGTTGCGGTAAAAATTGACGCCGGAAATATTTTGGAGCACTGTTGACAAAAGGTAAACTTCCCGAATTATTTCTACCGCATTTGTAATAGCAATTTACTATACGAAGTTTATTGTTTGAAAATAGAGATATTAATTTTTGGGGTAACATTTTTTCGTAATCAATGTTGAATGGTATTAATAATATTAAAACTGTTATTTTCCTATGTTATACTACTTACTAGACGCCCTTTCGACCAAGTTTGTCGCCATTAAATGTAATGCTAAGCATTTAATGAAAATACTTTTATTCATAACGAAATGAAATCCGTCAAAAATCGACGTTAGAAAAAGTTTTAAAATGATCTTATCAACTCATACTTCTTTGAATTTCAGCTCCTCTGAAACGCTTCCAATGTTTTAAGCCAATTAAATTTTATGCAAAAATGGAGAAAATATTTTTCAATATTTGAACAATTTGCAGAGGAGACAGAATTTTAATGCTTTCGACTGATAATTTCTTTAAGTGGTTTCCTTATTCCCTTTTCATAATCATGATGGTTTAGCCATTTCTAAAAACGGGTTAATTCCCATGTTATAAATAATATACCCAATGGATCCTTAAAAAGTAATTCTTATCGTAGTCTGATTCAAAAGATAGTTCAAACAGTTTGATATGACATTAATTTTTTGTTCTACATAAACTGAATATGTGTATTTTTGGTTAGCAAATTTCAGTTTAAAGACAAAAAGCTGCATTTTATGAATAATTTAATCTGATGATTTATTGGTTTCCTTTCTTTTTCTTTTTTAACCGAATTTTTTTTATTGTGTGAAACAGATTTTAAAAATAATCCCATCTATAAAATAATTTAAAATGTCGCTAAATTCAGTGTCAATTTTCAAATAAATTTCTTCCTGAAGTTAATTTTATTCCTGTTTTACGATGTAACAATTGAAATTGTACAGTATTTAGATTTAGAAATAATGTAAATACGATAAAAGTGCAAATGATAGTGATGTCCGTTGTGACCATCTTTATACATTTCTAAAAATTGTAATTGGGTTTTGGCTGCCATTTAAATGTACACTACTATTTTTTGACGATAACAGAGAATTCCACTTTTTAGTGATGAAAGAAATGGGACTTGATTGATGATAAACAAATGTTAAATAAATTGGTAATAAATCTACAAAAATGAATCCGATAGAATATATTCCGTACGTAAAGTATTTTTTTTAATTGTAAAACCGCATTTAATAATTTTCTTTTTCCTGAAATTTCTTTAGTTTTTCAATTCTTTATTTAAAAATGAATACATCTTGCCCAAAGTTATTGTGTTTAGAACGAGCGAGAACTTGTCATCAAGATGATATACACGATGAAGTCTTCAAATGTAATCTTTACAATCAAAAAGATGAAAAATCAGAAAATCAGTGAAAATTACGTCATTTTGAGACCATCAGACTAATTTTTCTTTATATATGTATCAAGATAAAAAATACTATTTAAAGTATTCAGGTAATCATTTACACCGAAACAAACGTTTCACACATATTTTACTTACGTATTTTTATGTTTAAACAGCATGTATTAAAATAAAAAAAAATATTTTATATTTCATTGTAATGAAAAAAATGGCATCAGTAAAAGTGAAATACATAAATATAAGTTAAATCCAATAAACGTTTTTTTTTCTTTTTGAGACGCCACAGTAAATTTGATATTTGTTCGATTATCAAAACAAAGTACGCTTGCATATTTATTTTTACAAAAATTCAAATCGCAAATTATAAAATACATTTAAAAAGTCACGTGTTTGAATATTTTTCACTATTTTTATTTTCTCTGTAGCAATGGAATTAATCCGATTGCCATTTGTTAATTATTAATGCACACACTACACAAATTATTCCATATGCACTGGTTCTTAAAAAAAATATATATTAAACGAATAACATTCACTCGCAGCTCACTGCTGCATTATCGTCTGCACTTATCTCAAACACAACTTTGGAATAAAAACAGAAAAAACAATTCACTTCATTTCACATTCTCAACACTGACATTTTAATTATAGGTAGCACGGTATCGTCTGCCTACATGGAACATACCGGCCCCCATTGACATGTTTCACATTCAATAATAACACTTTTTTTTACTAAGTACACTAATTACACAAATAAATACAAAAGGTCACTATATATGTTACTTAAATATAAAATTGAAAGAAAAAACAATATAACACTCACACATATATATATACATATACATTTTTTTAAGTACTATGGGTTTCAGGCATAGGTAAAATACATATTTTACTAATAGATCTTTTAAAAATTCCATTCTGAGTTTTTACCTGAACTACGCGAATTTTCTTATCATTACCATAATATACTTCAATAATTCTGCCTAAATGCCGCTTATTGCTTGATATATTTTCCTCTACTAACAACACTAGATCTCCTATATTTACATTATCCTTTTCAAATCTCCACTTACCCCTCTGTTGTAATTCACTTAAATAATTATGGTGCCATTTGCGCCAAAAAAGTTGTACAATTTTAGTTATTCTTTGCCATTTTTTGAGGCGATTTTCTCTTATATTGGTTAAATCAGGCTCAATAATGACATTTAATGGTCTGTTTATAAGAAAATGAGCTGGAGTTAGGACTCCAAAATCATCTGCGTCATCTGATAATGGACTCAAAGGCCTCGAATTTAATATTACCTCTATTTGTATCACTACTGCAAGAAATTCCTCATTAGTGAGATTAGCACCTCCCACAATTCTCTTAAAATGTAATTTAAAGTATTTTATTGCGGCCTCCCAAAGACCCCCGAAATTGGGTGATCTGGGGGGATAAATTTCCACTCAATGCCTTCTCTAGACAAATATGCTGTTAATTTCTCATCAGGTTTTCTTACTAATTCATAAACGACTCTAAGTGTTTTATCTGCCCCAATAAAATTTTATGCATTATCAGAATACAATTTGGCACATTTACCTCTGCGTGCTATGAATCTTTTCAGTGCCGCAATAAATGATTCGGAAGTTAAATCTGAAACACTTTCTATGTGTATAGCTTTAAATACAAAACAAACAAAAATACAGACATAAATTTTTTGTAAGATGGTCCTACGTGCATAACCAATTTTGATCAGAAATGGCCCACACAGATCAACACCCGAAATATTAAAGCAATAGTCTAATTGGACCCTATCCCTGGGCAAATCGCCCATCAATTGATTTGCAATAACTGGTTTAGCTTTAAAACATGGAATGCACTGATGAACCACCTTTCGACGCATTGCACGACCATTTATTGGGCAAAATTTATTTCTTACTAAGGATAGTAAAGTTCACGCACCAACATGCAAATATATCTTATGATAATAATTTATAACAATTACAGTAAATTTATTACTCTTTGGTAAAATCGCCGGGTGCTTTTTTTGAAAAATTTAAATTACTATTATTTAACCTGCCACCAACCCTTAAAATTCCAAATTCATCTAAGTAAGGGTTGAGGCCATTTAACTTGCTACTCGGACTTACCGACCTTTAGTCTGAAGACTATGTATGTCTGCACTGAATTCATTATTTTGTATTGATTTAACTAAATGTCTGCAAGCTCCAATTCTGACGTACTCAAGGGTCCATTACACTTATAACGAGGGTTTCTTGTATTCATCACAAATCTGAAAATATAACTAAGAATACGCACAATCGTTAAATAATTATTACTAAGATTAATCAAGTTATATACAAAATAAATCTCGGTGATATTGCAATTTATAACATTAAATTCCTTCAAGGATTTAGCATTAAATTTGAGTTCTTTATTGAACTCATGATTTGTTTCTGGTATGGTTATTGTACGTTGAGGATAATCACTGTTCTGAAGAAATCAAGGTCCCTTCCACCACAATTCACAGTTTGCAAGTTTGTCAGGATCCATACCTCTGGAAATTTTGTCAGCAGGATTTTCTTCTGAGCAAATATGATGCCACTGTTCAGCACTAGAGTTTTCTTGTATGTTAGCCACTCGATTTTGAACAAATTGCTTAAGGTCGATAGGTTTTTTTTTAATCCATGCCAACACAATCAATGAATCTGACCAAAGGAAAACATTAGTCACTATTACTTTCATGGATGATAATACTCTGTTTACCTGTTAGGTTAGCAACACTGCTGCACATAATTCCAATCTTGGAATAGTTAGACTCTTTATCGGTGTAACTCGCGACTTGCTAGCGATTAAATTCACCATCACATTTCCTAAGAAATCACTGGATTTGCAATAAACTGCTCCCCCATAGCAACGTTCTGAAGCGTCAGCAAATCCGTGTATTTCTATAATTTCGGGGTTTTCAATTATAATACGCCTACAAATTTTTATATTATTTACACATTTAAATGACATAAGAAATTGATGCCACTTATGAAACTCTGATTCAGGAAGCTCGTCATCCCAGTCAATATTGATTCTCCACAATTTTTGCATTAGTATTTTGGCATTATATATAACTGGACCAAGAAGTCCCAGTGGATCAAAGAGTCTCGCAATTGTTGACAATACTTCTCGCTTTGTGTAGGAATTGCTCAGTTCCACCTTAACTCGAAAAGTGAAACAATCATCTCTTGGATTCCACGAAACCCCTAACGTTTTAGTTTCAATTTCATTTTCAAATTAGTACCCTTCTTCATATGTCAGCGAAAGATTTTTATCACTTGAATACCACTTATGCAGTCTCATACCTGCTTTATGCATAATCGCTATGAGCTGCCGCTGCAACTCTTTGGCTACTTCAAGCGTAGGTGCACCGCACAAAATATCATCCATGTAAATATTTTCTCGAAGAACCGATGCTGCCATCGGATAATTATCTCCTTCATCAATCGATAGCTGGTTGAGAGTTTTCATTGCTAAATAAGGCGCACTAACCGTACCGTATGTAACGGTCTGTAGTTCAAGAATTTTAGGCTCTTCCTCGAAATTATCGTTCCACAAAATTCTCTGCAATGCGTGCTGACTAGGATCAATATTGATCATTCGATACATCATTTGAATATCCGCAGTCAGTGCATAAGTATGCTCTCGAAAACTAACCATAATCGTGAATAAGTCATTCTGAATAACACCGCCATTATATTGCAATGAATTAAGTGATGTGCCATTTGTTGTTGTGGCAGAACAGTTAAATACAACTTTCAGTTTTGTGGTGGACTTTTCTGGTCTAAAAATACCATGATGTGGAGCATAACACACGACGTCAGGTTCTTTCACTTCTTTAACCTGTTTCATATAGCCCAACATTTCATATTCATTTAAAAAATCTTTATACAATTTGAAGTATTTCTTATCTTTTGATAAGCGAGTCCACAGCGATTTGAGTTTTTTAAGAGCAAGCTCCCTAGATTGGCCTAAACACGAAGGATTTTCCTTTAAAGGCATTTTCACCACGTATCTCCCTTCCTAATTTCTCCAATGCGTGCGCGCAAAATGTTGCTCACATATCTCAAATTCCTTACTTTTTGATAACTCTAATTCGACGTTTTCAACTTCCCAAAACTTTTTTAATGTTTGGTTTAAATCTTCCTCCCGAATTAGCCCACAATGAACTTTTACATCACTTTCCTGCTCTATGCATCCACTAGCCACATACCCAAATACGGTATATTTCAAAAGTAAATTTGAACTCTGAGAATATATTTGTTCCGGTCTTAATAACTCATAAAATATTTCTGCCCCCAACAACATATCAATTTTATCAGGGTAATTAAATCTATAATCTGCTAATATAATTAAATCTGGTACTTCAACATTTATGTTAACCACTTGTTGCGGAATGAAATCTGTAATTTTCCTTACTACTAGCATAGTCAATTCTCTTTCAAAACTTTTATCTCTATTCGCGATTTTTGTATTTACGCAGCCTTTTATTGTCATAGAAGTGTCATCCAAACATGAAATTAAAGTATTCGTTTTATTAATTCTAAGCTGCAATCGATTAGCACACTGTGAAGTAATCAAACATGCTTTTGAACCGACATCTAGTAAGCATCTAACTTCCTGCCATTCCGAGAACTTATCTTTAATGAGGATACGCGCCGTACTAAATAAAACAGATTTTGTTTTATTTTTCACAAAACTAGAGGCTACAGTCTGACTCGGAGGGTAGAAAAGGAATTCCTCCGGTTCTGAATTTTTTATTCCTGCTGCCGATTGAAACAGATGACCAACATTTTTATTTTGATTATTTAATTCCTTTTCTTCTCTAGCAAAGTGTATTAGTTCAGAATGCGGTAGTTTACATCTAGCACAATTTTTAGACTTACATTTCTGTGCGCAACAATTATAATTTAAACATTTGAAACATGCTTTATTTAATTTCACAACTTCTACTCTATCTTTAATGGACAGTTTTTTGAATTGGGGACAAGAATGTAAACCGTGATATTCATTAGATTTACACAAGACACATTTGACATTTTTTGTTTCCAAAAAAAAATATATTTGAAGCGCTCCTTTGAGGCCGATTTTGAAACTTATTTGTCGCTATACGTTTATTTTCATTTATCGTGTTTCTCGAATACACATTTGATTCACCTTTAGATTCATTTTTAATCCACAAAAAATATCGCATTCTCTTCCTAGTTGTTCTGGTTTAAAATATGACTCTCCTTGTTTGATTGCGATATGATTCATTAATTCGCGATCTAAAGAACTGAAAATTTTATCTGAAACAATCAGATCGCATAATGATTTAAAATCATTTACCTCACGCAAATTACAGTAATACTGAAAAATTGAACTCAGCCTAGCTGCAAATTGAACGTAACTTCCCGACGGTAATTTTTGCGCACTCTTGAAATTGTTTAAACATTCTTGTGCAGTAGGTTGAAATTCCGTTAACACTATATTTTTCAATTTATCATAACTAATCAACTCTTCCTCTGATAAATAGATCATTAA
The DNA here is from genome assembly GCA_964019185.1 of Maratus speculifer. NCBI lineage: Eukaryota > Metazoa > Arthropoda > Arachnida > Araneae > Salticidae > Maratus > Maratus speculifer. Next base: position 84,065,033 of record OZ025292.1, on the reverse strand, counting down.
ATTGCTCGCTTTTTCGCCGAGAATATTTAACAGAATTTCGGCCATAAACTCTTCAGGTACGTTTTTAGTTCGAAACGCTTTCTCAAGAGATTGAAAAAAAAGATTAAATGACTCAGCTCTCGTTGGTAAAGGAATAGTTAAAGTTTTAATACTCTTAATAAAACTTTCCAAGTTATTGTTCCCTATTTCCGTTTACGATTTTTCTGTTACGGACGGTAAATTTTCCCGAGATTCTTTACGCAATTTAGCTATTTCTAATTTTTTCTCTAACTGAGCTAGCTTTTTTCAAATTCCGAATTTTGTAATTCTAACTCCTTTTCTACTTGCGCTAATTTAATTTTTTCTAATTCTAATTTTGTTTTCTCAGTTTCTGTTCGTGATTTATACTCCTCAACAACCGAATTAACGATGCTTTTTCGTTACTCCTCATTTCAGTAATATTCACTATTCTCTATAATATTTCTTAAATCAATAATTTTACTACTTTCAGGAGCAGTTAAACCCAATTCCTCAACTACAAGCTTAAGCTCGTATTTATTTAGATTATCAATAACAGACATAATTTAATCAAAATAAACTAAAAAATTGCTCTTACCTCACTCAAATCGCTGCGAAATTCCGAGGAAGACTCATTATAATTCTTAAATTGATCATCTTAAACACAATATTTCACTTGTTTGAGCACGATATTATTCGAAGATTCTCATGTTGAACGTTGACAGTTCTATAATAGAACTCTTAATATAACATCAGCACATAGTTCAAATTCGATAATTTTTCACTCTCATAAATAATTATTTTCACCTCACGGCTCGGCGGTCCATGTTAATTATTAATGCACACACTACACAAATTATTCCATATGCACTGGTTCTTTTAAAAAAAACTTTATATGCAAAGATGTATTTATGAACTATCGGTTAAATATATTTGACATACGTTTTGCACACTAAGTCGAAACTCGAATTTCATCAAGACTTTGCTCCAACTCATTGGACTAAAGAGCTTAGAGGGAGGCGAGATGCGTAATGAATTGAAGCAGTGTTTTCCAAAAGGAGATATGTACCCTATGTGTTACGAAAGGTAAATATTTAAAACAGTTCGAATATTTTCAATCATATAGCTATTCTAGGCTTTAAAGTATTTTGACAATGAACCATTTATATAGAACCTATTTGAATTGCAACATTAAAGAAAAATACTTATAAATGCTGATGGAAAAATATCTAGTCTTCGGGTAAAAAAAATCTATCTAAATTATTTTTCATATTGAAATACAACATTATTGTTAATTAAATCATTGTAATAAAATAAATTTATTTTTTATTAACTACAAGCTAGAAAGAAAACTAAACTTTAATCATGAATTGAAACCTCTTTGATTAGTGTGCGTACAAAGATTCTCATGATCTAATTCTTGCTAAAAATAAACCTATAAAACATGCAAGTTTTCATCTGTATTCGAAATTGAGTTTATATTAGTGGTATTTTTTTATTAAATTTTAGAGTAATGTGCACATTAAACTTTGACAATTATTTGTGTTATTAATTACTAATTGTTATTAATTACTAATTAATTATTAATTGTATCAATATAATTTTCAAAAAAAAGTATTAAAAAAAAAGATTGTATTTATATAAAAATAAATGAAATCCTGAATCCATTATACTGATATGTTCGATTAAATAGAAAAGTAAAATCTTCAGAGAACAAAGTCGAATCTCAAGAATTGCTTCCAAAAGTGGAAAAGAATCGAATAAATTTGCAAAGCTGTATTTATGAACTATCGGTTAAATATACTTGACATTCAATGTGTACTGCACACGAAGTTGGAATTTCAATTTTATCAAGACGTTGCTCCAACTCACTAGGCTAATGAGCTTAGAAGGAGGAGAGACTCGTAATGAATTCATTCAGTATTTGCCAAAAGGGATTATGTGTGTTACAAAAGATAAACATTTAAAGCAACTCGAACATTTTCAATCATATAGCTAATCTGAGATTAAAATTTTTTTTTCCATGTAATTGAGACATTATAGAAAAAAAAGCTTATCAGTGCTGATGGAAAAATTCTTAACATTAAATACAGCTAAATATATAAAATTACTCATATCGATATATTAAAATATTTTTATTTAAGTATTTCTAATAAGATAAATATAATTTTTATAACTATAAACTATAAAGAAAATTTAACTTTGATCACGAATTACAAGAGCTTCAATCTTTATTTATAAAAAGAATTTTATGATATAATTGTTACCAAAAAAAAAAAAAAAAAAAAAAAAAAAAACAACAAAAAAAAAACAGATAAAACATGCAAGTTATATGAATTTTGTTTTCACATCAATTCAATTTTTAGAAAAATGTGCATAAAAATTGTCTGTACTCAATTTAAGTTATCAAGACGTTTCTCCTACTCACTAGACTAATGAGCTTAGAGGGAGGCAAAAAGCGTAATGATTTCATTCCATATTTGGCAAAAGGGGTTATGTAATCTATGTATTTCGAAAGATAAATATTTGAGCTCGAATATTTTCAAATATACAGCTATTTTAGCTAATAAGATTTTTTTTATCCATTTGAATTACTCAACATCACAGAAATATAGTTATCGGTGATTATGAAAAATATGTTAGCTCTTGATTGAGAAATATATATATACGTTAAAAACATATTGACCATTAAATTATTGTTATTTAAATCTTTCTAATGAGATAAACTTTTTTATAAGTTTAAGTTAGATAGAAAACTAAACATTGATCACGAATTGTACTCAATTTCATAAATATTTACAAAAAGATTTTCATGATAAACTTTTTGTAAAAAAAAAAAAAAAAAAAAAAACACATGAATGTTTTTATTTCTTATCAAAAATTAACTTTATTTCAATCAACTTCTTTTCATTTTAACTAAATTTTAAAGTAGTGTGCAAATTAATATTTCATTTTTAATAGTTTCATATATTACAAATTAACAATATTATGATCAATTGTATAATGATTAAACTTTGCGAAAACTATTTTTTAAAAAGATAGTACTTTAAAAAATATTGAATTTAATCTTAATTAATATTATACAGATACATTCTAATTAATTATAAAATAAAATCTTTAGAAAACAGAGTCGAATTTAAAAAATTGTTTCGAAAGTAAGATAAGAAATAAATGAGTATGCAAATTTTTAAATGTGAAATTTCGGTTAAATATTTTTGACATTCAATGCGTACTGCACATGGAGTAGAAATTCTAATTTCAGCAAGACGTTGCTCCAACTCCATAGACTAATCTACTTAGAGGGAAGAGAGACGCATAAAAAATCATTCAGTGTTTGCTAAAACGGTTATATACTCTATGCGTTACGAAAGATAAATATTTAAAACAACTCAGATATTTTCAATCATATCCCTATTCTAAGCTGAAAAAATACATTTTTTCATCCATTTAAATTACTTAACTTCACAGAAAGTTAGTCATCAGTGCACATGGTAAAAATGTTAGCATTCGGTTCAGAAAAATATATGTAAGTTATTACTCTAATTGATATTGTTATTATGTATCTATTAGATTATTGTTATTAATCTCTTTGTAATAAGATAATTATTTTTTTAACAAAAAGTTCGAAAGGCAACTAAACTTTGATCTCCAACTGTAAATATTTCAGTTAGTATTTACAAAAGAATTTCATAATATAATTATTGCAAAAACTAAACATAAAAAAAAATGGAGGTTTTCATTTGAATTCTAAACTAATTTTTTTGATTTTTTTAACTAAATTAAAAAACAGTGCACTGATTACATTCTGATTATTAATAGCTTCTTTAATTCTTAATTTTGAAAAGTATAAATTTTAATCTTTGAAAAAGCGTATTTTTTAACAGTGCATTTTAATAATAATAAAAAAAATCTTAAATTATATTATTCAAATAAATTAAAAATTCAAATCGTACGAGAACATTCTCGAATTTCGAAAATTGCGTACTGCACACGGAGTAGAAATTTTGAATTTAATCAAGGCGTTGCTTTATCATACTAGTCTAATGAGGCGAGACGAGTAGTGAATTCATTCAATGTTTGCCAAAAGAGGTTATGTACTCTATGTGTTTTGAAAGATAAATATTTCAAATCATTCCGATATTTTTAATCATATAGCTACTTTAAGCTGAAAAGATAATACTTTTTACATACTTGAATTACTTAACATATACTCATCGAAATATAATTATTAGTGATGAAGGAGAAAATGTTTGTAATTGGTTAAGAAAAATATATATAAATAATAACTCATATTGATATAGTAGACTATTGTTATTTAAATCTGTATAATAAAATAAATGTTATTTTATAACTATAAGCTAGAAAGTAAACTAAAAATTGATAACGAATTATAAAGAGTTCAATCGGTATTTACAAAAACAATTTCGTGATATGATTTTTGCAAAAAATAAACATATAAAACATGCAAGTAAGATGTGAATATTTTTAAATCTATGTTATCATACAAAAGCATCTCACTTGTTACGCTTCATGTACAATTTCCAGCTTGTTTTTCATATATAACAAGATTAGTCAAGATCACTGTGCATCTCCATAAGAGCTGTTGCAAACCGCACATATTTCTTAACGTATAACGGGTATTCTCTAAATAAAAAGAATATTGCCCAGTTAAATTGATGGCATTGAGCTCACAGGCTACGCAAACTAATTGTACATTACAGCCTTATATTTTCAAGGGTTAATTCCGTTCGAAAAAAAATTTAAGAAGGGGAAACAGCTCTCCCCTTTCCCCTTTTTTATACTTAATCATTGAACCTAAAACTATCAAGAACATGCTTTATCATATAAAAAATCTGCATCCAAAATTCAGAGCAAATCGGATAATTCTTAATAAAAACCCATTTAGCAGTTATATAATTTAAGAGGAGTTATCCCCCTCTTTTATAATTAACCATTAAACTTCCAAAACTATTCAGAGATTTGAACAAAATCTGACAATTCTACTTGAAAAACCCATTTATAAAAAATAAGGGTAGGGGCATTAGAACCCCCGTTCCCCCTGTTTATACTTATTCAATGAACACCTAATAACAGCCACGGTATCGCCTCATCAGATTGATCCTATATCTAAATTTTGAACGAAAACTGTTAATTCTGTATGAAAATCCCGTTTATATCAAGTAAGGGAGGGGCATGGGCCCCCCGTTCCCCCTCTTTTACATACCGAATGAACTCCAAAAACTAATCAGGGAAGCGCCTTATGAGGATATACTTATATACAAAATTTCAAGTAGATACGATATTTTTATCACGAGTTATGGCGTTACGCACGAACGTACATACAGAACGGACGGCACATAAGGTCTCAGGCTATGATAGCCTGTGAGCTAAAAACGAAATCACGAATCGTTTCTTTGAAATATCACTCGTTAGTAGTTACCGTCAATACGCCACTGAACAAAACGAAACTAACTTCAAATACTGTTTTACGTACGTTTTTGCAATTCAGGAATAAAGCTAGAGAGTCGAGGCATTAGGCGCCGGTATCTGCCTATGCATATCATTTTGTTTGAATGTATCATTCTCAAATTAGTGATGGGCGATTCTGGAAATTTTGAGAAATGATTAAAATCGACATCGTATAAAGTGGCATCGATTATTATAAGAATCGATTTCTAAATTATAGAATCGATATTAAAATCGATATTTCGATATTTTTAGATTCACACAGATGAGCTCAAAATTAGTAATTCTAAAACTTTGCAAATCAGCAGAGCCGTAACACCTCCTACTCGTCCCTTCGATTTAGGGAGGCACAGAAGTAAGCTATTACAGATTTTAGAGTCGAATAATAAGGATTTATCTTTTATTATTTTTTAAGATGTAATTTTAATAGTTTATGTTATATTTAACTTTATTTTTTTAGAAAGATCTCAGTTAGACAAAAAATAAAAGGGTGAAATGATTTTTATATATTTTTTAATCCGAAACACATGTATTTTCTACTTATTCCTTCAATCAAATAAATAGAGACTTACTTTTTATAAACGCCATTCTTCTTAAAACTTCGCATATAAATGAAATTTTGGAAGCTCTAAATTTATTTCAAAAATAATTTTTTTCAGTTTTTTAAGACCTTATATAAGGGCGTGGGAAATGCAAATATTGCAAATTTTCTTTAAAAGTAGCTGTGATGATTTAATTGCACAGTCAGCACATGCTAATTCTTAATTTTCCATAATTTAAAAGCAGAAATTCTGCTTTAAAAATATATGCAAATATTGTTTTTTTTTAATATATACCACCTCATCTCATTTACAGCTTATAAAATATTATTCTTTTTTAATGTTTACCAAATTTTAAGCAGTTCACAGAGAAAAATGTTGTTTTCCTAAGAATCATTAACAGTGAAACAACATACTTTTCTCTAGTTAACAAAGAAATAAAAATACAGTGGAGCGTCGATTATTCGAAGAAGTTGGAAGCGACCTAAGTTCGGATTAATGGATAACTGTACCTTCAATGGTCGGGCACCGCATAACCGATCATCGACAACAAATTGGTTAATTCTGCACAAAAAAATTACCTAAATTAAAAAGAGTAGACCCGAATCCTTTTACGTAACCAATGAATACCTTAAACAAATCAGAAAAGCACCTTATAAGAATGAAAATATATCCAAAATTTGAAGAAAATCTTCGAATATCTTATGCGTGAATAACCCATTTACTTAAAATTAAGAGGATAACCACCCATCCCTCCTACATATTTAACCAGTGAACGCTCAAAACTGATCATATAGGAGCGTTATCAAAATGACCCTTTATCTGAAATTTGATAATTCTGCATGAAAAACCATTTATTTAAATTATGTGCAAATAACCTCCCATTCTCCTCCCTTTATACTTATCCACTAAACTCCCGAAACTAATCAGGGAAGCGCCTTATCAGAATAAACCTTTATCCAAAATTTGAAGCAAATGGAATATTTTTATCAAGAGATATCCCGTTACACGCATACGTACATACATACGTAAATACGCACATACAGAGCCAGCGGCCGCATAAGCTCTCAGGTTTTAACAGCCTGTGAGATAAAAAATGCGAAGATCGTGTAACCAGAAGGGATAGGAACAAAAAATAAAAAAGAGAAAATTATAAAACTTTTCAACAATATGTTACACGAGATGGATTGGAAGAAACAAAATATGTAAAGCTGTAAAGTAGACAGCTCTAATTTGGCTAAAATTTGACATAAAAAGGTGAAATCATAAAAGGGGAAAAGTACTACTAAAGATCTATAAAATGATATAAAACAGAAAGGAAGAAAAACTTAAAAAATGTCCTCTATTTACAGGATAGGTAAGAAAAATAGATGATTGAACTATATTATTAAGAAATATACAAATATAGCTAGACCAGGCTAGGATATTTCTAGCGATATGTGACATGAACTACCCATATGCCTCTATTGAATTTTGCCCCTCCCCGCTCTTCGCCCCCTATGTGTTACTAAGGTATAATGGTCAACATTATTCAATTGCCATACCTTAAAATATCTTGACATCCGTAAGTCTTCAATAGTATTTCTGTTTGAAATTTTTAGCTTTGGGAAAATCTGGTTTGAAAAGAAAACCTTAATCCTTTCTTATACGAAATTTTACATCAATTCTACCAATCAATTCAAGATATTTAAAGTCTACAAGTCTAGACCTTTAAAATGATACACTACAAATTGAGGTAAGGGAAAAAACCAAAAAAAGCTTAAAAATGCTCCCCTGAGTTTGAAAAGTGAACTATATTATGAAGAGATATACAGATATGGATAGCTCGGGCCAAGACCTTTCAAACAATAGGTCACATGACCCACCCATGACTGCATTGAATTTCCCCCCTGCCCCCCAGTCCCTATGTGCATCTATGGTATAATGGTCAACACTATTCGATCGCCCATACCTTTGAATATCTTGATATACGTAAGTCTGACTCCTCTAAAATCAACTGTAAGCCTAATATTTGAGTTCGAAATTTTTACTTTTAGAAAAACCTGGTTTGAAAGAAAAATGGTAATCCTTTCTTATACCAAATTCTACATCAATTATATCAATCAATTCAAGATATTTGAGGTCTACAAGTCAAGATCTATAAAATGATACATTACAAAGTAGGATAAGGAGAAAACAAAAAAAAAAGCTTCAAAAATCCCCCTGGAGTCTGAAAATTGAACTATATTATGAAGAAATATACAGGTATGGATAGCCCAGGACAAGACCTTTGCAACGATATGTGACATGACCCACCCATACCTGTATTGAATACTGTTTGGCGCTAAATTAGGTTTCAGTGTAAATAATTCTGCAGGAAGCGTTGCTATGCTGATTTTATCAGCAATGTTGAATTCAGACATTTTTCACCGGGAAAGTTTTTTATGCCTCCTTGGAGGGGCATTCTAGACTTCAGAGAATGGGGTGGGACCCTTGTACATGAAGCTTAAATATTTTTGCGAGACATTTCAATGTTCCGGGACGGAGATGTTCCTCTTGAGGCTAACCTCTGAATTCAACCGTTTTTTAGGTTCTACAAGATTTTATTGATCAAATCTCAAGAACTAATTAACGAAATTTCATCAAACTTAATATTCTATTGGATATTGCTATAAGTTTTTACTGTGTAGGGTTTCGTGTAAATCGTAAGACAGGTTGCGTTGGTGTGCTGCTATTTTTTCAGAAGTGTTGAATTCAGACATTATTCTCCGGGAGGAGTTTCTGCTGTTCCGGAGAGAGACAGTCCAGATTTCTGTGTGTGTAGTGTGGGGATGGGTGGACCTTTATTCAGTAAATATAAAATCTGAAATCTTCCTAAGGTACCATTCAAGGCGGGGGATGTCCTCCGGTACTACTCCCTGAATTCAATGCATTTTTTAAGATTTACACTATGTTATGTAGAATATCACAAAAACTAATGAACAGAATTTCATCAAACTTAATATTCTCTTAGATATTGTCATACGTTGTTCCTGATTAGGTTTTCGTATAAGTTATATAACACTGCTCTGCTATACTGCATTTTTCACGATGTTAGTGATAGCTATATCTCAGAAATTATGCATAGAATTCAATCAAACTTTATATTCGGTTAAACCTTCACAGAAATAGATTTTTATTAGGCTTGAATGCATACTGTACAACATGGTCATTGTGATGCTCTTTGAATTGCATATTTCAGTTACAGACATCTAAGAAGGGGTGGACCGAAATTCCTCCATTTGTGTGGAAAACGCAATGCATTTATTTTCTTTTAAAATGCTCATTCTTCAACCTATGCTTTTTTAATCTTCATGATGGGCATAAATAATTTGAATTTGACATTGACACTGTTTTAGTGCTTTAAGATGTTTTATCATGTATGAGATAGAAGATTTTTTGAGATTGGCACATCCGACTGCTTTATCTTCAACTTTTGAAGCAAAATAAAAATAATATCAGAGAAAATTTTATAGTATCGATTAAATCGAATTGGCCATAGTATCAATTAAATCGATTTAAAAAATGGAAATCGCCCATCACTATCTCAAATCTCAAATGATTTCGATTTCGTTGGAGCTTATTGAATTATTTATTTCTTTTATTATGGAAAGAAAAAGAAGTAAATTGTGGACATAGTTTTCTGCAGTATCAAGTGATAAAGCAAAATGTGATTTATATGCCAAATGAAGTATTCAATTAAAGGCGGCTCAACGACGAAAAAAAAACATTTGTTAGTAAAGCATCGACTATCATATGATAGTTTATTTTCGTTAAATCCGTTCTAAAAACTACAGGTTTACTTTAAGTATATTTGTTTTTTCCTAGAACAATTACAATCTTTGCACGCGTATTTATATTTTATATTTGAACACATTTTTTATGATAAAGACGAATTTTTAGGTTGCTTTTAAAAATGTGTTTATGATAAAATTCATTTTTCTTTTCTCTTACTTCGTTGATTGTAAAAATATATTTGCTACTTTTTTTTTTTAATTTTTATATTTGAAGAAAAAAAAGTATTTTAAAATATAAAAATTTTCAGAGTTAATAATGTGATTGAAGTACAAATATAGGTGTTGTTTGATAGGATGATCACGTAAGAAATGAAACACAGTGTTTTTAAATTATTCCAGAAATTAATTTTCACTACACATAATTACTTTAAGTGTAAAATTAATATGAAATTTTGCTTGTAAAAATATTTTATTTGAGTAATTACATTTTATAATTTTATTGTACAAAATTTGTAAGCTTTTACTCTTGCAAAATTGCTTTCTCTGATTTTTTTTCATAATTAATAAATTCTACAATTTAGACATCTTGTACTCAATTATGTATCATATTTTAATTTTGTTTGCCTTTTTTCATTAAAAAGTTACAAGCTTGATTATATCTTTTTTTATGGACAGATGGCAGCACATAACAATATGCGAAGAGAAAAAAAACGAATTCTCCCAGAAACTCATGTTCTGTAGGTAAATAGATTTCTTGCAGTTATTTAGTAAATACGGTGGTTGTTAGTAATTGGTTTCTGAAAAGTAACGAGTAACGAATATTTTCAAATGGGTTGTGAGTTTTAGAATAACGCCATCACACGGGGATTTATTTACTCGTTAGTTTTACAGCACTAATCTCCATAACTGTTTTCGTAATTTTTAAATACGTAGAATGTATAGCCGATGCCTGATCCGCCGGTATTTCCGCTTATAAAAGCGTAAAAAGAACCGCAAAATCTACCGATTGGTATAAAATTTATGATATACAATGATTGCTGAAATTTGTCGAGAATTTTATTGTTTGTGAAAATCGAATTAAAACTTATGAAGATATTAATAGCAGTTTTCTTCATTTTATTAAATCTTACCATACGTAACTAATTCCGTGAAATCCCTCGATCGATATTTATTCTAGTTTGACTCGGTGATGATCCCTATTAAAAATGGAGTCATATTAATTCGTGTTACTTAATTTCATGATTAAAATCATAAAAATAATTGTATTCTTGCATTCTTGTAAAGGATTTTGCATCAAAATATAAATATTTATAATACTATATATGGTGCAATCGCACCTCATTTGCAATGTTTAAACAAAAAAAAATGTCGTCTTGTTCATATATTTGTATCATTATATCTACCTCAATTTACCTATTTATTTTTGTATATTTATTTGCATCTCTAAATTTCTCTCTGTGTGTCTATAGAAATTTTATATTATTAAAGCTTTACCGTAAAAGGAAGACGAACAAATGTTTTTAAAAATAATTTATCTTTATATTTATATTTATTCCATTATTAAGTTGAATATTTATATATCTATGACGTATTCATGATTTCCCATTTTCTTAAACAAACAAAATTCAATTGTCTCTTTATTGTTTAAACGAACTTTATCTTATAACATTTCCGCATATATCATTAAATTATAATACGACGAGCAGCGTTGAAAATAGAGAATAGGTTCCGCCAAATAGGAATTATTCAGCGACATTTGTTACAAATAGTTTGCAAATATATTAATAATTGCAAATCTCTTATTAATCAGCAAAATATATACCTTAGATCATTTAGATATATTTATATTTCTTCTTAGGCTATTATGTATTCCCCAATGTACCTATTTATTTCTCTATAAATATCTAACTGTTTATTTCTTTCTGAGTGTATATAGAAATTTCATGTTATTGATAATTTAACATAAAGGAAAAACAATTTAATCTAGCCTTATATTTATTTCTTTATTATTTTGAATATTTACGTATCTGTAACATATGGAAGCTTCTCATATTTTCTTAAATAAACGGAATTCATTTTATTTATTTAGTGTTTAAACAACCTTTTCAAATAACATTTCCGTTACTATCTTTAAATTATAATAAGATGAGTAGCGTTAAAGGTGGAGAAAAGGTTCCGCCAGATAACAGTTATTTAGCGACATTTGTTACAAATAATTTGCAAATCGCGGTTATATCGTAGCTTAGATATCGTTAAACATCTTTTTGGATATTATATCTTTTTCATTGTACCCATCTGTTTTACTATAAATGTCTACCTGTGTAAATCTATATGTGTGTGCTATAGAAATTTTTTATTATTTATAATTTAACATAAAGGAAAAACTGACAAATAAAATGAACAATTTATCCTTATATTTATTTCATTATTACGAGGAATATTTACATTTCTATAACATATGGAAGCTTTTCATATTTTCTTTAAGAAACAAAATGTATTAAACCCTTTATTGTTTGAACAAAACTTTATCTAATAGCATTCCCGTTACAAACTTTAAATTATAATAAGGTGAGCAGCCTTGAAGACAAAGAATATGTTCCGCCAGACAACAATTATTCAGCGACATTTTATTACAATTAGTTTGCAAATAACCTGTTTAATAGTTTATACTACCATAGGTTCATCTGTCGAAAATCATATCTGAGTTTCTATAGAATTTTTAATTTATCAATACATTGACATAAATATAAGATGAAGAAATGTTTTGAAATATGAACAATAAAATTTATCCTGATATTTATTCTATTATTATGGTGACTATTTCCAAATGTGTAACATATGTACGATTTTCCCATTTTCTTAAAGAGACAAAATTCACTTATCTCTTTGTTTCAACGAACGTTATCTAATAACATTTCCTTTACTATCATTAAATTATAAGATGAACAGCGTTAGTGACAGAGAACAGGTTCCGCCAGATCACAATTATTCAGCGATATTTTTTACAATATTTTACAAATATTTTAAAGTTGTTTTTCAGTATTGTATCTTGTTTACCCCCCCCCCCCCAGCCAAAGGGTAATATTGTAATGTTGTTTTCTCTGTAATTTATTAAAAATATTTTTAAAAAAGATGTTTTTTTCCAACCTGATACAATATATGTTATTAGTATCGGTGTATAAACTTTCATAGCATCAATCCAAACTTAATTTTTCAGAACTGGGTTTTATTTATGGAATTATACTAATTTAAATATTGCTTATGTTGCAGTGAAACCTGCAGCTTAGTGTGTGAAAAAATCAGCCGGCGTCAGTCAGGAAGTTAGTGTATCTATTTATTTCTCGGTACATATCTACCTGTCTAAATTTCGCTATATGTGTCTACAGAAAATTTATATGATAAGCGTTGAAGATAGTGAAAAGGTTCCACCAGATAACAATTATTTGACGACATTTGTTACAAATATTTTGCAAATATATCAATAACTGTAAATCTTTTATTAATCGGGAGAATATATATCGTAGCTCATTTAGATATATTTAAACTCCTAATTAGGCTATTGTATCTTCCTTAATATACCTATTCATTTCTCAATCCATATCTAAATTTCATTCTGGGTGACTATAGAAATTTTTTGTTATTCATACTTTAACATAAATGAAAAATGAACAAATAAAAATGAGCAATTTAATGTATACTTATATTTGTTCCGTTATATCATTGAATATTTACATATCTGTATCATATGGAAGCTTCTCATATTTTCTTAAGGAAACATAATTCGTTTTATCTTTTTAGTGTTTGAAAGCACTTTATTTTATAACATTTCTGTTACTATCATTAAATTATAATAAGATGAGTAGCGTTGATAATAGAGAAAAGGCTCCGCCAGATAACAATTATTCGGCGACATTTGATACAAATAATTTGTAAATCACCTATTTATTATTTTATATTGCCATAATTCCACCTATCTATATTCTAATCTGTATTTCAAAAGAAATTTTATTTTATTACTACTTTAACGTAAAAGAATGGTGAAAAAGCGTTTTAAAAAATCCACAATTTAATTCATTCTATTATTACTTTGAATATTTACATATCTGTAACATACGGAAACTCCTAATATTTTATTAAAGAAACAAAATTCATTCATCTCTTTATTGTTTGAACAAAACTTTATCTAATATCATTTCTGATACTATCTTTAAATTATAATAAGATGAGCAACATTGAAGATAGAGAGCAGGTTCCGCCAGATAACAATTATTCAGAGACATTAGTTATAAATAGTTTGCAAATCGCGGTTATACCGTAGCTCACTTAGATATCTTTAAACTTCTCCTTTGGCAATGAGCGCCATCTAGTGACAACATTTAACGATCAATATCATACAAGAACCGAGAAGGTCTGTGCAAGGCATTCCAGCATTCTACTCTGCGGTGTACAAGCGGATATCATCTCTCTGTGTTTATATATTCTCTGTATCACTACTCTCGTGCATGCTTTTCCCCCATCACATCTATATCCGACTGCCTTTAGTGGTTCCGCATTGGATATGATATTTATCATTACCTGTTTCATATTGCACTTGGTGAAATGTGAAATATGTCTTTAAATTAAAAACGGTTTGTTTTTATTTATTTTAAAATTTTCCGAGTGATATTCTCTTTAAAGGAGTTCTGTAATAAGTGAAGTAATTTTTATAGAAAAAAAGCGGGTCACTGGAATTGTGCTTTTTGAATAACCTTCATTTGCATATACCTTTACTGATGAAAGTGCTTCGTGCGGATTAAAAATTTTATCTGTGTGAGTGCATAATATTTGAATTTAATTTTCACGTTGATTCTGGGCAAATCGTCGTGGAAAGTTATTATTGTGTAGGGAAGTGAATTGAGTTTGTGAATTATTTTAAGATATATCTATATATACCTTGATAAAATTTGTAGTTCGAGTTGGATTTTTATCAACTGGTTCATTAAGGATGAACGTAAGTAAATATATTTGTTTTTATTATTATTATTATTTTCATACTTTTATCATATTTTGCAAAATCGTTTTTTTTAGAAATATTAAAGGAGTAATATTATAATACATGTAACATAATAATAATAAAAAAAATATTTATACATTTTAATTATGTAATACCTAAAGAAAAGTACAAAATGATTAAAAAATATAGTAATGTTGAAATTCAGCATTAAAAGAAAAAAGAACGATCGCGTGTATTAAAAAAATATATATATAGAGAATACTACAGATAAATCATAGAATAAAAATAGCGGAAACGGTACAAAGAATAAATAATTATATAAATTATAATAATATTTTACATTGTATTTATCATGCAGATATGAAAATGTGTTACTTTAAATTATATTGCTTACTTTTATTGCTTAAAAGGAGATTTATAATTGATAAATAAAATAAAATGCAATGTTAGTGTTATAAATTTTTCAATACTACAATGGTTTAGCAAAAAAGGTGATTTGATGGAAAATATCTTAAAATAATTTAAGATATTCATCCAATTTAAAATAATACAATTTTAAGTGCAAATTAATTGTATATTTTAAAAAATTATACAAAATAAAAGAATAAGCATATTCTTTACATATTGTAAATTGCCTCTAAATAGATATTTCGCGATTCTTTACATTTTATAATTAGATGAGACACATAAAACTTAAAGAAATATTGCATTATACGTACATTTGTATTTATTAGGATATCTTTATAAGTGTTTTATAGAATATCAAATTTTCAATTTTTAAAGTTTTTTGCTCATTATACTTCTACGTTTGCAACTTACATTAACTTTAATACCCAATGTTTAGTTATGTTATAGATATACTTTTAAGATCGTGTTTGAAGTGTACATAACCTATATTGAACAATATCGTGTAATTATTAAATTACTATAAACAGTTTAAATATATAATTAAATTTAAAAAAAAAGATGTTATGCACTATATTTATTTAATGTAAAATAAAAAAAATAATGTGTTAATGTTTTACAACATAAAATTATATGTATAATTTTCTTTCCAACCAAACTGAAAGTGATTAAATATTTGTAATATATACCACAAACTTAAGGTTTTAATTTCAGATTCAAAATATAAAAAGTATGATGAAATAAATTTTTAATATAGTAGTTCTATATTTTATGTTAAAACTTTTAATTTCATATATTTGAAACCGGTATAGTTACATATATTTATGGTTTAAAAAAATGAAATTATAATGCTCAATTTAAAATATCTGTTTTATTTTAAATTTGGTACAATAGAAAACGTTGAGGTATCGTGTCTTTAAATATTATGTTTAATAAATTTTACAAGGTTATATAAAATAATTCCAGAATGAAGTTTATTTTTATTATTGAAAAAAAAAACATTTACATACATGTTTACACGTATATTAACGAAATAACATCATTATATAATTATTATATACGGCAAAATATATAATTTGAAAAATATTCTATTAAAAAAAAAGAAGTTATGCACCATTTTTATTTTGAGTAAACTAAGATTATTAATACATTTGTTTTTTACGACATAAAATTATATATATGGTTTACTTTCCAAACAATTGGATAGTGGTTGAATATTAGTAATCTAAACGTAAATTTAAGGTACTAATTATGATTTAAAATAAAAAAAAGTATGATAAAACAAATATTTAATATAGTAGATCTATATTTTATTTTCAAAAGTTTGATTTAATATATTTTAAACCGGTTTAGTTTAAATATATTTTTGATTTCAATGAACGAAATTTCAACGTAGATATTAAAATATTTATTTTATTTTAAAACATATAAAATAGAAAACATTGAAATATCCTTTATTAAAACGTTACATTTGATAAATTTTACAATATTATATAACAAATTTACAATATAAAATTAGTTTTTGTTATTGGAAAATATAATCTACATTTACATCTACATTAATATGGATTTGTTGTTATTTAAATAAATTACTTAAATGAAAAAAAAAGAAGGATGAATTTTTCTTTTTTTTAATTTATTAAAGCTGTTAACTTTCAACGAAACATTTTACACATAACACATATTCGAAATATGTTCATTGATCTACTTTAATTTAAGCAAATATATTTCAAAAATAAAGTTATCGGAAAGCAATTTTTGATCAATTATTCAATAACATTCTTTGTGAATAAAACAATGATATTTTTCTTCGCTATCTTATGTTGAAGGTGTGTTAGTCTATTTTGTCAAATAAAAAACGAAAGCGCATATTTTGGCAAAGCGCGTATAATTTTTCCTGATAATGTTGAGTTATATTGACATTATTGATGTCATACAATCTTATTATTGCTATTCCATTGTTTTTGATGTAAATATTCACAAATAAAGCAAAACTTTCAATACTTCTAAAGTTGTAAAACTATGACAATTTATATAATAATGTGTGTGAACGTTGTTATTTAATTTACTGAACTTCTGATTTTTATACGTAAACGTCTAAATAAGTAAATAAATAAAATATAAAGATTTGAAAGGTTGAATGGTGCTTTGATATATATGTTAATTTTTCAATTTACTAAAGCTGTAGTATTCAGCGAATTCTTTTTGAAAAATAAATGTGAATGCTAATATAGTCATTGATATTCTTTCTTTTAGGCATGAATATTTCAAAAATAAAGTTATTGGAAAGCAATTTTGACCAAATATTCAGAAACCTTCTTTGTGAATAAAAAATGATACTTTCTTCGCGATCGTACGTAAAAATCATCTTAGTCTATTTTGCTAGATAAAAAATCGAAAGCATTTCTTATTTTATCAAAAAAGGTCATAAATTTTGCTGTTAAAGTTACTCTATTAAAAAAAAACATTGAATTATTGTGTTTAAATATTCCATTTGATAAATTTTACAAGCTTATATTAAAAAAATACATATAGAATAAAATTTATTTTTTATTATTAGAAGAAAATACTTTTATTATGCATATACACGTGGAATTATTGTTATTTTAAACGAATTAAAATTAAATGAATAGAAAAAAAAAATATTATTCATTTTTCCATTTACTAAAGCTGTTAGTATTCAACGAAACATTTTAAGCATAATATGGAATCGTAGTCTGTTTATTGATCTTGCTTATTTTAAGTATAAATATTTCAAAATTAAATTTATCGGAAAGCATTTTTTTAAAATCAATTATGCAATAAATTTCTTCAAATTAAAACATTTCTCCTTTCTTCACGGTAGTACATAACGTTATTTTAGTCCATTTTACCGGGTAAAAGCAAAAACATTTTTTATATTGTCAAAAAACGTATACATTTGGCTGATCATATTTAGCTGTATTAACATTACTGAAAACATACTCGTTGATTATTGATACACATTTTTATTATTTTCAAAGTAATTCTTCACAAATGAAGCATGTTTATCCTATATTCTTCTAAAATTGTAAATGTATGACAATTTATATAACAATTTAGTGAGCATTTTAATTTAATTCACTTTTGCGTATACATCTCTTTATCTAAATAAATACATAAAAATGAAAAAAACTATTTTTTTTTTTTTACAAAAAAAAAAAAAAAAAAAAAAAAAAAAAAATACATGTACATGTGGCATCTTTTTTTTTAATACAATATTTAAATGAATAAAATAAAGATGCCTTTTTCGTTTTTCAAGTTACTAAAGCTGTTAGCATTCAGCGAAGTCATTTTGTAACATAAAATGAGGCTCTTAATATGTTAATTGATCTTCTTTATTTTAAGCATAAATATTTCAAAAATAAAGTTATCTGAAAGCAATGTTTGATCAATTATTCAGTAACAATCTTTGTGTATAAAACAATGATATATCCTTCGCAATCGTACCTAGAAGGTATCTTAGTCTATTTTGACAGGTAAAAACCGAGACTATTTCTCAATTTGTCTAAAGAGCATAGAATATTTGTATGTAATTTTAAAGTGTTAAAATAGAAAATATTATATTGACTTATTTATAATTTAAGTATTATTTTGGAAAATTTTAAACGGTTATATATATATAACCGTTATATATGTGTGTGTATATATATATATATATATATATATATATATATATATGTGTGTGTGTGTGTGTGTATGTATATATATATATATATATATATATATATATATATATATATATATATATATATATATATTACAGAATTTATTTTATATTATTATTAGAAATTAAATAATTTACATTTACATATATATTTACATGTGGAATAGTTACTATCTAATAAATTACTTAATTAAATCAAATAAAATTGCACTAATCGTTTTTTTTTATTTAATAAAGCTGTTAGCATTCAACGAACTCATTTTGAAACATAACATGAGCCACTTAACATGCTCATTGATCTTCTTTATTTTAAGCATAAATATTTCAAAAATAAATTTATCGGAATTTGATCAATTATCCAGTAACAGTCTTTGTGAATAAAACAATGATATATTCTTCGCGATCGTACGTATAATGTATCTTAGTCTATTTTTCCAGGTAAAAAGCAACACTATTTCTTATTTTGTCTTAAGTTCATACAATTTTTGCAGGTAATTTTAAGCTGTCCAAATAGAAAATATTGACTTATTGTGCATTTAAATAATATATTGGAAAATTTTACAAGGTTATATATGAATGAAATTATTATATAAAAATATATAATTTAAAAAATATTATTGAAAATAAAATAATTTACATTTACACGTGGAATCGTTATTATTAAATAAATTACTTAAATAAACAAAATAAAGATGCACTTTTCGTTTTTCAACATACTAAAGTTAGCATTCAACGAATTCATTTTGAAACATAAAATGAAACTCCTAATATGTTTATTGATCTTCTTTATTTTAATCATAAATATTTCAAGAGTAAAGTTATCGGAAAGCAATTTTGGATCAATTATTCAATAACAGTCTTTGTCAATAAAACAATAACTTATTCTTCGCGATCGCACGTAGAATGTATCTCAGTCTATTTTACCAGGTAAAAAGCGACACTATTTCTTGTTTTGGCTAAAGGACATAAAATATTTTCAAATAATATTATGGTGTTAAAATAGAAAATATTGACTTATTGTGTATTTAAATATTACATTTGAAAACTTTACAAGGTTATAAATGTATATAATTATTATATAAAAATAAATTATGTAAAATATATTATTGGAAATACAATAATTTACATTTACACGAGGAATCGTTATTATTAAATAAATTACTTAAATAAACAAAATATAGAAAATGAATAATAATAATAAATAATAACGAAATAAAAATGAAATTATTGGAAAAAAATTTTGCACAAATATTCAATAAATTTCTTTGTGGATAAAACGATGATACATTCTTAGCGATCGTGTGTAAAATTTATCTTAGTTCATTTTACCATGCAAAAAGCGAAAGCATTTTTTTTTCTTTTTGAAAAAGGCATATAACTTTCACTCATAATTTTGAGCTGATTTAACCTTATTAAAGAAATTTTCGTTCATTAGTACTGTACAAATCCATTATCTTCGAAGTAATTCTTCCCAAGAAAGATTTTCCCCATTCTTTTAAAATAGTAAATATAAAACAAATTATATAACAATATGTGTGAGCATTTTAATTCAATTCACTAACATCTCTTTATATGCCTACGTTACTAAACAAATACATAAATAAATTAAAGATAACTGTTTTTTTTAATTACATTCATACATACATTTACACTTGGAATCGTCATTATTAAAATAAATTACTTAAATGAACAAAAGATAAATGCATCATTCGGTTTTCAATTTACTAAAGCTGCTAGCAATCAACGAATACATTTTGAAACAAAAAATGAGACTCTTAATATGTTCATTGATCTTCTTTGTTTAAGCATACATATTTCAAAAATAAAGTTATCGGAAAAAAATTTTTGATCAATTATTCAATAACAGTTGATGTGAATATAACAATAATACATTTTTCGCAATCGTACTTAGAAGGTATCTTAGTATATTATGCGAGGTAAAAAACAGTAAGCATTTCTTTTTTTTGTCTAAAGGGCATGCAATTTTTGCAGATAATGTTAAGTTATCAAAATAGAAAATATTGACTAATTGTGTATTTAAATATTACATTGAAAATTTTACAAAGATATATATATATATATATATATATACATATATATATATTTTGAAAATAAAATAATTCAACATTTACGGACACATTTACACGTGGAATCGCTATTATTAAATAAATTACTTAAATAAACAAAATAAAGATGCGCTGTTCGTTTTTCAATTTGGTAAAGCTGTTAGCATTCAACGAATTCATTTTGTAACATAAAATGGAAATATTAATATGTCCATTGATCTTCTTCATTTTAAGAATAATTATTTCAAAAATAAAGTTATCGGAAAGCAATTTTTGATCAATTATTCAATAACACATTTTGTCAATAAAACAATGATATATTCTTCGCGATCGTAAGGAGAAGGTATATTAGTCTATTTTGCCTGGTAAAAAGCGACACCATTTTTGATTTTGTCTAAAGGTGATACAATTTTTGCAGATAATGTTGAAGTGTTACAACAGAAAATGTTGACTTATTGTAGATTTAAATATTATATTTGAAAATTTTACAATATTGCTCATTAAAAAAAATTAGAGAATATACCGGGTGATCCAGAAGTTTCGGGAGTTTTGAAATGTTAATAATTAGGAAACTATTTACAATACAAAGGTCCGGTTTTCAGTTATAAGCTCAGAAACATGTGGGATTTTTGTTTAGAATGGTTTTTTTAAATTTATATATAGTTAAAATTTTTAGCAACAGGTGGCGCTGCTGTACAACATCGAATGCGCCTATATCATGCGTTTTATAGACACATGAGTTCTTTGCAAAACATGTTTTCTATGATACTGATGAGTTTTCGTTTTAAGGGTGGTTTATTTTCAACACTTTTTTTGAAAGTTGAAATTGCATTCAAAGGGAATTTTGATACAAAATTTGATGAGTAACTGCTATGTTCAGAAATGCTTTCTTTACATGTCGAGTTGTGTTCTTATCGTTACAGTACATGACAATACGTGAAAATAAAACTGCAAAAGATTTTATGGTCATTACACATGTGAAGACTTTGGTAAACAAGGTTTGAAAAAAGGCCTTCTTCGAAGATCTTAATAGAAGCAGGAGACCCCAAACATATGTTGCAATCGTAAATGAGATGGATTTCGATGTCAATACTCAATAGAAATCGACAGCTCATGGTGAATGCATTACACTTGTAATTTCACGATGAATTCAAATTTCTTATGGAATTTGTTTCTGCTCTGAGGATGCTGTGCAAGTTGTTTTACATCGGAACACACCGGTACTTATGAGCTATGGGCGTCAAAATGAAAATTTCTAATTCTTAGAGACTAATTCTTTCTCTTATTAAGCTGTATCATACCATAAAAAATATTATCAAATTTAGCGCCACCTGTTGGCAAAAAGTGTAACTAACATAATGTGTTTGTTTCATCAAAAAAAAAACAAATCCCATAAGCTTCCAAGCATTTCTGTGAAAACCGCATATTTCTGTTGTTTATAGTTTGCTAATTATTAGCATTTCAAAACTCCCGGAACTTTTGGATCACCCGGTATATATGTATATATTTTTATTATTGGAAATAAAATAATTTACATTTACACATACATTTACATGTGGAATCGTTATTATTAAATAAATTACTTAAATAAGCATAATAAAGATGCACTCTTCATTTTTCAATTTACTAAAGCTGTTAGCATTCAACAAATTCATTTTAAAACATAAAATGATAATCTTAATATGTTCATTAATCTTCTTATTTTGAGCATAAATATTTTAAAAACAAAGTTATCGGAAAGCAATTTTTGTTGAATTATTCATCAACAGTCTTTGTGAATACAACAATGACATATTCTTCGTAATCGTGCGTAGAAGTTATCTTAGTCTATTTTTGCCAGGTAAAAAGCTGCACTATATCTCATTTTGTCTGAAAGGCATACAGTTTTCTAAGATAATGTTAAGCTGTTAAAATAGAAAATATTCAATTATTGTGTAGTTAAATATTACATTTGGAAACTTTACAAGGTTATATATATATATATATATATATATATATATATATATATATATATATATATATATATATATAATACAGAATATGTATATATATATATATTTTATTGTTAAGAATATAAAATAATTTACATTTACAGATACATTTACACATTGAATCGTTATTATTAAATAAATTACTTAAATAAACAAAATAAAGATTCACTGTTCGTTTTTCAATTTACTAAAGCTGTTACCATTAAACGAATTCATTTTGAAGCATAAAATGAGGATTTTAATATGTTCATGGATCTCCTTTGTTTTAAGCATAAATATTTCAAAAATAAAATTATCGGAAAGCAAGTTTTGTCCAATTATTCGATAAATTTCTTTGTGAAAAAAACAATGATACATTCTTCGCGATTGTACGTAAATGTTATCTTAGTTCATTTTACCAGGTAAAATTGGAAAGTATTTCTTATTTTGTCGAAAGGGCGTATAAATTCTGCTGATAAAGTTAGGTTGTACGAACATTATTGAAGATATATATGTTTATTATTAATATGCGATTAAATTGTTCTCGAAATAATTCTTCAGAAATAAAGCGAATTTTTCACCATTCTACCAAAATTGTAAATTTGTGACAATTTATTTTACAATGTATTGTAAATTATATTACATAATTATATACATTTACTATGTATTGTAAATGTATTGTACTTTAATTTCATTCACTGAATTTCCTATTTAACACAAAACTTATAAAAAAAATAATTAACGAATTAAAAAAGAAAGAATTGAAATTTTTGAACGACGCTTTGAGACATATGGGAAATAATCATTTTTTGTCAGAAAAAACATAAAAACAATATGTATGTTGTTAAAAAATCATGTTACCTTTGTTATAAAAATTACATTATATCAGTAGCATTAACCCCTTCAGACACGGAGTAAATCTTTTTTAAATAATTTATTTACACTAGACTTATTTAACTAATTTATTAGAAAATAAGAACTTGTTTATTTTCAGGCATTCATTTAAAAAAAAAAATCAATATTAAGTCATCTTGTTGCCAATAAAATTAAAATTAGGAGTTGTTTTTTAAGAACCCCGCATCGGAAATGTTTAAAAGCATTTTCAATTACAACGCTACTGAATTGTTGCACGAAAGCTGATTATTTAACCGTTTTTTAACATTAATCTTACTATATCATAATTTCTAGCATAATATTGAACAAAATAAAAGTAAAATGCTGTTATGTATCCATTTTTGGAAACATTTGACTGCGATGTGATTTCACGAAAATTCGTTTCAATATTCGTGAAGTTACTTTTTAACGTTTTAGAAAAACGTTGAACTTATTTTTAAATCATTAAAAACGTATTATTGAACATAATTAGCTACTCAATAAACGTTATAAATAACATTTTCAAAATATTCGGAAATAATAATAATAATAATAATAATAATAATAATAATAATAATAATAATAATAATAATAATAATAATAATAACAGTATTCAAGATACAGCTTTCTGTATAATAGCTCATCTAAATTCACGCTTATAGAAACATTTTGTTTAAAGCAGAAAGTTTTTGTAATTTTTAAATGTCTCCTTTTATTAATTCTGGTAAAAATATTAGGTCAACCGGAAAGCACTGTGGTATAATATTATTTCACACCTACTTAAAAAAAAATATCAGATATATTTATACATTTTTTTTTTACTCCACTTTTTTGGCATAGTAAAATTTCCATTATTTTCACCTTAAAGTGAATTGTAAAAACTGTAGAAATTTTAAAATATTAAAAAAAGTTGTGACAATTAAGAAATGTATGAAATGTATACAATGCAAGAAATGTAAAAAAAAGAAAAAGAAAAAGAAACAGTAAATGTCAATTAACATTGTACGATAACCTGTTCAGATGCGGAGTAAATCATTTAGAAATAATTTATTTACAATAGAATTAATTAACTCATTTATTAGAAAATTCCGACTTGCTTATATTCAGATGTTTATTAAAAGAAAATTTTTAAATAAATGATCGTGTCCACTAAACGTTGGATTTGCACTATACGATAACATTGTTCTTCAAATAATTCTTAAAAAATAGCGCGAATTTTTCACCATTCTTCAAAAATTGTAAATTTGTGACCATTTATCTAACAATGTATTGTGAACATTTTAATTTAATTGACTGAATTTCCTTTATGACGCAATTATTAAAAAATTAATTAAATAAATAAAAAATGAAGAACTACTCTTTGAGATGTATGAGAAGTATTACGTTTTTGTCAAAAAAAAAAAAAAATGACGACATTCTGTATTTTGTTAGAAATCATGTTATTTTTGTTATAAAAATCTCCTTAGACATTAACATTCTACGATAACCTTTTCAGACGCGGAGTAAATCTTTTTGGAATAATTTATTTACACTAGAATTAATTAACTACTTTATGAGAAAATACGAACTTGCTTATTTTCAGGTGTTTATAAATAAAATTGAATTAAATGACCTTGTAGCCAATAAACTTAAAATTAGGAGTCGTTTTTTAAGAACTCCGTACCGGAAATACCATTCAATAGCTGACCTAATGCAATACATCAATCAGTACTATTAAAACGTTTGAATTTTTAATACGAGACGATTTATTTATTATTATGTAATTCTATAAAATTACAATTCTAAAAACATGGTGTAATGTTTTTAGTTATTTTTATATTGTTAATATAATTTGATAGCATTTCGAAAGGTACATTTCAGTGTTCATTTTCATTTCTTTAACCATGTATATTTAAAAAAATGCTGCTTCAAAATTATTTTTCGATCAACTGTTGAGTAATTGCTATTACGAGTAAGAACCACTGCAAATTACTTTCTTCGATTTCTTATACATGTCGCGTATTTAATTTGTGTCAGTGAAATGTGAAAGAATTATGTATATTGTTAAAAAAAATCTTATGTTTTTCTAATATACAGAAGTTTATGTGTGATTAATTCATAAAAAACTAGATAAGAATTAAAAGATCACAAAAAGAAACTCGATTTTCTAAAAGATAATTGCTTTTATAAGAATTTAGTAAAATAATTCCTAAAAAGTAAAAAAAAAAAAAAAAAAATTACAAATATTTTCTAAAAAATAAAAAAATAAAAAAATAAATATTAAATTCAAGTTTTCTCATAAAAAAATACGATTTGAAACCAAATATATATATTGGGTTGGGGAAAAAGTAAATTCGTTTTTTCCCAATAGATAGCTTTAAAATCGCATATCTCGAGTAATACTTACTCCATTAAGTCATACTATACAGCGTTTGAAAGGTAACAGTCTCTAAAATATTCTAGATATAAAGGTAGCGTCATCTGTTTAACCAGTCAAAAGTTATTGCATTTTCAAAATAGAAATTTCAGAAGATAATTTTCGTCATATTTTATTTTTTTACTTCCAAAAAGGGAAAATTGGCGCAGGCTCATCGAAACTTGTGTGGCATTTATGGTGATCAATGCTTAAGTAAACGCCAAAGTCAGAAGTCAAAGTCGGTTTCCTCTTTTTCCTTCCGAAAATTTCGATGTTAAAGATGAACCTTTCCCTGGCCGGCCAATCCTTGAAAAATTCGATTAAATTTTAAAAACAATCCAGGTAGACTGACATATTTCTTCCCACGACATTGCTACGGAACTAAACATTAACCATAAACCACTTTTGAACCATTTACATAAAATTGGATACCAAAAGAAACTCGATACTTGGGTTCCCCATAAACTCACAGTGAAAAATTTAATGGAGAGAGTTTTCATTTGTGAATTGCTACTGAAACGGTATGAAATCGAGCCATTTTTGAAACAAATCATTACGGGTGATGAAAAGGGAATCACGTATAACAACAATGTGCTAAAAAGATCGTGATCGAAGCTTCACAAACTGTGGCAAAGCCCGGATTATGCCTACGAAAGTGATTCTGAGTATTTGGTGGGATTGGAAAAGAATTTTCCATCATGAGCTGCTCAAACCTGGCCAAACCATCAATTAAACAATCTTCTGTAAACAACTAATGCGACTGAAGTAGGCAATTGAAAATCCCGGTCAAAATTTATCGAAAGGAAATTCGCTGTCTTCCATCACGACAACGCTAAACCACACGCATCTTTAGTCATTCGGCAAAAACTGAAAGAGCTTTGTTGGGAAGTTTTGATGAACCCACCGTATAGTCCGGACCTGGATCCGACGGATTACCATTTGTTCCGCGCTATGCGGTACTCTCTTAAAGGTGTTAAGCTGACTTCAAAAAAGGCTTGTGAAAATCACCTTGTTCCGTTTTTTGCCCAGAACTCTGAGAAATTCTAGAGTGACGGAATTATTGTTTTACCAGAAAAATGGCAAAAGGTCATCGAACAAAATAGCACATAAATTTTGATTAGTTTTTTTTTTATTTATATAAATAAATTCACTTTGAAAAACACGAAAAAAAGCGAACTTACTTTTTCCCCAACCCAATATATTTAAATTCACAGAACATTACGCAGGACTTACTTATATTATATTACAATAAGAAAAGTGATTATTTTATAAATGAAAATTACTTTGATTAGTATTTTTCGATAGATAATATCAATATACAAAAATTATTTAAAAAGATGTATAATTTTTTTTCCAAAATTAATTTAATTTAAACGAGATTTAATATTTTTTATAATAAAAACTTTGAGCGAAAGATTGAGCAATAAAATTGTATGCATATATTGATTTCTTTATCTAAACACATATATTATTATTTGAAAAAATGATTAGCATATGAAACTGAAAAAAAAGAACAATGCCAGTGTTTAATAATTTGATGATACACCGTTTAATTGTTAAGCCTTTCCTTATTTACCTATTTAATTTTCAATTTATATCGAAAATTTTTTACATTAAAATGTACATCCTATGTCCATTAAATTTATTTATTTTTAACGTAAATATTTTTAAACAGAGTTAATTTTAGAAAAGTTGTTGTTCAATTATTCAATAATTATCTTCGTGCGTAAGTCAGAATGAAAGAGGCAGTCTTCACTAACTTTTACAAATGTCACGTTCTCCACTTTTGTGAAAGTGAAAGCATTTTCTTTCTTTTTCAATAAATATATATTTATTCTACTTTACATAATTGTATAATGAAACTGATTTATTTTTTGAGAATTAATTACTGAGCGTTATTGTTAAAGAAATAGTTATGTTATGTACGTACTTAACGAATACTTTCCTCAAATTCTTAAATTATGTTGTAGTATAATATAACGAGTTTTCTATGACTGAAAACAGACTTTTCAGTTAACATTTATAGGCGTTTTATAACTTTATTAAAATTACATAACAATAAAAAATTCATGAATAATATAGTATTTAAGCGCCGCATGCATTTATATAACCTTTAGCTTCCGGGGGGATTACCGTAGTCCCAAGAAAATAAATGTTGAAGAATACGGGGTTGGGATTATCGTTATCCCGAAAACTTTTTCCCCTCCAACATGCGGAAAAAGAAATCATTAAGACCGTTTCGCTCAATAGGGGTCCGACTGATTATCGAGCTAGGGAATTTCTGTAGGGAGGATGTTAATTATCCTAGGGAAATGCCGGGAAAAAAAAACTTGGCAAAAAAATAAACATTGTTTGCGCAGACGACGTAAAGCTGCTTCTACCCCAGTGGCTATAAGGTATTTCAGATAGTTCTTGTTTGTGAGACATAATAATGAATAGATTATATTTAGCAAGTAGTTTTAGAGATTTAGCGTTGCTAATTTTGACTACACGTTTACTCTTAGAATGTAAAATGAAGCATTATTATTTTTTTTCTTTCTTACTAACGCACTAAATATTAGAAATTACGTACGTAATTTTACGCACTGAATTGAAAAAAAAATCAAATGTTTATAATTATTATTATATTTACGGAACTTATGTATATTCTCAAGCCCAAAGGAGTTAGTTTTTGAAGCTTTTCTGAATTCATTTTTATTATTCAAAAACATACGAAATTGTTAGCATATGAAACATATGAACGAGACGTGAAATTCTTATTTAAAAATTACATAATTGAATGGCGTTTTTAATTTATTTAATAAAGGCAAAAGCATTTCAGAAAATAATGTAAAATTTGGCGTTTTGAACAAAATTTCCGATCACGAAATTTAGGGAAAGGTGGAAATTTGCTGGTTGTATTTTTGTTGCGGTAATGTCAATAAGTAATTTATTTATAACAAAAACAAAATGGAAAAACTAAATTCGATTCCCAATTCTATCAAAATCCTATCCTGTCAGGTCTGACAATTTGATGCCACACGTTAAGAATTATTCAGAAAGTCATACGAAATTTGTATTTTTGTTGCGGTAATGTCAATAAGTAATTTATTTATAACAAAAACAAAATGGAAAAACTAAATTCGATTCCCAATTCTATCAAAATCCTATCCTGTCAGGTCTGACAATTTTATGCCGACACGTTAAGAATTATTCAGAAAGTTTCACATTAGAAACCAGCTTGATTCTATGGTCACAGCCTACTAAAAAGTCATGCGCAACTATACCTTTTGCATAAATGAGAATGGAATTATACATTATCTGCTTCAGAAAATTGTCGAATTCTAGAATTATTTATTATTTCTAAATAACTTATTCACCGTCAAATTCAAATGAAATAATTTTTATTTATGCAAACCATAATAAAGATTGCATTAATAATTTCTTAGTTATTTTTCATCTGACTCCAAAAAGAAAAAGAAGAAGTTCGCAATTTAGCACTTTTTTGTTGTTGTTGTCGTTTTGTACGCTTATCAATTACTTCGAAACTATTCGACTGATTCATGTGCCTTTTTTTTGTTTGTTTCATTGAAAGATTATTCTCTGCAATTGGTCAAGGACTGAATTTAAATTTCATGAAAATTGCCGCAGGGCTTTTTTTAGAAATTTAATAACAATACAAATAAATAAAATAAATAAATAAACTCATTTAAAATGTTTAATTTTTAGCGATTTTGATCAAATAAAGTGGCTCTATCTTCTTCTTCTTCTTCTTCTTCTTTTTTTTTTTTTTTTTTTTTTTTTTGTTTGTTTGCTAGAATGTTGCAACCACAAAGTTTATAATAATTATTATTATTTATATAGCTATTATTCTCGAATAAAACAAGGGAAAACAAAAAATAATGATTTAATTATTAAAAACTTTCATGGCGAAACAATTGTTAAAAAATATAATAAATAATAATATAATTAAATTAAAAGTAAAAGCAAAAAGTATAATTAATGATAATAATAAAGTCTAAAAAATTGGAAAGAGTTTGAATTACATCAAAACTTCTGCGGTACACTCGTTTAATTTGAAGAATCATATTTCTATGGTGGTGGGATTGTTACTCTAACGCAGAATGGTTCAAAAGTCTGAATTTCATATAAATTAAAATAATTAATGTCTTTTTTTACCTTCATTGGTAAATTTTGTTTAAAAAGCTAACTTTTACAACTTCTTTCACAGTGTCTTGCCTTTACGGAAAAATAGAAAATACTATACAATCTCTTTGTTTCTAAATAAAAATACCATAAATTTCATAAATATGTATCTATACTATAAAGGCGAAACGTATCTGTGCGTAACGCATACGTAATTTTGCCAATGCCAACACTTTCCCATGCAATTTCGGTTTTGCAATGTTCACTACAACAAATTTTTACACTTCTAACCATCGCACATTTTAAATTTTTATACTGTTGTATAGAAAGAAAAATGCACTTTTAAGTGCAATTTGTTTGAAAACTCTATCTCAATTTATTTTTGAGATATTAATTTTTTTATACTTTTTAGTACCAGTTTTGTAATTGTGGCAACAGAATCACTCCATTTTCTCTTGAAATTGAAAAAAAAAAAGAAAGGAAAGAAAAGAAAAGAAATTAAAATGCGCAGCGCTTTTCCATGCAATTTCGGTTTTGCAAATTTCGATTTTGCAAATTTTACACTTCTAAGTATCGCACATTTTAAATTTTTACACATTGTATAGAGAAAAAAATGTACTTTTAAATTCGTACTTTTTCCCCCAGCTCCATACTTAATTCGCAGAAAAAAGGAATTCGTATGGGTGCTTTTTAGATGTAAGAGATTAAAGTAAAATGTTACAGAACTACATACTATATGGCTATTAATGGCCGGACACTTTCAATTATAGACATTTTGTCGAATATAAAATAAAAACATATTTATAGGATTCTTCTGAAAATCCAGGATGACAAAGACGATGTTTGACCTCATATTTATGAATGCCCATTTGATAAGAAGGAAACTTAGGGAGCCGATAGGAAAAAAAAAAAAAAAAAAAAAAAAAAAACATAGAAAAACTATAGTATTTGGGAACCCTCTTTACATTAAATTATACGAAACGATCTGTCGATGCAGAGTAGAAATATATGGATATTGTACAACATTTCTACTGAATTTTTGCATAGAGAGTATAATAAGGAAAATATAGCATTTTTTTAAGAGCAAAAAAAAAAAAAAAAAAAAAAAAAAAAAGTGATAGATTCGGAGTTTTTAGACACTCCGCTCCCCTCACAGAAGAACAAAAGGAAAATAGACAGTTCGTTCAGCTTTTACATTCAGCTTTTTATGATATTTGGGGTATTTTTATATAAATTGATAATGTCCCGTTGTACAGTTTTATGAGAAAGATAATCATAGCTTATTTACTCCCCCTTCTGAAAAGCGGGAGATAAGCAAATTAACAGAAACTCATCTGATCTGTTATTTATAAACTTAGAAAACATTCTGACAATGTTATCTTCTAAAGTCGTGATAGATTTGAAGTTTAAAGACCTCCCCCCCCCCACACCAACATGCACAGAAGAACAAGGGAGACTGAATTTAATATATATATATATAGTACCCAGTGTTTATATTCTAATTCTCCATATCTTACAAAAATTGATCATTATGACAATGAGAGGTTTTGAGATACTTTTAAAGCCCTTTCTTCTTCTCTCCCTCATCCTCGGCAGAGCAAGAACGTCAAAATTTCAAAAAATCATCTTATTCTAGTATTTATATTCTAAGTTAAACCAAGTGTATTATTATTGGAATCATTTAAATATGATGTGATTTTAAATATGTTAGCTTTTTTATGGATGCGCTTTAGTCAAAGCGCTTTTTTCCGTTTTATTTATTTATTTTTTATTAACCATTTGAAAAATGGTTGTTGTTTTCGGGAGAATGGACCCGATGATGTTACCACTTTTGAATGATGTTACCACTTTTGAATGATGTTACCACTTTTGAATTTAAATTAAATTCATTATTTTTAGAAGAATTTTTATTTGAATTTAAATTAAATTCTTTACTTTTAGAAGAATTTTTATTTGAATAGTAAATTAAAATGGTTAAAATCATTGTAATAAAGGAGAAAACTAACAAATTTAAAAATGGGTAGACGGAAATTAACAGATACGGAAAAAGCCGAAGCCAAAGAAATGAATGAACGTGAATATCGCATTCAATGATATTAAACACAGTCAACATGTATAAGTTGCTTATTAGTTTGGCGATTCGTATCATTTGGCGAAATTGGTCGACGGGATAACTGAGTAATACTGTATTTGGTTTGGCGCAAAAACGTCTTTCAATGCAGAAAATGATAAAATCAAAAGATTATTGAGCCGCTGAAAACCAATTACGTGTTGAAAGGCGATCACGAAAAAGGAAGCAATTTAATGCCGAACCGATTAATTGTAAAACATCATGTCGCCAGGGCGACCAATCCACTAGCCATGGCGTTTTACTATCGGTCGGTTCTAACCAGGAAAATTTGAGTGCCAATAGTGATTCTAACAAGCCGGAAAATGTTATAGCTATTACTCTTGATTTTCCACCACCTAAAAAGAAAACTAAAAAGCAATCGGCTTGGGAAAAACTGGGAAAAAACTTTTTTGATTCGATGTCTGATGGACCCATTCACAGATGCATGTGCTGCGATCGATTTTGGTTTAAAACCTCCATCACCAAAATTCTGCTCTGTAAAATCAAACAATATATGCCAAAGTCTTACAAGTATAACAGTATATGCCAAAGCTGTATTTTAATAATGATTACTTTTGCACCAACAATGTTAAATAGTTTGAAATGTTTCTTTCGTCGCCAACTTTTATGCTTGGCGACAATAGAGTGATATAACTTAAACGAACCGTACCTTCAAATTGCAGCATGTATAAAGTCATTTATAGCAGTGGCACGGATAATACACAATAAAACAACTGGTATTTAGCTTAAAATGATAGATGAATGTATCGAGTGAAACATTTTTCAAATGGTTGGGGTAATTTCTTAAATTACAATTTTTTTTTTTTTTTTTTTTCTTTATTTTTTTAAACCACGAAAATACAAACGGAAGGGCCAGATAGCTTTGATTGTCTCTTTTTATAGTAATACAAGAGGACTATATGTATTTATCAATTTTTACCCTTTCAGGGGCAAGGTATTTATGTTCAAAAAATGCTCAATTAATTTATTAACTCTGAAATTTACAAATTTATTTGAAAATAACTAAAAGCTCTTTTTCACATATATTATGAAATTCAAACTGTAATAAAAAAATTACTGGTACCACTTGGTATTTTGGGCATTAAAAGTAACAGTTAGCAGAGTGCAAACGGCGGAAGGATTGAAAGCCCTTGAAGAAATTTTAACACCAAAATCTTTTTCTCTGCTGTGTTGACAGAATTTTCATATCCAGACTTCATCCAATATTTCTTTATAAAAATATTCGGTTAATTATTTTACAGATTAAATTAAAGTAGTACTATTCGTAAATATTCGTTTTAGTTATAGTTAAAAACGAAGACCTTAATAGGAAACATAAATTACGTTAGATATCTCTTTATTATTTGTTAATATATTGTTTAACGATTCCTTATATGTTAATTTCTAATTTTTTCTTATCGTGAAATTTCTTTTTCTGTTTTAATTTAAATCGTTGAAATAATATTAACAATGATTCTTAAGGAAATCACTTATGCGTTATTTAAATATTTGAAAATTTAGCACTTTTTAAAATAATGTCTTTTTGTATTACCATATGTACTTATAGTAATTTTGCCTATAACAAACCTTCATTTTTAGATTATACCCTTCAAGAAACCAAATGCTATTTAAACATTCAATAAACATCCATCAAGTTTTCTAATTATTTTTTAAAAAGACCGCTCAATTACTACTAATATATGTTTTATTTAATGACACGCACTTCACAGAAAAAGATCATTTTTATCATTATAAATTACATCTTTTCAACGAACCTAAAGCATTACTTTCGATTCCGACAAGTAAACAGAAACAACCTTCTCTTAGGGAAGAAAATTCTCTTACCTTCTCACGAACGTGTAAATCATTAACACATGTTCCAAATGATAGCAGCATTTTCGGTCACCTGCGGTGAAGGGTCATTAAGAAAGGGGGATGAAATCGCGTCAGTTTTCCCGTTGTAAAAGGATATTTTAGATTTCACTGTCCCGAAAGCTAAAGGATAATTATGAACAAGTTTAAATACCATACCTGAGTGTTTTTTTCTACTTAAGGAGTTGCTGTTCTGGTATATCTTCTGCATTTGAGATACAATAAACATAAAAATATACATCAAATCCATATTCTTTACATGTTGAAAAAAAAAAAGCTTCAGCAGAGATTCCAGACAATGCCCGTAATAAACGGTCTTTATTCCTATATCAATGTACTTTGGCATTACATTAACTGTTTTTGCCCGTAAAACACAAAAAATTACGGGAGTTGACTGTTTATGTAAAAAAAGACAAATTACATATTCCGAAAATTTACTGGATAATTCACGGTAAAATATCGTAATTTTTTTTTCACATTTACATATGGTTATATATATATATATATATATATATATATTTATATTTAAACAACAACAAGTGTAACTACTTAAAAATTAACAATATGTAATGGAGGTCTTTTATCGTTCTTATTGATTGTATTTACAGATATATAATAAGTAATAAATTTAAATATCATTCTATACCCCTCTAAGTTTTTGGAACGTAATATTCCTTACACCAAGCTCCAGGTGTCACTGCAATATAATCAATATTTAAGATAATACTGTTCTAAAAATTTAATAAATTGTCAAAAAAGTATAGAATGATTAAATGATTATTCTTCCTGATTTTTCACAGAAATTTTCATTATTTGGAATTACAACATCATTAATCTATTTCCATATGTCAAATGACTTCGACTGCAAATCTATTTGATGGAATGTAATTCCTGGTGACTGATCGAACGCCGACTTTGTTCGCGCCATCCTGTTCGCTTCGTCATATCTTGTGTTTTTGCGGGAACCCCTAAAAATATCATCACAAATATATATGCAGGGTAATTCGATATGAATATAGTGATTAAAAACTACATTAAATAATTAATCCAAAGGAATATATCGAAAAAAATGCACATTTAATAGGAATTTCAAACTTTTGTGTAAAAGAGTTATAAATATATTCCATGTGATTTCTAATTCTGTGTGATTAGTTTATGTACACGACATCAAAATATCATTTTTGCTCAAAGACCCGATACCATATACTGTTAAAAAACATAAATTTACGGCAACATTGCTGCCAGCAGTTTTTGCCGTAAAACTCGCAGTAAAAATTGATGTATTTTTTCATTATATCTAATTTCAAGGCAATTTTTACTACAAATTTGAAACTTTAACATGAAATAAAATAATAATAATGTGCTAATTTAGGACGCCTTTAAAATTACTATTGAAATAACGCTTTTAAACTTTGTTCAAATTTAAGCTAAATTCGTCTTTAACTTTCAAGACATAAAATATCTTTATGCGGCATTTTTAAAAGAAAAATTTTCCAGTCTCAGATACTTTTATGTTCAAAATCAATAACTTAAAAATACATTCAATTTTAAATTAATATAATTATATTTAAAAAAAATCAATCGTCATTTAATTAATGCAATTCGAAATAATACTTTTCATTATTTCGGATATATATCGAGAAATTTTCACTAATTAGCGCTCGCGTTATTACAAACATAAAATGTAAAAAATAGTTCTCCCTACGGTATAATCTAATTATTATTGACACTAGAAATTATTTCCTCGTATAACCTTGTGAAAAAGTAAGATGCTATACATAAAAGATACCTCTGTTCATTAACATGATTTTGTTTGAATTTCAAAATTTTATTTTACGAAAAGTTTTTTTCCTTAAGGTATTCAGTAATTTGATAAACATATTATTAACATTTAAAAAAAAATTATTTTACTTAAAAAAGGTGTTATAATAATTAAAAATAAATGACATTGACATGTTTCGGATCCGTCTAATAACGTCCAAAATCATAACCATTTATGATTATGAATCTTATTAGACGGATCCGATACATGCCAATTTCTTTTTTCTTCTTTTTTTTTTTTAATTATTATAACACCTTTCTTAAGTAAAATAAAATTTTTATTAAAATGTTTATATAAAAGTTGAAGCTTTTAAAATTTGGTGATTTAAAAAAAAATCTATTGGATTTAATAAACTTTTTATCAAAATATTTTTAATGAAATGTCTTTAGGAGATAAATATTGTATTTAAGTATATGCACATAAAACGGCTTTTTGTGATTTGAAAAACTGTTATTTCAAGCACGGTATTGTAAAAAACTGCATATCAATCGCAAGAATCAGTTACAGCAATATGAAAAGCTTTATTATTAAAATTCTTTTAACTGAAGAGAAGACAGATAAATTATATGGGGAATTAGTGAGCTGTATCAGTAGCTGTTTAACCGCCGAAATTTTACTGAAGTGTTTTAAAAAAAAATTAAATCAGAATTATTATTTAGAACTATTTACGATATTTATTTTGATTATTTCTCCGTGGTGCATCTTAATACCACTTTTTCACTGATATTTGAATAAAAAAGAGGTTTAAGTTTGTTTACTTTTTTTTTTATTGTGTTTATTCCTCATAAAAATAATTACAAAACAACATTAAAATTAAAGGTAAATATCCTACTTTAGAACATCATTAAAATTATTAATTAGAAATAATGCTTTAAAAGCTTGTTCAAATTTAGGCTAAATTCTTCTTTAAATTTCAAAACTTACAAAATATTTATGCGGCTTTTTGAAAGAAATTTTTTCCCAGTCCAAGTGACATTCCATGTTAAAAATCAATAAATAAAAAATTCAATTTTAGATTAATTTAGTTATGTATAAAGGAAAAAAATCTTTATTTAATTAATGCAAGTCGAAATAATACTTTTCATTATTTCGGATATATACCAAGAAATATTCACTAATTAGCGCTCGCAATATAACAAAGATAAAATGTAAAAAATAGTTCTCCCTACGGTATAATCTAATTATTTCTGACACTAGAAATTATTTCCTAGTATAATCTTTTTAAAAAGCAAGATATTATATTATAAAAGACATTTCTGTTCATTAACAGGACTTTTTTGAATGTCAAAAATTTATTTTAAGAATAGTTTTTTTTTATCCTATTAACTATTTAAATAAAAAATAATATTAGGACACTAATAATATTCGGAGATAAATATTGCCTTTAAATATCATGTACGAAAAAAGGATTTTAAGACTTATAAAACTGTCATTTGATGCACTGTACTGTAAAAAACTTTATACCTTAATCGCAAGAATCAATTATACACAACATGAAATGCAAGTTATTTTATTACAACTCTTTTAATTGAAAAAAAGACTAGGGAAAGTCTCATGAGAAAAATGTGAGCTGCATCATTAGAACCACCAAAAAGCTTATTCAAGTGTTATAAAAATATTTTACACCCGAATTATTATTTAGAACTGTTTACCTTATTTGTTTATGTTATTTCTCCGTGATACATCTTCATATTACATTTTTTCTAAAAAGTTTTTTATTTTGTACAGATATTTGAAACTTTCTCTTAAATAATATTGTTATGTAGTTTTTACACTACAGTTAGACTATTCCTCTTAAAGGATTTTTAATTAAAAGACATTCATGAATAGACTGGGCTAAAGTTGATGTTGACTCGGAAGCTCTTTACAGTGACTACAGTGTTAAGCACTCCAATGTGCATCTTTAACTTATTTTTTGAAAGAAACTTCTAGTTCGAATCAAAATATTCTTATTTGGCACCGGTCAAAATTACCGCTACGGCGGTTCTAGCGTTAAGAGACATTTCTTCGTCAATTACCCGACCAATTTTCAACAAATTTAGAATCCATATTGACTGGATTATACTCAAGCTATACGGTATATATATATATATATATATATGTTAAGACACGTTTCCGGATAAACTCTCGACCAATTTTGATGAAATTTAGAATCCGTGTTGATTAGATTATACACAAGGCATATAGTAGACAGCTATTTTTCTGCGGCTGAAACTTTTTAATTCAGAGAAATAATAATTGTTTTATTAACTTTTTCTATTTTCATTTTTTTTACAAATTAAATAATAATTATTTTTAATTGTCTGACGTATATGATCTTCTATTTATACCCTACTGCCAATTTTCTCTTTTTATCGAAATCGCTCGTATAATTTAGGAATTAATGATCTTTTTAGCTGAAAACTACGTTTTTTGAACAACTAAAAATCTTGGACATTTCTAACTTGTAACAAATTTTTAAACTGATTTATGAATGGAAGAATGTATAAACAGACAAAATGTAGTTATATATAATAAATAAGTATAAAATGTTGGAGCAATGTAAACGAGGATGTAAAATTTATGCGTAGCGTACTAGTCGTGACATTTCCTTTATCCTGGAGAACACGTGCATATGTAGTGAATGAATCATTTTGTGATCAACTAATATAGAAAAAAAATACAAAAATACAAAAAATACAGTAAAAAAGTGATTTTTTCCTCGAATTAAAATTTACTACAGGAGAAAACGAAACAGTTTTGAGGATGTTTAAGGTGGTAATAATATATAATTAATTTCATACAGTGTATTTAGAATGGAAAAACAAAATGATATGAAAATATTTCTTGTGTTAATAATGATTTCAATTTAATTTTCATTTAAAAAAATTATAAAGATCTATATAACGTGAATATTACTCATGAGATGGAACTACTATCATTAATAGACTTACTCTTTCTCTTTTTATTAAAAATATCTAAGGTTGGTAGTTTTCACAGTTTTGTAAGTTGCTTCATTTTTATTGTATTGCTTTCATTTCTACAATCCTACTATTCGATAAATTATCTATAGGTTCCTTAAATTAGATTATAATTTTTTTATTTTATACATTATTAATGTAATAGATCATTTGCACGCTTAGCTTGTAATACTTGAACCAAGTTACTAGCTGTGGTTTTTGACACTAAACTCAACAGCCGCTTTCATCCAATCTCCCTACGTGTCTGAAATTGTTTGAAATTCTAAAAGAAAAAAAGAAGTCGGAAATTGCTCGCGAAACGTAGAAAATAAGGTACGTTCGTACGATAACGAAGTTTGTAAAATATTCAGATCTTGCTGCTATAGTAATCAGTACTTCGGATACAGTATAATGGTCGAAATCTTTTTTGTGCTTCTGTAAATATACAGGAAGTAACTTTTATTACATCTCAGCAACATATATTACATTCATAAAATCTGTAACAGTTTAATGTAATTTAAACATGACCCAAACAATGTTTCTCCGTATAACATTATGTAATGATAAACTATTGTGTGGCCCTCTAATTTAATAATAAATATTCTTTGCATCACAGGTTCTACAGAATACATATTTTAGTATATATATACATTATAGATTCATGTTTATTCTATTATATTCGAATGAGTATAACATCATTAAAATGAACTTGATACTATTTCTTCCTATTGATCGTAATGTATTGAAATATTTTTGTTTGTCTCTCTAATTAAACTATACATTCGATTTTCGTAAAATTAAAAATGACTCGACAACATTACGCTAAAAATATATATTTAAAATATCGTGCGATTTGGTTGGGCAGTTTTTGCTTTGTTATATACGGGCAGATAGACGGACGGAGTAACGGACTGACAGAATGAACGACGAATATAAATATTTATACAACTACGGACACACCTAAAATTATTCAGATTTTAATGTAATGGTATCTAGTATTTCGGATACAGTATAGTAGACAAATTTTTTGTGTATCCCTATAAATGCTATCTGCTTTCTTTTATACAGGAAATAACTTGAAGTATTACTCAGCAACGTATATCAATCTCATAAAATGTTAAATAGTTAATTACAATTAAAGCGCGCAAAAAACCATGTTCTCCCTGTACCATTATGTAATGGAATACTTTTGTTTGTCCTTTTGTAAATCAATAAAAAATGTTCTTTGCACCAGAGATTGTGCAGCTTACATGTTATAGTATGTAATTGATAGATGATATTAATTTTATTTTGTTCTACTGAGTGTAACACAATTAAAATGCATTTAAAACTTTTTCCCCCATTGACCGTAATGTTACGATATGAATACTTTTGATTGCCCCTGTAATTGATCTATACATCTGATTTTCATGATATTTTAAATGACTCGACAAAATTAAGTAATAATTATAGAGTTTAAATTTCATTCCATTTGGTTGGGCAGTTTTTGCGTTGTTATATGCAGACGGACAGAAGGACAGACGGACTAACTGTAGGATAACTATAGGAGTTACGTATTTAAATAATTATGAACGCACCAGAAAAATGAAAAATATGTATAAGAAAAATTGTAAATCAAAAATTACACAAATACAAGACACAGAAAGGCGGGAAAGGATGGCTTGGGCTCTGAAGCTACTGAATGACAGAATTTCATACTATTTATTAATAAGTATTTATGGTTAACCGATTGTTTAATTTTCAATTATTATCTGTATTTTTAAATCCATTCGAATAAATCATTTTAAATTCCCGTTATTTATCATAAAAATAATTTATTATGTTTTTTTTTTTTTTTACTATCATTATAATTAATAATTATTTCACTAAATTGTTATTAATAATACTTATTCAATTTATTTCACATTTTCTAACCATCAGAAATGATGTTAACAGTTATTGTCTATTATACCATGTTCTTGATTTAAGTTCGATTAGCTTCCATATTTAGGTCAGTTCCACAGATTTGTAAATTCTGAGCTTTTGCTTTTATTTTAAGAAGTATGTTTTTAACTGACACATTTTATTCTTTGATTTAATTTATGTAAGATTTATAAATGCCAGAATTTCTTGGTTTATTTCTGTTTGTTTCTTACGGATAATCAGACATTGGTAGAAATTTGCATTAGAGCAAGTTTTTTAATTTCTACTTCAGAAATTAACCTATATTACTTGTGATTACGTAATATTTCTCTTGATAACGAGTTACCAATCACAATTTTCATTTTTTACTCATCCTTT
Source organism: Maratus speculifer (assembly GCA_964019185.1). Classification (NCBI taxonomy): domain Eukaryota; kingdom Metazoa; phylum Arthropoda; class Arachnida; order Araneae; family Salticidae; genus Maratus; species Maratus speculifer. The sequence goes on along the minus strand of OZ025292.1, from coordinate 84,023,741 downwards.
TCCTATTTTTGTGAATTTTATTTGTTTTCCTCGCTGAGTTTGTGTGTATTCCACAAAAAGAACCTACAGTACTTAAAATGTATTTAACTTTGACTATTTTAATTGTTATAATTTGAACAGGTTAATCATGTTGCTTGATTACATGTCTTTCTTCTGCTTTTTGTCCTTTTTTACACTATATTCTACGTTTTATGTTTATATAAAATTATATAATACACGCTTTTTGTCTATATACCTTTAAACAATAAACTTTTTATGGTGTTTTATATAAAATTTATACAAGCAAAATATTTTAAATATGTAATTTTGGAAATTATAATTTTCAATAAAAACTAACAAAACTACAACGGATATTTGAAAGAATTCATTACAAAATGCCTTGATTTGCCTTGGAAATTCCCTTTTTATTTCTGCAAATTGGTTATACTTTATTGTGATTGATTTTAAAATAATATTTTCACTTACAAGTAGTTATTCTCCTGACAATAAGCAATCCCTTTGTTTTATAAATTACTTACACTTTACGAAATTTAATAATGCATTTGATATTTACTATTAATTACTCTCGACAGTATGTTTGTGTTCGTCAATATTGATTGAAAGCAGCCTCATATGTAATAAATATTGGTTTTATAAAAAATTAACGAATATTAATTCATTTAACATTTTCTGGAAAAATTATCAGATGTATTAATCCTCAAACTTTACTGTAATAAGACTTTATTAAAATACAAAAATAATTGCATTTGTTTTATTACGCATAACAGAAAATATATTAATATATTATTTGTTACGTCTACCTTCAATGATCGCACTAGATACATAGATATCATATATTTTTAAGATGTAAAAATCATGTGCTTTTCTCATTCCTAGTGCTAGTAGAAAGCATAATAATGTTTTATATATTAAATCTGTCCTAAAAGCTAACAATAAGTACATTGATATGTAGTTTGATAATGTACCCAACATCTGTTTTTATTCTTAATTTTACATTGTCAAAAAATAAATGTGTATAAAATATTATTCTGTAGAGTGCTGTCAAGAGATTATTGTCATGGAAAAGCGCATTCAATTTGTTTCTAAATACTATTTGTTACCTATATATGGACAATTGCATAGTGAAGGATTTTGACGATAAGTCTATTTTAATATACCTTATGATGATACTAGAAGTAACCAAAATTGCTTCTTAACTCCTAAAATAGAATTGCGGAAACAACGTTTATTCTGTTATAATTACGGATATTAATTGAGAAAAGGCTTGCGTACAACTTATAATTTTGAAATTGGGTTATACTTTTACGGAAAATATTATATTTAAGAAAAAAATATAATAAAAAAATGCAACTAACAGTGGTTTATTTATTTTCGTTTAAATACATACATTAGCATTACAAATTCCTTTGCAAGCAATGTTCTTTAATGATGAAAATTTTATAATTATTTAACGTACTTAATTTATATAAAAAAATGATAAATGTGATAATTTTGGAAAATTTTAGAGAATTATTAACAAAATGCAAAAGATATCCTTCTATAGTAAAAAAAAAACTAGCCTTAAAAGGAATGACTCCTGGAATGATGCTGATGTGGAAGATTTCCGGAACTAACGAATCCGGGTTGTCCACTCCTTCCATGAGTCGAATAGACCAATCAGGAAAGGGCTCCGTCTATGCATCGTCATATGGGTTACCATAAAGAAAGGAAAGGTTACCATAGCCAACAATCGCCAAGTTTGTCGCCAACTTGGCGATATATCGCCAAATTTGGCGACCAAAATTAGTTGTCAAAAGTGACGCCAACTTGGCGATAACTGTAATATTTCGCCAAATTTTTAATTTCTTTACAACATCAGTCGTTTGATACATCATTTGAGAGGTTTGCAACTGCTTATTCATTTAAAGGATGTCTTGTGTGGTATCCCCCATTCTGCTCCCCAGGGGGGACACATTTTTAATTTCTTTACAACACCAGTCGTGTTACACAAGATTTGAAAGTTCTGCAACTGCTTATTCATATTATGGATGTCTTGTGTGTCCCCCCACACTCTGCTGTCCCCAGGGGGTCACATTTTTAATTTCTTTACAACACCAGTTGTGTGACACATCATTTGAAAGGTCTGCAACTGCTTATTCATATTATGGATGTGTTGTGTGTCATCCCCCACTCTGCCCCCAGGGGAGCACACTTTTAATTTCTTTACAACACCAATTGTGTGACACATCATTTGAGAGGTCTGCAACTGCTTATTCATATTATGGATATCTTGTGTGTAACCCCCCCCCCTCTGCCCTCAGAGGGGCGCATTTTGTAATTTCTTTACAACACCAATTGTGAAACACATCATTTGAAAGGTCTGCAACTGTTTATTCATTTTATGGATGCCTTGTGTGTCACCCCCACTCTGCCCCCCAGGGGGGCATATTTTTAATTTCTTTACAACACCAGTCGTGTGACGCATCATTTGAAAGGTCTGCAACTGCTTATTCATACCATGGGATATTGGTGAGCGCAGCAAGCAGGGGTAGCCAATAATTTGGAATCGCGAAGCGATTACGCGGGGGGTTGGCAAGCATAGCGAGCAGGGGGGCGGGGCCCCCCTAGTAGATAAAAAAAACATATCATTCATTAAAAGCTTCTTTTAATACGATTGCATTATAAGCGCATGCATTAATCACCAAAACTCTTGCTGTTAATAACACATTAATAAAATATAAAAATAATCTTATTTATTTCAATATGCGCAATAGAAAATACATCAAAATGTTTTTTATTATGTCCACTTTCAAAGATCGCATTAGATACATAGATATGCTATTTTCATTTTGTAAAAACACACTCTATTTTGTTTCTTGCCGCATGTAGACAACATATTAATTATTACTTATTAAATCTGTACTAAAAGCTAAAAACAAGTATATTGATATGTCACTGTAATAACGTACAAAACATCTATTTTTTTATTTACTTTTCAAAAGCTGCCAATACTTTATTGTCATAGAAAAGCACATCAAATTTCTCAATAAACACTATTCGTAACCTAAATATGGACATTTGCATAGTGAAGGATTTTGAATACAAGTTTATTTCAATATATCTTCTAATGGTAGTAAAACTAACCCAAATTGCGAGCTCCCCTTCAATAAAATTGAGGAAGCAATGTTTATTGTGTTATAATTACGGGAAATTAAGTAAGAAAAGGCTTACGTACAACATAAAATTTTTCAAATGGGTTATACTTTTATGGAAAATGTTATATTTAAGAAAAAATATTTAAATATACTATGCATAATAAAAAAGGTACATAACGGCGGTATATAATTTTTCGTTGAAATATACCCATTAACATTGCAAATTCATTTACAAGCAATATTATTTAATGATGGAAATTTTATAATTATTGTAATTTATATATTAAATATGAAAACAAATGATGATAGAAATAATTTTAAGAAATATTACACAATTATTTACAATACAGAGTTTTTTACAAGTAAACCATCTTTTTTTATACGTTTCGTTTAACACGATTGCATTATAAGCAGATATATGCGTAAATCCGATTTTTGTTTTCATCGACAAAATTCAAATTAATACTTGTAATTCGGAAAGATAAATTTTTACTTCCTATAAACACGGAATGTCTAAGATTAATCAAGATAAATTATATTAATAATTTTCTGTATGCATCCGGAAATGGAACATAAATGAAAAGTAAAATCCTGAACACACACCAATGCTCAAAATGGATTAAAACAAGTCAAATATGTATAGCAGAAGATATATTATGCATTATTTAATACGTCCAACTTCAAAGATCGTATTGACATTGATCGTATTGATAGATATGCTACTTTTAGTATGTAAAAACCATATGCTTTTAGGTTTCTTAGCACAGGTAGAAAAAATAATAATGTATTATTTATTAAATCTATACTAAAAACTATGAAGAAATACGTTGATATGTGATTGTGAAAACATACAAAACATCTGCTTTTATGGTTCTTTTTATTAGTCGAAAATATAATTATGTATTACATATTATTCCGTCAAAAGCTGCCAATAGTTTATTGTCATAGAAAAGCGGTTCGAATTTCACACTAAAAACTATTTGCTACCTATTTATAAGACACAAATAAAATTGTAAGGAAATCTTATTATTTTTTTTTAATATGTATAGCAGAAAATATATTAATATACTTTTTTTACGTCCACCTGCAACGATCGCATTAGAAACACACATACGCTACTTTTATCATGAAAACATCATATGCTATTGTGTTTGTCACTGGAAGAAGAAAACATAATAATGTGTTATTTATTAAATCTAGACTGGTCTGCAAAATTTAAGGACGAGTCCCAAAATGGCAATTTTCAAGGGACTTTCAAGCGATAGTTTTCACGTAATATAATTCGTAATATAATTCGAAGTAATATAATTCGAATAATTTTTATCCCTGCATAACAACTAATTCATATAACATAGCATTCAGGTGCCACATGGTCACAAGAGTCGCAGTCACAGCGGTGAAAGAAAAAACAGGAAATTCCATAAGTCTATTTTATGAGTCTCAAATGACTACTATATGTGACTCCATTGAGAGGCCACTCCGACCGCTGCTTTGTGTCGAGTCACCAGATCACTTTACAATGTCGTTTTATTCAGACTCTCATGTGACTGTTATTTCGACACTTAATTTCAAATTCATTGTGAATGTTGCAATATGATAATTCATCAAATAATGTCACATTAAAGTTAGATAGTGACTTTCTGTCACAAGACTTTGTCAAATGGTGACAAAGACCTTACTGTGAAGAAGCACTGTGGAAATTGGTGAAAAGTCACCATGTGAGTTTAATGAGACATTATTTGTTAATTTATCATAATGTAACGTTGACAATGACTTTGAAATTGAATCTTCAGAAGACAGGTTCAGAGAACGTCGTTTTAAAGTCACCTGGTAACTCGCCAGAAAGCAGCAGTCATAATGATCTGTCAGTGGAGTCACATATAGTAGTCATTCGAAACTCATAACACAGACATATGGAATTTCCTACTTTTTGTTTCGCCGTAGTGACTGTGACTCTTGTGACGATGGGTGAATTGAATTGATGTAATATGAACAATCTGCTGTGCAGGGATAGTAATTATTCGAATTATATTACTTCTTTTAAAATATTCGCGTGAAAATTATCGCCTGAAAGTCCCTTGAAAACTGCCATTTTGGGACTCGCCCTTAATTTTTTTACTCCAGTGTATACTAAAAGCTAACAAAAATTACAATTATATGTAACTGTGATAACGTACGAAACATCTGCTTTTTTTTTTTTTTTTTTTTTTTTTTTTTTTTTTTTTTTACATAATCGAAAATATAAGTATGCTTTATAGATTATTTTGTCAAATGCTGCCAGTAGTTTATTGTCATAGAAAATTGCATTCAAATTTATTATAAATTCTATTCGCCACACATATATATCAATTTTTGCATGGTGAAGGATTTTGATTAGAAGCCTTTTTCAATATATCATATGATAGTAAAAGTAACCTAAACGATAAACTCTCCTTAAAGAAGGAAGCAACTTTTATTGCATATAAGCAACAAATATTAAATATGAAAAGGCTCACGTACAGCTTATAATTTTCTAAATGGATTATACTTTTAAAGAAAATGTGATACATAAGAAAAAACATATTGAAATATAAGATGCATAATAGTAATAAATAAAGTATGTAACGTTTTTAGATTTATTATCATTGAAATACACCAATTAACATCATATTTTTACTTGCGAGAAATAATATTCAATGTTGAAAATTTTATAATTATTGTATCTTATACAATTAATGTGAAAAAAGTGATAAAAGAGATAATTTTAAGAAATATGAATAAATTATTTACTAAAATACAATGCAAGTGATATAAACGTTTTGGAAAATAACTCATCATCTTTTAAAATTTTCATTTAATACGATTGCATTATAAGCACATGTATTAATTTCCAACCCTTGCTGTTATTCACACCTTAATGTACAAATGTAATCTTATTTGTTCCATGTATATCAGAAAATATATTTATATATTATTTATTATGTCCAACTTTAAAGATCGCACTAGATACATAGATAAGTTACTTTATCATGTGAAAACCATATGCTATCCCGTTTTCTAGCACAAGTAGAAAACATAATAATGTATTATTTACTAAATCTATACTAAAAGCTAACAACAAGTACATTGATATGCGACTGTGATAACTTACAAAACATGTGCTTTTATGTTTCTCTTTACACATTCGAAAATATAATCATGTAATATATAATATTTGGTCAAATGTTACCAATAAGTTATTCTGGTAGAGAAGCGCATTCAGTTTGATTATGAACGTTATTTGTTACCAATATGTGGACATTTGCATCGTGAAGGATTTTGACACATATTCTAATTTAATTACCCGGAGATGGTAATAAAATTGACCCAAATCGTAAGCTCCTCTTAAATAGAATTGCTGAAGCAAAACTTGTTGTATTATAATTACGGATATTAAGCAAGAAAACGCTTATATACAAATTGTAATTTTGCAAACAGAATATACTTTTACTGAAAATGTAATATTTAATGAACAATATTTTGAAATATGTGAGAAATAATTTTTTAAAAGTATAATTAATATTGATGTGTTTATTTTCATTGAAATACACTAATTAACATTACCGACTCAATTATAAGAAATAATATATAATGAAAAAAATTTTATAATTATTATTAATTTCACAACTAATACGAAAACAAATTAATTAAGGGGGTAATTTTGTGAAATATTACACAGTTATTTACTAAAGTATAATGCAAAAAATATAGAATTTTTGACAAGTAACTCATCATCTTTAAAAAATTGCTTTTTACACGGTTGTATTATAAACATATATGTATGAAAATTTAATTTTTTTTTCTTCATTAAAATTTCAAATATATACCTGAAATTCCGAAAGATGAATTTTTACTTTATACAAACAAGAAATAAATTGTGATTAATCTAGATTAATAATATTCATTATTTTCGGTACATACCCGGAATTTTTTAAATTTAAAATTAAAGTAAATTCCTAGAACATACACAAATAGTCAAATTAAGTTAAAACACTTGAATATAAATAAAAAATATATGATGGTATATTATTTATTACGTCCTCCTTCAAAGATCGCTTTAAATTAGATATGTTACTTTTACAATGTAAAAATCGCATGCTATTCTCTTTCCTAGCGCAAGTAAAAAACATAATAATATATTATTTATCAAATCTATACTAAAAGCTAAAAACAAGTACATTGATATATGATTGTGAAAACGTACAAAACATATGTTTTAATGTTTTCTTTTACATAGTCGTAAATTTCTTTATGTATATATATTACTCTGCTAATTGCTGGCTAAATTTTATTGTCATAGATAAGTTTATTCAATTTGAGTTTAAACACTTTTTGCTACCTATATATGGACAGAAGGAGGATTTTCACTACAAGTCTATTCCAATATATCGTTTGATGATAGTAAAACTGATTCAGCAAGCTCTCTTTAAATAGAACTCCGGAAGCAACTTTAATTGTAATTTAATTAAGGATATTAAGTTAGAAAAAGTTTGCGCACAACTTATAATTTTGTAAATGAAAACTTATAATGTCTATTAATTCTGAAACATTAGCAGTTTCTAATACTTAAAGAAAATACAAAAGTAATCTTTTTTGTTTGAATATGCACAACAGTAAATATATTAATATATTATTTATTAAGTTCGCCTTGAAAGGTCGCATTAGAGATAGAGATATGGTACTTTTATCATATAAAAATCATATGCTACTCTGTTTCCTAGCGCAAATAGAAAAGATAATAATGTATTATTTATTAAAGCCATACTAAATGCTAAGAACAGATGTATTGATATGTGACTGTGATAACGTACAAAACATCTGTTTTACGTTTCTCTTTACACAATGAAAAATATAATTATGTATTATATATTATTTTGTGTAATGCTGTCTGTAGTTTATATTCATAGGAAAACACATTCAATTTGTCTAAAAACACTATTTGGACAAATATATGGGAATTTGCATCGTGAAGGATTTTGAGTACAATACTATTTCAATATATCATCCGATGATTGTAAAGCTAACGCAAATTGTAAGTTCACCTTAAACAGAATTTCGGAAACAGCGTTTATTGTAGGATAGTCACTTATAATAAATAACAATCGGCTTAAATACAACAGATTATACAGTAGATTATACTCTTAAAGATAATGTAATATTTAATAAAAAAAATTTTAAAATATTTGTTGCTTGATTCTAAGAAAAAGCATATAACTGTTGAAACACTCTCTTTAATTCTCCAAAATACCTTACAAGCAGTATAATATAGCTATAAAGTAAATTTTATAAATGTTATAATTTATAGATTTAATAAAACAAGTGAGCAAAAATGTACTGTTTTGAAACATTACACAATTATATACGAAAATACAATATAAAAGATTTATATTTTTGGGAAGCAAGAAATCATATTTTAAAAATTTATTCTAACACAAATGCATTATTAATATTCATTCATTTATTTTATTATATGTGTAAATTTAATTTTTTATAACTTTATTCAGCAATTCAAAATTTATGCCCCTGATTCCCGAAGATAAATTTTTACTTTATGTAGTTCATGTAGCAACTGTGATTAAATAAGTGGAGTTATTATAAGGAGAGTATTTATAATTTTCAGTAAAAATTCGAAACTAAAAAAAAAAATGTAAAAGTAGATTTCTGAAATTCACGCTAATGCTGCAAATTGATTAAAACAACTCTAAACGACCTGAATTCATTATTATCTACTTTCTAAGGATATATATATATATACATATATATATCGACCTGAATTCATTATTATCTATTTTTAAGGATATCTTTATATTACATTATATTACATAGAACAATTTGGGACCTCCGCACTTTGAAACCTTTGACCCGTGCAGTTATTTGTGAATATTATTCCACACACTGACATAGCTAAGATGAGTTGCATTCATAATCATTTGAATAGTTACATGTCGGTCTATAAAGTCCGCGATGTCTTCACTGCAGTCTTCCACTTCTTTCATCATCTGTGAGGCACATATTGCCAGTTTGGAAATGCTATTTACATCTAACAACGGTGTCATATGGTGGACTGTCGATTCTATAAGTAGTCCACATCTTGTTGAGAATCTGATGAAAACTCTAATATTCAAGCTCATAAACTGCTATCTTCTATAATCATCATAGGTTCGGCTACTTTAATCTTCAGCTTCTAGAAAATAAACAAATTAACATTAATAAATGAAATTTATTAAATTGCATACACACGGATCAGCTAATAAGCAGAAAATATTTTTAGTAGTTAATGTGCTTTATTTCCATATGATAGCTAAAAATTTACAATATTTTCACATCTATAAAGATTAAATTATTTAAAAAAGGTTCGAATAATTTATTGTATGATATAAAAATATCACATCACTTTTTCTTATTTTGCAAAATTTATCTTCGGATTAACAACACCAAACTAAACGAAATAATCCAAGACATGGAGAAAGGGGGGAAAAGGCATCGATATGTTTAACATCCGTTAACAAAGAACTCAAAACATTATCAACTTTCACTTATTGAAAATTGAGATTTCCATGTAATATTTTATTTGACTTTTAATAATACTATGATGATGTCAACTTAAACGATTTTAATAAAAAATCATTTTTATATCAAAGTTTTACTCTTTTGAGACATTAAAATACCCACAAAAGAAGTATAAAAAAAAAGTTTTTGAAAACGATTCTTCGTATAGTTCAGGTTATATTTTCACATCTCGTTTTCATTTTGCTATTTTTAAATATTTGTTTTTTTTCCATCGATAGCTGCATCGCTGCTTTTTTTTTCGATTTTCCTAATAGATTTATTTGTTTTTAAGTTGTTTTCCTTTTTGAAACCGGATCCAAAAATATTTTTTACCTAAAAATTTACCTGCCACCAAAATCAAAAATGTAAATAAAAAAAATATTGCCCAGTTAAACTGATGGCATTGAGCTCACAGGCTGCGCATACTAATTGTACATTACAGCCTTGTATTTTCGTTAATTCCGTTCGAAAAAAAAAATTAAGAAGGGGAAACAGCTCTCCCCTTTCTCTTTTTTATACTTAATCATTGAACTTCCTAAACTATCAAGTACATGATTTATCATATTAAAAAACCTATATCCAAAATTCAGAGCAAATCGGATAATTCTTAATAAAAACCCATTTAGCAGTTATATAATTTAAGAGGAGTTATTTCCCTCTTTTATACTTAACCATTAAACTTCCAAAACTATTCAGAGATTTGAACGAAATCTGACAATTCTGTTTGAAAAATCCATTTATGCAAGTTAAGGGGAAGGGCATTAGAACCCCCGTTCCCCCTGTTTATACTTATTCGATGAACACCTAATAACAGCCACGGACTCGCCTCATCAGAATGATCCTATATCTAAATTTTGAACGAAAACTGTTAATTCTGCATGAAAATCCCGTTTATATCAATTAAGGGGAGGGGCATGAGCCCCCCGTTCCCCCTGTTTATACTTATTCAATGAACACCTAATAACAGCCACGGTATCGCCTCATCCGAATGATCCTATATCTAAATTTTGAACGAAAACTGTTAATTCTGCATGAAAATCCCGTTTATATCAATTAAGGAGGGGCATGAGCCCCCCGTTCCCTCTGTTTATACTTATTCAATGAACACATAATAACAGTCATGGAATCGCTTCATTTCAATGATCATATATCTAAATTTTGGACAAAAACTATTAATTTTGCATGAAAAACCAGTTTATATCAATTAAGGGGAGGGGCATGAGCCCCCCGTTCCCCACGTTTATACTTATTCAATGAACACCTAATAACAGCCACGGTATCGCCTCATCCGAATGATCCTATATCTAAATTTTGAACCAAAACTGTTAATTCTGCATGAAAATCCCGTTTATATCAATTACGTGGGGGGGGGGGCATGAGCTCCCCGTTCCCCCTGTTTATACTTATTCAATGAACACATAATAACAGTCACGGAATCGCCTCATCAGAGTGATCCTATATCTAAATTTTGGACAAAAACTGTTAATTCTGCATGAAAAACCCATTTATATCCATTAAGGGGAGGGGCATGAGCCGGGGCCGTCGCGAAACAAGTTTCTTCTCTAACGGGCCTGATTCGAAATCCCAAGCAGGAGAAATGAGTCATACACGAGATCTGACTTTTTTATCTCGCTGACCATTTCACCCTCATTAAAATTTTGCTTATGCTAGGGCTGAAGCAATCACCATTAATGTGTGTATATTTTTAGCTAATTTGAGTCTATTACATATTCTGTTATACGAATATATTTTTAATGAACATTTTAAAAGGATTAATTAGTGGATAAAGGATTAACCTAAGTCAATGAGTATTTCTTTTTACCTCATTATTTAAAATGAATTAAATAATTCTATGCCATTCCCACGTGGTCTTACATGTGATGTGAATTGTAAAGTTTTATTTTGAAGACGGGAAGTAAACATTTAGAATCATCTAATAGATAAGAGTAATAAGAAAGGCCTTTTATATCCCATTTTGGGTCTAGAATTTCTGTTTACAACTCAGTTTGCATAAATCAAAAGCAATTTAAAACAGAAATAATACTAGGTTCTTATGCATAGGGATAGTCGAAATAAAAATTATTTAGTGACTATCTTTAAATATATATTATATATATAATCAGATCGATAGTTAGAAACCCGCTTTGGACAACATTATCAGATGAGTATAGAAAATTTATCGTTATCGTTTAAATCTTTTAAATGAATGGAAAAATTCATTTACTATATAAAAGTTATAAAAGCGGAAAAAAAGTTAAAATTTTTAAGTTTAATTATCTTATACTAGCAGCAAAATGAACAATTTCAATTATTATTATTATTTTAAGCAGCTGTTGTTGAAATTGAAGAATTAAACATATTGGATTTCTTTTGCGGTGTGTTTAACAGCAGTGAAGATATTGAGATAAAAATGACACCATGTCTGTATTGACTTTTATATTTAGTAACATTAAATATGAAATTTCACATAAATTAAAATGTTGTGAGTACATTAACTTATTAGTCACAGAGAAAAAAATTAGAATTAGATTGCCCGAATGAAATGTGACCGTCTGAAATATAATACTTTATGTTGGGTGATAGAAGTCAATTAATACCCCCAGAAAATAATTACAAATGCTTTTCAAAAACTCATGAATTATAATTATGAAAGTACTTTCCTAAAATTTCCAGACCCCAAAAATATTATGCAATTCATTATTGAAAAATAAAATATTTCGGTCTTCATTCATAAATAAATGCAAATGTGGAAACCAACATTTATATCTATTTTTTTTTTTTTTTTTTTTTTTGTTAGGGATTACAAATATCTTATTAAATTACTAGACAAAAGTTTAAAATGATACTACGAAATTCACTTATAATAATAATAATAATAAAATTATCTGTATTAACAAAAGTGAGATTATTTTTTATGAGAGAATATTAAATGCCATATTTATTGTAAATTATATGAAAGTACATGTTTCTACAGAAAAATACTCTTTAAGTTTTAATATATATTAAAAGAATGCGTATTTTAAGTTAATTATGCATTATAAAATTTGAAATTTTAATTGTTTGAAAAAAATAATATTTGTATTTATGAGTCTATGCAATAATAATCCTGATATTTACAATTTAAAAGTAAGGCATTTTTATTTTTAAAAGAAACTTAAATTACTTGCTGCTAAAATTGCGTACTTTTAATGTAGGATTTCTCCTGCCATAAATTTGTATTACAAGTTAAACGCTATGAAAAATATCACGAATCTCAGTTCTGTATAACTTCTTTTATTTATTTATTTATTTTGTTGCTAAAGTTGTGCAATTTTAATGTATGAAGTTGTCTGCCATAAATGTATATTTCAAGTTAAAATCTTCGATAAAAACCATGAATCATACGTATTTGAAATCAAAGGATAAGTTTAGTTTTGAAATCAAATTAAAAACAAAAAAGTCTTATTTACTGAACTTTAGCTGTTTAATAGTAAATGTATGATTCAAACTGATCTAAAATAAGCCTCAAATTGTTGAGAAAATATCATAAAACGGAAATTTACAGTCTTGTTTTTGATGCACACATACAACCATTCTATATGTTCTATTTGCAACTCAGATCTCTTGCGTGACGTCATCTTTTCATGAATCAGGCCCGTAAGAGAAGAAACTTGTTTCGCGACGGCCCCGCATGAGCCCCCCGTTCCCCCTGTTTATACTTATTCAATGAACACCTAATAACAGCCACGGTATCGCCTCATCCGAATGATCCTATATCTAAATTTTGAACGAAAACTGTTAATTCTGCATGAAAATCCCGTTTATATCAATTAAGGGGGGGGGGTCATGAGCCCCCCGTTCCCCCTGTTTATACTTATTCAATGAACACATAATAACAGTCACGGAATCACCTCATCAGAATGATCCTATATCTAAATTTTGGACAAAAACTTAATTCTGCATGAAAAACCCATTTATATCCATTAAGGGGAGGGGCATGAGCCCCCCGTTCCCCCTCTTATACATATCGAATGAACTCCAAAAACTAATCAGGGAAGCGTTTTATCAGGATATACCTATATACAAAATTTCAAGTGGATCCGATATTTTTATCATGAGTTATCGCGTTGCGCACGAACATACGAACGTACATACAGAACGGACGGGCACATAAGCTCTTAGGCTATGATAGCCTGTGAGCTAAAAAGGATGGACCCAAAAAATAATGCAGATTTTTAAATGTTTTTTTTTTTTTTTTTTTTCATGTTGAAATATTTCTTTCAGTGTGAAACAAAAACTAAAAACTGAATTTTTTAGACGTTGAAAGACCCTGGTCAACCTGAAAAAATAAAATAATTCATTGATCGCATCAATGATCACTGTGTTTACGATGTATATTTTCCAGGGCAAAGGAACCAAAATAAAAGAAATAACACATGTTTCAGAGCAGCATTTTCCAAACTTTCTTCATATGCGACCCACCTTTCAGGGAAAAAAATTCGCGATCCAGCTTTCAATATATATATATATATATATATATATATATATATATATATATATATATATATATATATATATATATATACGGAATATATATATATGTATATATATATACGGAATATATATATATATATATATATATATATGTATACGGAAAGTATATTATCAACAAAAACAAGAATCGGTAATCTCAATGTGTGTATGTGAATAATAATTAAAAGAATGCACAAACTACAAAGATAGTTAAAAGAACGTTTAATTATTATGAAAACATAAATTTTATCAAGGACCTCTAAAATGATTTAAATATTTCTGGTGATTTTGTCCATTTATTAATCTAGAAGAAAATTAAGGATTTCTCCTTGAAATATTATTTCTTGATGAAATTGTCATATATTTTAAAAAGGATGCAATAAAAGATAAAATGTTTTGGTGACACACCTCGATTGTTACGCGACACACCAAAACAACTGCCTACCAGTGGGTCGCGACCCACAGATTGGTAACTGCTGTCTTAGAGAAAGGGATAATAACATGCATATGCTTAAAACCCCCAAAACAAGGACTCAAACCTTTGGCAGTCTCAAGAAATAAAGCAGATATTTTTTCGGAAGTTATTGAAAATATTTTAAGCATTAAAAAGCTGTTTTTATAACGAATAAAAGTATCCATTCAATTTTTTAAAAATCTGCAAAATTGGGAGAATAATTCAGTTATCACATCTATGTTCATTAATTTTGCAATACATATTTTTCATATAAAAATAAAAATACAAAATAAGACGTGAGTTACAGAGAAAAGAAAAATAATATCAATATGCGTAAAACCTGATAATTAAGAACTCAAAACTTTGACAAATCAACAAACAATGTAGATTTTTAAGGAGGTTTTTCAATATTGTAAAAAAAATTAAAAAATTCAGATTAAAACAATAACCGAAAACTGATTTTTTGAAACATCGAAAGTCTCTATGAAACCTTGAGTAAAAATCCGAAAAAATAGGAAAATAGTTACTTGATCCCATCAATATTCGCTTATTTTACAATGTGTATTTACTAATAAAAAATAACCAAAATAGAAGAAATGATGAAAGACTCAGATAAAGGAAAAATAACATAGATATTCTTAAAATCCGATAAACAAGAATTCAAAACTTTGGCGAAACTCACTGATACCACTTAGTCATTTAAAATAGAAAGGGTCGGAAGATTACTCTCACTCTAATGGAGGGGGAACTTGTTTAAAGTATATGCAAAGCTGAATTTGAATGAACGTTTCGCACTTCCATGTCGGTGAAGTAAAAGAAATACAGATGTTGAATAATATTTCATATGAAGGAAAGGGATATTTTACGCTATTATCGAAGCATTAGTTCAAAATTCTATGCAATAATCTTGAACTGGAGTGCAGTATATACGAAAGATGTACGATTTATTCAGATATATAAAAGTTTTGTTTAAAGTTAGAAATGTGCCGGAAAGTTAGATTTAGAAATGAGTAAGTGTTGAAATTCCTTATGAAATCGTAAGTCACATACAATCATATTCTTATATTATTTGCACCTTTAAAGATTATAGCAAAATTTAGTATCTGAATTCTCAAAATATTCAAAACTTGTTGTCACGTATCCATTAAGATACATAAATGCAATTGAAAATGTTTAAGTAAAATAATAGGCAGATAAGCTAAAAGAGGGGATAGAAATATAAGAAAATTGTACAGCTTATTGATTTATATATATATATTCAATGTTGAAATCAAGAAACGAGTACATGTTGAAAAATCCTCATTAAAATTACATGTCACATATAATTTTCTTCTTTACATCTTTACAATTCGAAGAATTATTGAGATTTTTTTCCCTTTAAATACTTATTATTATTCTCATAGACCTAGTTGATTTAAAATATTTAAATAAGGCTTCTAAATTTTTCCATAATATGATAAAGTAATTCATTTTACTTTTTAAAACAATCTTGATTATAGATATTATTATTCCATATGTAGGAATTAAAGTTCTTATATGATTTGTTTAATATTTGTACAGTTATGGACAGTGGAACAGCAGCTGGGCGATTTTCACCTCTAAATTTTAATAATATTCTTTGTCTTGAAAAGTATCAGAAATTCTGGATTGAAATTAGATGAGGGATACTAATATAATTTCGTTTTGAATAATGGTTTTTTAATGTTGCACATCTAGTTACATTAACTTAAATTATATATTTGTATATATTCGAAATATGTATGCATATGATTATTTCGTAAGCTAGAAAGATGAGAGAAGGGGGCACCTTTGAACATTTTTTCAGAAAATCAATATATTTCTTACTTGAATAATATTTATTAAGTTCTAAATATTGCATAATAAAAACAACGCATTTCGGCATCATATGAACCATAAATTAAACATTTTCCAAAGATATTAAATATGCTTTGAGCATTTAAAAAATTGAAATATTTTTGTTCAAACCTGCTCCTTGTAGGGGTACCTTTGAACATGCAAGGGCACCTTTGAACAAATGAATAAAATATGAAAATATCGAGAGTTGTTATAAAAAATTGCATATGTTACAGAAATATAAAGTAACATGAATAAAATTAAATAATTATATTTTGTTGAAATTACTATTTTTTTTGTTATTAAACCAAACTTAAATCCATCAAAGTTGTTGTCAAAATTCATTGTTGTAAAACACAAAGTGCCCCTGTAGTTGTGTTTGCTTGTGAAAACTTCTTTACAATATCCTTGAAATAGACCAATGTGATATCTGATACTTCCTGAAAATTATTTTTTTTCATTTGCTTTTTTTTTTAAGAGACCTCATATAAAGTTCCGTTTTATCCGTTATGGAAACCAGAAAAAAATGTTTGGAAACCTGTTAAATCATGAATCATTATTTTGTATCAATGATTCGAAATTATTCAATAAATGAATTTAGATTTGATTCTTGGAACCTATGTGTGCAGTAAGGGGTATTGTTAGCAGTATATGCCCGTGTTCTTTGACATTCTTAATTAACCTCTTTTCACATAAAAAATAATATTTAGATACATTAACACCAATTTATTTCATAGTTTTAAGTGTTCTCTATATCACCAGTTTATTCGGTGTTTTTTCGCTGTTCAAAGGTGCCCCAACTGTTTTGTTTAATGGTGCCCCATCACGTGGAGTTCAATATTACAACCGTTTACTTAATTCGGCTGAGGAATTTGAATAAAACAGACTTATAAACTAAATCTAACATCTTTGTTTAAGGATTTAACAATAAATTAAAATTTTAGGGATAGAAGTTTGTAAGCAAAAATCCTACAACTTTTTTTTCTTAAGTTTAGATTCAAGAGGGAGAAAAATGCACATCTTGTTTAGACAATACTGTTCAAGCAAAATAGTACAGCTTTGTATAATTATTCCCTTGAAGCAGCAGTAATGTATTGCCATATACATTTTCTAAGTAATTTATTTGAAGGTAAATATTTAGAGTTTTCAAAGGTGCCCCCAGTTCAAGCGTGCCCCCCCTCTCTCCTATATTGTGCACTATTTTCAAAGCTTCAATTAAAAATTGTATGCAGGCTTCTAAAACAAGAGATATGTTGTCACTGTTTATTCTAATTTGAAATATGTAAATACGCTTTTTTTTTCTAAAGCTACTTAACTTGAAATGTGTGAGGTCCCTTTGCCTAAATGCGATAACCCCTAATTGTGACAAAGTTCTTTTATTTAACATGATTTTGCTAGAAGCCAAAATACAAGAAATGATGCAAGATTTGGGAAAAAGGAAAGATAACACTATATACTTAAAAACCGATAAACAAGAACTCAAAACTTAAGCGATATTCATTGATAATGCTTAGTCATTTAAAGTAGAAGTGTCGGAAAATTACTCTCACTCTAATGGAGGGGGAACTTGTTTAAAGTATATGCAAAACTGTATTTGAATGAACATCTTACACTCCCATGTCAGTGAAGTAAAAGAAACACAGATGTTGAATAATGTTTCGTATGAAGGAAAGGAATTGTTGGAAAATTTTGCTCTGTTATTAAAGCATTAGTTCAAAATCGTATGCAAGCATCTTGAACTAGAGTATAGTATAAACGAAAGATGCACGATTTATTCAGATACATGAAAGTTTTGTTCAAATTTATTGAACTAGAAATGAGTAAGTATTGAAATTCCTTCTGAAATTGTATGTCACAGATAATCATATTCTTATATTATATGCATCTTTAAAGATTATAGCAAAATTTATTATCTGAATTATTAAAGTATTCAAAACGTATTGTCAAGTATCATTTCAGATACATAAATACAGTTGAAATGTTTAAGTAAAATAATAAGTAGATAAACTGATAGACGGGATAGAAATATAAGAAGGTTGCACAGTTTTTTGCTATATATATAAATTTAATTCAAAGTTGAAAGCAAGAATTGAGCACGTGTTAAAAAACCTCATTAAAATTCTATGTCAAATATATTTTTTTTCTTTACATCTTTAAAACACACAGATTAATTTAGATTTTTTTAACTTTAAATACTTATTAGTTATTCTCATAGACATAGTTGATTTAAAATTCTTAAATAATGCTTCTAGATTTTCTAATAAAATGATAAAAGTGATTCGTTTTACTTTTTTAAACCATCATGATTATGAATATTATTATCTCATATATAGGAATTAGATTTTTAATATCATTTCATAATATATATACAGTTATAAACAGTTATAATTCCACCTGTAAATTTTAATAGTATTTTTCACCTTAAAAACCCTCAGAAATTCTGGTTTGAAATTAGATGACGGATACTAATATAATTTTTCTTTAACAATTGTTTCTTTAGTGTTGAACTTTTCCATTATTCTTCATATGATTTTTGCATAGCTTAAATTATAAGTTTGTATATTTTCGATTTATGTATGTATATGGTGTATTATGTATATATATGGTGTATTATGTATGTAAATGGTGTAATATGTATGTATATGATGTATTATGTATGTATATGATGTATTATGTATGTATATGGAACACCATATGGTTAAAATCCGGTAAACGAGAACTCAAAACATTGGCAAAATTCACTGATACTACTGATACTACTAAGTCACTTGAAGTAGAAAGGGTCGGAAGATTACTCTCACTGTAATGGAGGGGGACTTTATTTAAAGTATACGCAAAACTCAATATGCGTCTCAATATTGAGATGCATCTTGAGCATATATATATATATATGTATATAGATGTTAAATAATGTTTCGCATGGAGGAAAGGGAAATTTTACACTATTATCAAAGCATTAGTTCAAAATCGTGTGCAAGCATCTTGAACTAGAGTGCAGTATATACAAATAATGCATGGTTTTTTCAGATGTATAAAAGATTTGTTCAAAGTTAATGAGCTAGAAATGAGTAACTGTTGAAATTCTACAAGGCATTCTAAGTCACAGATAATCATATTCTTATAATATTTCCATCCTTAAAGATTGTAGGGTAAATTAGCTTCGGAATTCTTAAAATGTCTGATACTTAATGTTTCAGACTTGATTAAGTTGATTTTTGATATCAAAATACGATTTAAAACGTTTAACTAAAATAACACTTAGATAAACTAGAAGAAGGACATATTTATCAGAAGTACGTATAGTTTATTGATACATATAAATATGTTATTCAATGTTGAAAGCAAGAAATGAGAATGTGTTTAAGAACTTCAAGCACAGTTTATTCAGAAGTATAAATTTTTTTAATCATAGTTATTGAGCTAGAAATGTGTACGTGTTGAAATTCCTTATATGGTATCTATATCAATTCATCTTCAATATCGTATGCAGAGTTTTAGAAGAAGATGCGTGAAATATATAACATATGAACCATTTATTCTGATTTTAAATACGTAAATACGCTGGTTTTTCAAAATTGCTGATTTTAAAATGAGTAGGGGGAACTGGGGCACATTCATACAGCTTTTTTCCAAGAATTTTTCTGGTGTGCAGAAAGCAGAAATTTCAAGTTATTTTTCCATGTGGTGCTAGCAAAATTTGTGTAGTGTGATATGAAAATGTACAATCTTTGTTTTATATATTATTTTTACATGTAATTAAAAAAAAGGTCATTTGTATAAATATACCCTAAGGATGGGACACTTTGATACATCTGAGAAAAATGGAGGCAAAATAACACCACTGCATACTTTTCATAGAAAAATAGTTAGAAAATCATTTTATGTTTATTTATAGAAATTCAAATCACCCACAATTTATTTGTAAGTAATATTACAGCAATCAAAATTAAACGAATAATGACTTGATGTTCTGGCTGTTCCTTGTCTGATTGTTGGCTGTGATAACATTGTCATATCTGGCCCTTCAACCCCAGCATTATCTTCTTTCTTAGGAAAGATGAAAATATTACCAGGTTTTTTGCTTATAAATCGGTTTATAAACAGAAAATAAAGGATAATTAGGTAATAAATTCTGTTTGTAATATAATTATCCTCTGCTTTTTTTCAGCTTGTTTCTCTAACTTAACATTCCTCATCTCGAAAATACTTTTTTCTCTGGAAAATCGATATAAATTCGAGATTTGCCATGCTGCCGTCCTTTTCTTTTGTTTGTTCTACTAGCACTACATGTTGGGTAAATTCGTAGGTCTCCTGTTCGCAAAAATATTATAAAATGTTCTAATATAAAAAAGCGTTATTTCACTACAATAAAAACTCATATTAGAAATTTTTGGCAAACAATAGTTGGATTAAGGAGTGTATGGTAAAAATAATAACAAAAAGTAATGAAATGAACTAGAAAAGGATTTAGGTTGTATCAATGTGCCCCGACAAAGACTGTATCAATGTACCACATACAGACATTTTGAATAAAATGAGTCTCAAATCCAACACTTCATAATTTATCTAACAATAAAGAATGAGGAACTGATAATGAGTAGCTTTACTTGCAAGCTAGGGTATTCATTTCGGATGAAAATACTTGAGCAGTTATATAATATCATTTCAATTGTACAACTCAAAATTTCTTTTGACCTACAAAAATAATAAATCATTTATCCCATTTCATCAAACTACTGCATCATCCCAAGACTTTCTGTATGTAGTTGAGAGCACTAGCATCACCTCTTGGAGCTGTTGTGAAAATTCCTGTAATGACCCTTTGAGCAGTAGATGGGGTGTATCAATGTGCCCAATGTATCAATGTGCCCCAGTTCCCCCTACTTTTCAAAATTCTTTCTGGAATTCTACGTCACAGATAATCATGTTGTTATGCTTTTTTCCTCTTTACACATGGTAGCGAAATTCCGAACCTTATTTCTTTATATATCTAATACCTATTGTCTTAGACTTTATTTGATTTCAGATGTGTCCGTACGCTTGAAAAGGTTTAAGTAATATAAAAAAAACATGGTATTTTTATAAAATTTTGTAATTTATTATAAATAACTTTTTCAAAAATGATACCTATTTTTGTTATTCATATTATAAGTAACTCGTAAAAGAAGTAATTCATATTATTTATATGATTTTCTAAAATATATCAGTTATAGCACAAAGTCGCAGCACGTGGGCTATCATCATATCTAAGTTTCAATAGAATCCTTTGCTTTTTAAAATCTGCGAAATTCTGCACTGGAAAACGAGGTACACTAAAAACATTTTACGTTAAAAAGTGATTCTATACTTCTACACTGTTCCATTACAGTATAAATCATTTTCGAATAACATATGTATATATATCATTATTATAAAGGCCAAACATATGTAAGCGTAACTAATACGTCATTTTTCGAATGGCAACACTTTCCCATGCAATTTCGGTTTTGTAACATTCGGTACTGCAAATTTTACATTTATAAACATCGAACATTTTTTAATTTTTGCACCGTTGTATAGAGAAAAAAATATAATTTTAAATGAAATGTGTTTAAAAGCTGTATCTCAATTTATTTTTGAGATGTATATATATATTTATAGCTTTTATTATCAATTTTGAAATTGTGGCAACAGAATTACTCGATTTCCTCCTATAATTGAAAAAGAATAAAAAGAAATTTTTCTGCAGCACTTACTTTCCAAGCTCTCATAATAATAATAAAATAGAAATTAAAATGCGTAAACTGTGTCAAATATATTATATCTTCAGTAATCCTGTCAATTTGGAATATATAATTTTTTTTCATGCTCATTTATAATAAACATAAAAGCATCAATTGTTAATTTATTCATATTAACTGATCGTTATTATAATTTACTGATTACATATGCAAATAAAAATTAATTTTAATAATTTGAAGAAATGAGTTTTATAGAAATAGTATTTTGTATTTTTAGCATAAAATAATATTTGATTGAGTGTCAGACTGACCAATATAAGATGTATATTTTACTGTAAGGAATTTTGTTGATTTATTACAAATCAATGAAACAGTTCCTTTTTAAACATTTTTTTTCTTCGTATTTAGACGAGTTCCACCTTGTTTGTATAATTTAGAATTATGTATACGATTATTTCTTATGCAGGAAAGGTATATTCTGCACTATTATCAAAACATTAGCAACATCGTATGCAGACATCTAGAAGAAGAAGTATAGTGTAAGTGACATATGCACCGTTTCTTCTGATTGGGAATACGTAAATATGCTGGTTTACGTAACACGTTTACTTTTAAAAGTTACTGACCTTCAAATGAGTGCATGTCAAAAATCCTCAAGTAATTCTAAGTCACAGATAGTCATATTCTTATACTCTTTGAATCTTTACAAATAATAGCGATGTTTTCGAAACTTAATAATTAAAATATCTAAAACTTATTGTTATAAACATGAGTTCGTTGTTGAATTATTTTTGTCATAAACTTTAGATGATTTCATATGTGTCCGTACGCTTGAAAAAGTTAAAGTAATGTAAAACATATAACGTATAGAAATGTTAAACTATTTCGTGTATTTATATTATTATTTCTCCTTGGGATTCGTATTAATTATATGATTTATCAATGTTTACATGCTTTCCTATTATTCCGAATGACATATTTACATTATTTTGCATTATTTATGTTTTGTAAAATATTAAAAATAACTTTCATTTTCCATAAGTTTTAATATTTTTCTTTTATTTATATTATCAGTTGTTATGCTGGAATTCGTATTTTTATCCATGATTTATCTTTGTTTGTATGGTTTTCTAACTTTTATATAATTTTCAAATTAATCACATGCCAGCTATATAATTTTGTATTATTTACATGTAAAACTTTATTTCTTATGAATTAGAGATTTTTTTTCCACTGTTATCTAAGAGTTGTTCAAAATCATATCAAGCATCTAAACTACAATGTATATGTATGAAACGTACCTTTCATTCAAATTTATAAAAGTTTTATTCAAAGTTATTGATCTTGAAATGAGTGATTATTGGTATTTTGCATGAATTTCTACTTCACAGAAAATCATGTTCTTTGAAACTTTACTGTTTTACCGCTAAAATTAGAATTTTAATTCCCAGCACTTTAGTGTCTGGTATACTATTAATAGTACATATTTTTTTATTGCGTATTGGTTTTTTTGCTATTGTTTATGTGTAGTTACGTGAGTATGTATCTATGCTTTTACTATATGCTTTTGTTAACGTATATGCATACAAGCAGATATGTATTATTTTTTTAACGAAATTAGGCAATTAGTAATAATAATAATAATTCATATTTGGCTAATTATCTTCGTATTGTTTGATATACTTTTAAACATATATCACGCACGTTACATTTAAAAGAAACGTTATTTTCATGAGAGAAACATATGTTATAAATCCCAAAAAAGTTTTATTATCATTTAAATCTTTTTTGTAATACAATATTTTCCAGATATCTGAAAAAATCTCTCTTAGCCAACTGTCATATGAATATGAATTGAAACGTGCGCAAAACAAGAATGTCCGTTATCTTTAAGACAGTGAATTGTTCGTTGTGTATTAATTAGTGTATTGGGATAATAGTGTTAATGTTATTAACGTAAATGTATTTTTTTCTAAAAATTGAAAGAAAAAAATCTGATTCGAAAAGTTTATGTATTTAGTGCGTATTATTATATAATTGATTATCATAATTGCTTTTAAATAAGCAAAATTTTTAGGAGATTTTCTACCTGTCAGTTGATAAAATCGATTACAAAATTTGATTCTGAGATTTTCATATCACAATTTGCTATTTTTTATTCTCTGGACATTTTTGTCCAAATTATGGAATTGTTTGGAAAATAATAAAAAGCACTTAGTCTCCCTAAAATTCGTGCTAAGTCTCTAAATGAGATGTAAAAACACATTTTTCATTTTAATCGAATTGCTAAGGCTTCTACAACAAATAAAAAAAATTATCTGATTTTTTTCTAGATCCTGTGTGTGTCTATTATCATTAGCAAAATATTTATGAAAGAGGTTTTAAACTATATTTAAAAAAATTAGATCTAAAGAATAAGTGAGGAATAGACTTAACATTTTATGAACTTCTGTGTATGATCTTGCTTCTTTTTAACGTGCCAATTCAAGAATATATTTTGTTACAAAATATCAAACATTCAACAGAATTCTATCAGCTTTTATTAAAGCGTGAATTTCGTCACGGCACTGACCATGGGGAGATGCATAACTCTAGACAGAGAATCTATCGCAACAACTCATTTAGGTTCGTAATTTAGAAAAAACATTTAAGAATAAAAAGTATCGGAATTTTCATATGTTTGAAATTTAAAAAGAAATACACATGAATTTCAAAATATGCTTTTTTCACACGTTGCTTCCAGTATACATGCATTTATTTTTTCCTATTGATCAAACAAACAAATCAAAAATCTCATACTGAGGTTTAAAGAAAAAAAACTATTATGAATAATGGATAAAATGTCTATTTCCAAATTCAAAAAAATAATAAGAAGAAAAGAATAAAATCGTTCTTTTTTTAATTGAATTGAGACTTTAAGTTTTTTTAATTATTTTTTATGATTATAATTTATATAAATCTGAATTCTACAAATATGATTTAAATTATTGTTAAAAAATATTATATATATATATGCGTGTGTGTGTGTCATATGTTTAAAAATTGAACAATTATTATTAATCATTGATCTCCTTATGTAATTTAATAAAACAAACTTTAAGATAAATCTCGATTATTAATATTATGATTTCGCAGGCACGAATTCGTATTATTATTATTTACCTTTTATCGATATGATTTTACTATTGTTCATCTTATATATGTATGTAATTTCGTCAAAGAATTTAGAATCAAAGAATTTTTATTATCAAAGAATTAGATCAAAATCACATAGGCACCTTATACTAGTGAGTAGTATGCGTGACATATGTATTCAGATTTCAAATACACAAAAAATCTTATAAAATTTCAAGTAATGCGGTAATGTAGCGTTGATGAATAATTTTAAACTGTCTCGGCAATTGATATTATTATTTAGTATGCAGGATTTCGTATTGTTGTACAGGATTTTCAAATTCTTTTTGTGATATTTACATATAACCATTACTTGTATTACAATATATGAACCAAAGAATTTAATAGAAAATTGCCACACTGAATCTCATAATGGTTCATAATAGACATAATAAATGGAAGTAATGAAAAATACTCACATGTAAGTTTTAGTTCTCTTTGACCATTTTAAAACAAAATATTTTTTTTATAAATTATATATATATATATAAATATATTATACTGCATGTAAAATGTACTAAAAAATTCACAAATTTATCTGCCATTTCTATTGAAACTATATTATGTTTTAACAAAAAATATATTTATCCTTTACATGTTTCTATCTATTTATGAATTTGTAATAACGTAGCCAAAAATATTCTTTATAAAGGTAATGTAATAATATGTAAGTTATTAATAAAAGCTACATAATTAAATATTTATTCAACCATCGGATATATTGCAAAGAAGAATCTTTTTTAACAATTGGTGTTCTTAGTTCAGCTTAGATTGTAACTTCTGGATTTTAACTACGATAATTAATTTTCCAAAAGTATTATTTACGGACATTGCAATTCTGAGACTTATTACAAAAGATTCTTATAAGCTATTTACGTGAAGAAGGTAGTGTATATTATCTTCAAGAAAGGACTTTTCTAAATTGAAAAGAGCATTAAATGTTAAGTTATAGATTTCTGTAATAAATTATCTTTAATGCTGATGTTAATTAATAAATTATTCAGAGAACGACATGTACTTGTCATTAATATTCTATAAAAGTATAATTTAGTGCCATTTTAATTTATTCCATGCATAATTAATTGAATAAAAATAATATTCTCTGTGATATTAACCATAAATAATATAAAACACTGTATTATATGTTTATTTTAACTTTATTTTTTCTTCTTGAAGAATTTATGCTTTCCTCTTTCATAAAAGTATATTTATAATTTAACTGTTCACAAGATAAATCTGCCGTTGAATATTAAATATAAAGACAAGAAGCAAACATAAACAAAATTTATGTGTTGCGTATATATGTGCATTTTTTATGGTGTATTTTTCCGAGCAATATTTTTCCACTCAAACATTATAAGAAAAAAAATATATAAGGTACCCTGGGGTAATAACGCCACGTTAAGGTTCTACCAATTTTCACGGCTTAGTTTTAGATTGTATTTTTCAAACAAAAATAGGATCTGATGCAGCAACTCATTGACTATCTATATAAAATAAAATAATTTAACAGATATGTATTCATAAAATGTAATGGCGTTTTTTCTTGACCAGTGCTATTTGGCGTTATTACCCACCTATATGGGTAATAATGCCATGCAAACAAAACTATGAAATAAGATGGAATAATTGCATGTAGATTGCCCAATTCTAAAAATACAAACTCTACAAACTTAGAAATTGAAAAATTGCATTCTAAGCTATTGAAAATGTTCAATTTTTTGTGAAAGTGTAAGAAAAATAAAGG
This sequence comes from Maratus speculifer, assembly GCA_964019185.1. NCBI lineage: Eukaryota > Metazoa > Arthropoda > Arachnida > Araneae > Salticidae > Maratus > Maratus speculifer. The sequence continues at coordinate 83,996,579 of OZ025292.1, read as the reverse complement.
TGTGGTGAGGGAGGGGGGGGATGAGGCAAAAGAATATCAGACCGTGAGCTTCTTTTTGCTTAAAAAGGACCGCTTAAATAGAAATATGGGAAACATTGCACAGTTTTAACTGTGTTTATTTGAATCAGTATTTAGGATGTAGCTCGGCCACTGTAGGGAATCAACTGGGGTTTTAATGTCAAGGATTGGCGTTATTACCCCGGTATAGTTATTGCGCAGTACATTTTAAATTACAAATTATCTCGAGAAGATATCCAAAATCTTCAATAACATTTTAAAAGTACATGAAATGCACTACAAATTTATGTTATTAACAAAGTATTTCCGGATAAAAAGATAGTCTTCACATCACAAAACGTATCTCGCAAATTTTAGATCAAGCGTTAATTTTAGTTGTTTGTAAAAACAATAAGACATAAAAATGAAACAAATTAACTTGAAGATGTTTTTTGCGATTTATATGACTCAAAACCCTTCTGCGCAGAGCACATGGGTGTCATTTACCTGATTATTTCATAATTATGCAAAATATAAGCACTTGGCGTTATTACCCCGCCTGGCGTTATTACCCCAGGGTACCTTATATTTTGTATATTTAGAAACAAACATGACTACTCAGTACTAATGTAGAGTAGTCCAAAAAACAGCACAATAGTATAACAATAGTTACAATAAATAAAATTCAGAGCTAAATATTTTTGTCAAAAAAAGAGCAAAGAGCATACAATTTTTATACACATTTTAACAAGATATTAGAAAAAAACAGATTCTAAAAGGAAACAGTGCTGGCACAAGATCACAAGAATAGTACAGATGTATATAAAAATACATTAAAACCTTAAATTTTGATTTTATAATGTAAAAATCAAACTTAAATATACTTACGATGTGTGTCTTATAATTAAAAGCCGTTTTATTGTATACACTAATAGGTCTCAACAAGTGCTTGCGTTGTATCCAGACATTCTTTGAGTCGAACTATGCTCAACCATAGCTTTAAAAATAACCTTTACAGTATAACCTGTGGCTTTAAAAATGTTTAAGATTACAGAATTGACCATTCTTTTGCCGTTCGGACAGTAATATTTTTTTTCGCAGATAGATTTAAAACTAAAGACATGGCATGCTGACAGGAGGAAATTTCTATTCCATGCCTATTCAAGCCGTTGTGCCGCAGTTCATATCTGAGATGTATTCTACACTTTTGGGTGGGAAGCTTTAAACAACTCCCTCCCCCCATGCACACCGCCACCCTATAGTCTCGACCTTGCGTCGTTAAATGTTTTCAAAAAAGATTACCTCCCGAACATTTCTTGCAGAATTTTGTTTTAAACATAACAATAAATATGGATACAAGGGCTATTGAAGAGAGAATTACAATTTCAAAAAGGCTTGCATTTATATTCATTGTTATTAAAAAATATACATACTATTTTAAAAATTGCTTGAGTTAAAGACTAAATAAATTTCTAATACCGTTTTTACACAAACAAAAATTTAAATCACATCTCTTTATATTACCTCGAATTATTCAGTATACAATTTTCAGCTAACAAAGTGTTATGAATTCATTGTGAAATTTACCCATTTTATTTTCAGATAAACACAACATAAAATTTATTAAAAAATATATTAATAAATAAAATTTATTAATAAATTTTAATTTATGCTGATCGGTTATTATATTAAATGAAGTTTCCCTTTGCAGCGATTTAGGTAAAGTATATTGAAATTGGTTGTTTGCGAAAAAAGAGGAATTGTGTGTTTCTAATAATATTATGTTTTTAAAGGTATAATGAATACCTGTCTTAGCAATATAAAGTATGTATTTCTTTCTTATTTCTAAATGCAATATATTGTGCTTTGTGTGAATCTATACATGTTATATGTTCCTAATAGTTAACATCGTTTTAATTATTGTAAAATTTGATCGTTCACATTTCTAAATCGACATAAAAAATATTTCTTCTGTTAAGCGAAGATATTTGTATGTTTTTTAGTTAATATATATTTTTTCCCTTAGTATTATAAAGAAAAATAAGTATTTATTGTTACTAAAAATAACAACATTCTAAAATACATGTGTCATATAAACAAAAATTTGAAAAGCGATGATATCGCACGTATCGAGAAATTTTTATTTGACCTTTGTGAAAAACAAATGGACACCGGTATGAATAATTTAAGTAATGTATTAATATAATAAGTAATTTAATTGTAATTTAAGTAAATAAATATACATTATACACATTGTATTAAATCTTGCGGAACAGCACTATTAATGTTTCAACAAAAGATTATCTCCTTTAATCTTTCATTCAAAATTTTCTTATAAATATAGCATCAAAAATGAATCCAAGGACTATTAAAAAGAGAATCGGAATTTTTAAAAACTCCGAATTTATATGCATTAATATTTATAAGTATATCTTCTATTTTATAAAATTCCTTATATTAAAGACTTCTTTATAATACTGGTTTAACTTAAATAAAAGCATAAATTCCATCATATTTTCATTAGAGTTTAATGGAATTTATTTATTCTGCTTCGTTTTATACCGTCAAATGATACAGAATACAATTTTCTGTTAAGAAAATATTATGAATTCATTATGAAAGTTTACCCATTTTATTTAACAGAGAAACACAACACAAAAAAACTATACTTCAGCAACTGTATTCAAATCCTATCGCTTCAAAACGTTTTGCAATAAATTAATTATTAACATACCCATAATACTGAAAAAAGAGCGGAAGTGCAACATTGCTGATAAATAAAAATGAATAATTATCTAATATTCTCCCTGGAAATACTTACAATTAATTTTCATTGAAAGGTTCGTTTTCACATTCCAGAAAATTATGTTGATCAGTTATCGTAATAAATAATGTTTCCCCTTGCTACAATTTAGATAAAATTTATTCATCTTTGTTGTTTGTGAAAAAAAAATGAAGTATGTATTTCTAGATATTTTATGTTTATGAAGGTAATACTGAACACCTATCTTAACAACATTAGATTTTATGGAATTTATTATGTAAAAATATATATTTCTGTAAATCTCTAAAGGGAATATGTTGTCTTTTGTGTGAATCTATGCATCTTATTTTAAATTCCCAGTGTTTAAACTCGTTTTAATTATTGTAAAACTTTGTCAGTTAACATTTATAAATAAATCTAAAATATTATATTTCTTTTGTTAAAGAAAAATATTTGTTTTACTTATAGCTAATGCATGCTATTTTCCTTTTATATTTTAAACTATAAATAAGTTTTTTTAATACTAAAATGACATTATTCTGATAAACATATGCATTAATGTATTTAATAATGTTGTTTAAATACTTGAAATGAATTTCAGTGGAGTAAGTAACGCCATAAACACATATAAATAAATAAATTATTAACCTAAGTATTATCCAAATTAACCCAATTAAATTTAGAAAAAGTATTAAAAATAAACTTAAACAAATTTAAAATAATGTTCAATTTTACATATAATAAAGCGTTTAAATATGTCTATAAAATAAATGAAAGAAAAATATAACTCTAGTGCAAAATTAACCCTTAGTTACATATATAAACAATTTAAAGCGCAAAAAATTTACTAAATTAAATATTATAGAATAAGTGCAACCGAAAATAATAACAGCATTTGAAACCCTACTGATGACGGTCATGTAATGGTAGAAACTGTTTTTGGTATTTTAAGTTATATTATTAATATTTTTAATAATATTTTGTGAATCTATACATCTTATATTAATATATATTAAATAAATTTATATTATAAATTTCCACCTGAAAGCAATTTTTATACATTTATTTTTTATATACATTTTAATTATAATTTTGTCTCACCGAGTATAGGAGATTTATATTTAGATATCATTTTTTTATAAAAAAAAAGAAGAAAAAACGATAAATTATATGTCTTTAAACATAAATTATAATACATAGTTCAACGTAACCAACTTATCCATGTTAAACATGTACCATGAACATTGTGTATACCATTGTGTGTACAATGTGCAATTTGTCGAGGCAAAATTAAATAATAAATAAATACATTAAATTTTCAAATCCGTATAAATTTATCCTGATCAATTCTTCTCTATTACCTAAGTGTAAAAAATTATATTTTTTGCTACATTCTGAAACTAAACATTTTTGGTACCAGAACATAAAGAAATATAATTCAGATTTTCGTTTAAATTAGCCAAAAAATTTAAATACCATCTTTTCATACCCGCTTTAAATTACTTGGAATGATAATGCTTTTTGGAATATTACAAAGTAGAGAAAACTTTGTTTTAATTACCACATTATTTTTAGATATTAGAAGCAATTTGCTTTAGGGAAAAATATATTAAAATTTATTGTTCTAGAAAAAAAATGAAATATGTGTTTGTAGTAATATTTTGTTTCTAAAGGTATAATGAACATCTATCTTATCAAATTTAGATTTCATAGAAATTATATTTTAAAAGTATATATTGTTTTCAAAATTCTAAATCCAGTATTTTGTCTATACTGTGTGAATTTATGCATTTTATTATAAATTCCCAACAGTTAAATTAGTTTTAATTATTGTAAAAAATGTTCGGTTAATCTTTCTAAATCTATATTAAATAGTATTTTCCTTTTGTTAAGCAAATAATAAAATAAATAGTTAAAAAGACTAATTTTGTAGCATTACTATAAGAAGTATTAATTAAGAATATATTAATAAAAGTATTAAAAAATTAGTTTTACTATTATTTAGCATAAGCTAAATACGTTCTTTTAATTATTAAAAATAACAGTATTCTGATTAACATTATTATTAATATTGTTAATAATACTGGTTAAATATTTGAGATGGATTTAAGTGAAGTATGTAACATTCTAAGTCCCAATAACTAAATAAATAAATGACCTAAGTCAGTATGACGTGTGTTAAGGAAAATCACAGTTATAAAAGGTGTTTAATACCAGTATTTTGCATAAAAAGAATGATTCCGTTTTACATAAACAAAAATAGAAATTTCATAATATTTTCATAAGAATGTAATTGAAATTATTTATTCTGTTTCGTTTCATACCCTCGAATGATTCAGAATACGATTTTTCAGCTAACAGAGTGTTATGAATTAATTATGAAAGTTTATTCCCTTTATTTAGCAGAGAAAAACAACACAAAGAAGAAAATTCGAACTCAGTTACTATATTCAAATCCTATCGCTTCAAAACATTTCGTGATAACTCAATTATTAAACTACCTTAAAGTTGAAAAAAACAGATATGAAACTCTGGTGATGAAAACAAATGACTTATTATTTAATATTCTCCCTGGAAATCTTACAATTAATTTCCATTGAAGTGTTCGTTTTCACATTCCAGAAATTTGTGTTGATCAGTGTTGTTTCTCTTTGCTAATGTTGTTTCCCTTTGCTAAATTTAGATAAAATATATTAAAATTGGTTGTTTGAGAAAAAATTTAAATATGTATCTTTATTAATTTTATGTTTGTAAAGATAATAATGAACACCTATTTTGGAAACTTTAGATTTTATAGAATTTATTATTTAAAAGTATCAATTTCTTTCAAATTTCTAAATAGAAAATTTTCTCTTTTGTGTAAATATACACATCTTACTTTAAGTTCTTATTGGTTAAAATCGTTTTAATTATTGTAAAAATTTTATCGGTTAGTATTCGTAATACTATATAAAATATTACCTGGCTTTTGTTAAGCAAATATATTTATATTCTTTTTATTTTTTGTATATTGTTCTCCCCTTTGTTTTATAAAGTAAAAATAAGTTCTTTTTATTACTAAATATGAGAGTATTATGATAAAATTATGCGTTAATATTAAAGCACAATTAATGAATTTTCCATATTATATTTTTCCTGATAAATGTTCAAATCATCTTTCCATTTAAACAAAAATTTACATAACAACGATATCGCACTATCAAGAGGATTTTAATCTGATGTTAGTAAAACATTATTGGATCCACATACGTTACACAATATGTATAAAACTTGTAACACGGAGTTATAAATGTTTTCTTAAAAGATTGTCTCACCCAAGCTTTCGTAAAAAATTCTGTTTTAAACTTAACATTATGAACATGGATCCCAGGACTATTAAATAGGGAATCAGAATTTGAAGAAAAAAAACTTGCAGTTTTACGCATTAATATTAAAAGATATGTATTATATTTTAATAATCCCTTACTAAACATAATATCATTACTCTAAAATAAAAATCCAATCATATTTTCGATAGAATTTAATTGAAATTATTTATTATGTTTCATTTTATACCCTCGAATTATTCAGAATGCAATTTTCAACAAACAGAGTATTAAGAATTAATTATGAAGTTTACTCAGATTGTTTAGCAGAAAAACACAACACAAAAAGAAAAAACTAAGCTTCTGTTACTATATTATAATAGTATCGCTTCAAAACATTTCGCGATAAATAAATTATTAACTCTTTCTTGATGCTTAAAAAAATCAGAAATGCGATTTTTATGATGAATACAAATGAATAATTATCTAACATTCTCTCTGGAAATTCTTGCAAGTAATTATCATTGAAAGGTTCATTTTTACATCCGAAAAATTTATGCAAATCGGTTACCGTAATAAATGATGCTTCCCTTTGTTACAATTTAGACAAAATATATTAAATTCGGTTGTTTGAGAAAAAAATGAAATATGTGTTTTTAGTAATATTATGTTTCTAAAAGTATAATGAACACTTAGCAACTTTAGATTTTATAGAAATGTAGCTATCAAATTCTAAATTCAGCATTTTGTCTTTCGTGTGAATTTATGCATCTTATTGTAAATTCCTAATAGCTTAATACGTTTTTAATTCCAATAAAATTTTTTTGGTTAACTTTTCTAACTCGATGTAAAATATTATTTTGCTTTTGTTAACATTAGAAAGACGGTGAGCCGTCATTTTAACCGCTATGAAATGGATCTATTTCCATTTGATCTAGAGATTTCTTTAGAAAATATGTAACGGTGAACCCACGGTGGGCGCTATTTGTAACGTTAAACCCACGGTGGGTGTCGTTTGTAACGTTATATGCAGACATACTCAGTAGTTTAGGTTAAAACAACAAAGTTTATTCGAGTGATAATGGCCAAAGGGAAGTGGAGCAAGTCTAAAATTTTACACACTGAGAACACTATGAACAGCTAAAACCATACTCACAGGCCCCAACCTAGCTCAGTCGTGGCACCGCCTAACACTTGACACTGTCTCCTGGCTGAGCTGCTGAACAAAGTTTAGTTAAACAGCCCGTGGCTGTAGATAATTCTTTATTTCACCAATAATTAAAATGGAACTACTATTAAACTTTCTTACCACGGCCGACTCTTAAATCCACTATCCAAACTCCTTCCCACTTTACTGGAGGCCGTTGCTACTTTCTATTCGTCAGCACTGCGCTAAACAATCATCCACTTCGTTGTCTAATGGCAGAGGTCCGCACTCGCTGGCTGCTGGCTAATGCCAGACACACCCCCAAACTCACCCCCAAGCTTTTATATGCTGCAAACTGAGATACTTCACATTAACGTATTACTAATAACCGCGAGCTAACTGCGGAATTCGAAAGAGCACACACACTCTAGAAAGTTAAAGTAAAAGAGAGGATAGATGTCGCTTTTACGCCTACAAAATGTTAAATTGTTGACGTCACGATCTCAGAAACACTAGAGTGCTCCCTCACAACCCCCCCTCGGATTCCGCAGAGAAAAAGGGCTGGGCCAAATGCATGCCCAGAACTTTTTCTTGTTATAAATTTCGAGCCGTAATAAAACACAGTGATGGGTGAAATTTAGCGCCGAAACATAACTTTTAAAATATTAACTTAAACCATCACAACCAAATAAAAACTCAGTTTGCCTCAAATATTCACATATTCAATCCAATCATTCTTCTATCTTACAAATAGCCTCCGTAAAACTTCCAAAAACTCGTAAAATTTTCAAAACTAATTACTTCTTTCAAAACAGCCCACTCCACTGGGAGTGCTAAAATTTCTCAAAATACTAAACTTCCGAAATTTTCCTCAATATTGCAATACAACTATAACTTTACCAAAAATTTCTCCACAACTTTTAATATACTAGAATTCGCACCAAGTCCAAAAAACCCAATGCGCAAAAATTTTCCTCATCCAAATTCCGACTTCATCCAGAATTACAATTACTTCATACTAAAATAACTCTGCTACTACGTAATACCTACAAACCCATTAGCCAATGAACTAACTCCCAAAATTCTTCAGAACTTAACTCCACTTTAACAATAATTGGGGCACATACGTACAGCGGCATATCGCTGTGCTTATGCAACAATCAAAAAATATCAAAAATTTACAAAATGACGTCATCATGCTCTTCATCTGTATTAACTAAAAGAAAAATAGCAGAATCAATACATAACACAGGTATACTTCCCTGCAAGAAAATCACATTAACATTCAATTTTTAATACAATACAATTTCAAATTCAAACGCAGCTTAAAAATTCGCAACTTGCGGAAACCATTCCCAACTAAAGTACAAAACGCAACTCATAAAACACGAACGATAAGAAGAAAGTTAATTCATTAAATGTTAGTATAAGAGATAGAAACGCGTGTCAAATACTTCTTGACCGCAAAACACGTGCGCGTCTGAACCGCGGCGCGTGTACAAAATAACCCAAATTACTATCTGTACTTTCTGAAAATTTAAACATACATTAACATACATTTTATAACACATGAACAATATAACAATATAGTAACATTTTTAACAAATAACACAACAATTTAACAATAGATCCAGAATTTTTAAAAGCAGTTAAGACCAAAATCTCAAACATACATAAAACTAACAATTTTGCAAACAAATTTTGAACACAATTAAGCACCAATCGTGAGTCCGTCAAAAAATTCCAAAAATGGCCAAAAGTACCAAACAGTCTTTCTGCTTTCTATTCCTTCATATTGCTACCACATATATGCACTCTAATAGAAATTTAATAAAGAACATTATCACCCAATCATAGAGATGATTCGCTGCTGGCTGGCTTCATACTACAGGATGGCTTTATACTCCTGTCCCAGAAACCTTGTACGAAGGATCTTTCGTCATCAGAACTGTACGGTGACGCCACAGTTGACTGTCGTGCCTGCAGCCTGGTTCTGAATGGATGCCGCGGGATACTTGTAGGTTCCGCTCGACGACTCTGCTCTGGCCGGTTTGCTGGGGTCACTCCATGGCGAGATTCACACTGTTGATGCCGGTAATCTGAGCGTTGTCTCCTCTTTCTAGATGCACCCGAAGTTACTGAAGATCCTAGACCACGTTTCTTTGCAGACCTACGCTGCTTCTTATTGGGCAAAAATTCCGACTTTAAAGTCCTTTTAACAGTTTGTCGAGTGTCCATACGAAATCGTTTCCGGGGATTAATCACTGAAGATGGTGAACTATTAGATAATGTATGTTTGCGAGGTTGCTGTCTCATAAGTGGAGGAACTGGACAGTTTATAATTTTTTGTCTTTTATGGCACACAGAGTCCGATGTATCTGACACAATTCTCTTATTTTTATTATCATACTTTGCTCTCGGATTACTAGGCTTTCTACTTTCAACAACAGTTTTTGGAGCTGTTTGACCAACTTTTCTTCTTGAATATATATGAAAAGAATTAGATGAAGAAGTGCTGGACTCGGGACACTCATTGGATCGGGAATTTCGCGAAACACCACTCGACACATGAGAACCTTCACTACCATTTTCTCTAAACTTATAAACTCTAACCTGATCCAAATTAACCGTCCACCATTGACATCAACAACCAAATTATTATTTCGAACTTCTAAAACCTCGAACGGACCTACAAACTTCGGACCAAACTTAGCTACTCTCTTTTGACGACTTGAACTTAACCAATGCTTTTCTACTAACACAAAATCTCCAACTTTCACTTCTAACTCTCTCCTACGCATATTATAATACTGAGCTTGCTTTTCTTGCGCTTTTCCCATTTGAACCTGAGCTTCCTTAACCAATCTCTCAATATCCTGACACATATACTGACTTTCCGCATCCGACACCATAACTAACCTTTGGAATGGAGTAATGACTTTTCTACCCAAAAACAATTCAGCAGGCGTTTTCCCCGTTGACTCGTGAACTGCTGTACGAAGTGCGTACGCAAAATGCTGAAGAAACTGGTCCCAATTTGCATGATGAGAACCAACATATGAAGAAATCATTTGAATTAATGTACGATTTACACGTTCAGCCATATTAGACTGAGGTCGATACGGAACAGTAAAAGAATGATCGATCTCCAGCTTCTCACACAGGGCTTTAAATATATCAGAAATAAAACAAGGGCCATGATCGCTCACTACCCTAATTGGTGCACCATATTTAGAAATATAATTATCGAAAAATGCATCGGCAACTGCAGGTGCAGAAGCCTTCCTGAGGGGGACTAACTCTACCCATTTACTAAAATAATCAACTATAACTAGCACAAATCTATATCTTTTAGGATTAGACAATGGATAAGGACCGATTAAATCTACACCTACACATTCATTAGGAAAATTTACTTTAATAGGAATTAATTTGCCAGCTGGACTTACATTTTTATAATTATAACGTTGGCATGTGCTACAGCTGGAGACATAAGCGCGCACTGCTTCCCGCATTTTAGGGAAGTAGCAGGATTCACCAATTCGAGCATAAGTTTTCCTGATTCCTAAGTGACCTGCTAATGGATTATCATGAAATTCTTTCAAGATGGCTTACGAAGACTAGCCGGAATAAAAACTCTTAATTCACCACGTGAATTTACAATTTTAGAATAAAAAAGAAGACCATCGATAAGCTTAAAAGATTGGGACTACTTCTCAAACATAGGCACATCTGCGCTCGGGACATCATCAGGATTTTCCAAGTAACGATACAAACTACCAAACTCTTCATCTTGCTTCTGTTCCCTTATCAACTGCTCTCGCGACCTTAACACCAATGAAGACAATGCACAACACTTAACTTCCTCCGTGACCTCTAAACCACCATGCGGGTTTCGTGACAGAGCGTCCGCTACCGCATTCTCCTTGCCAGCCCTATGTTCTATAACCACATTATACTCTGCTAACTTCAAACACCATCTGACCATACGAGACGACAAACCCTTTCCATTAGTTAACTTTGTCAAAGCTGAATGATCCGTAATGACTTTAACCGGTATATTAGTGAAAAAACAACGAAATTTATTCAAAGCCCAAATTACTGCAAGACACTCCCTTTCCGTAATCGAATAATTCCTTTCCACTGCATTTAAAATTCTCGACGCAAAAGCTATAGGTCGACCTTTTTGTGCTAACATCGCTCCAACCCCCACTGCACTCGCTTCACAATACACTTCAAACTGAGATGAATAATCGGGGTGAGCCAAAACAGGAGGGGAAACTACTGCCTCTTTTAATAATTCAAACGATCTCTGAGCCACTGATGACCATACAAACTTCACCCTTTTCCTTTTTAAATTATACAACGGTTCACATAACTCCGAAAAACGTGGAATGAACTTGGCAAACCAAGCCACCATCCCTAAAAATGTCGCCACTTCCTTACTATTTTTGGGGGGACTCATTGACGTAATTGCCTCAATTTTCTCATTATCTATATTAATACCATCACGCGTAATTTTAACTCCTAAATACTTTATCTCTTTTCTCAAAAATTTACATTTTTCTAACTTAACTGTTAACCCAGCATCTCTTAACAACGTAAATACTTCCCTCAATAATCTGAAATGCTCTTCAAAAGTAGCTGCCATTATAATTGTGTCGTCCAGGTAGACCAAGACACCCTTACCAAGCAAAGGTTTAGGATATTATTCATGGCCTTCTGGAACGTTGCCGGCGCTCCCGATAAACCAAAACTCATTCTCTTAAAAGCAAAACAACCGTCCCGAGTAATAAAAGCAGTCTTAGGTATGTCCTCCGGCTTCATTGCAATCTGAAAATAACCCGACGTAAGATCTAACGTTGACATATAATTCGTACTCGTTATATTAGCCAAAATGTCGTCAATTACTGGAATAGGATACTGAGGGTATTGCGTTATCGCATTTAACTTTCTATAATCTACTGCAAACCTATATGCCTCTGGATTATCTAAACTTTTCCCATTATTTTTACGACATAACACTACTGGCGATGCAAAAGGAGACTCAATTGGCATTATAATATCATCCGCTAGCATTTTTTGAATATGATAATCAATTATGCCTTGTTTAACTTTATCATAACGATATGGTTTACTAGCAACAGGTGCTTTCAAACCAGTATCAATCTCATGCCACGCAACATGCGTTAAACCCGGTTTATCAGAAAAAACTTCTCCAAATTCATTCAAAAACTTATTAAATTCCTCCTTCTCGATTTCACTTAACCCCGACTCCTCCAAATTAACTGACACTAAAACTGGCTCTTTCTTACTCACATTCTCATCATTACTCACTATTAACGACTTTTTAAAGAAATCCAAACTAATTCCTCTATCCTTCATATAATCCACACCAACTATACAATGCACTGTTAATCCATCTAACACACAAAACTCCCAACATGTCTTAACCGAACGAATTTCAACTTCCAATTCTACTGAACCTTTATTATCGCAAGCTACTCCCTGTGCTGACTGAACCACAAGACTTGACCTTTTCAACTTCTTATACGAAAAATATTTCCGATAACAATCAAAAGAAATGAACGACTTATCTGCCCCTGTATCGAAGACACTTTTAACGGCAATACCATCTAACACAATTAACACTTCAGGTAACTCCACCGGATTAATAGTAATTTTATTCAAACTCACAGAAGGCTTTTCCGATTTAACCTGTGACTGCATACCTTCCGAAATACAGTCACTTACCAGTTTAACTGACCCGACCTCTGAACACATCTCTTTTGCATTGACCTATTTTCAACATTCTCATCCGAAGTTAATCTCCTTACTTGCGAAGAAACATTCCTGTCCCGTACTCCCCCACTACGATTATAACCACTATTCTGCCTATTTCCATACATACTTCTCTCACCACTTCTAAAATTATTAGCACCACCACCATTCCTATTACCATTACTCGTATTCGACATATTACGACCAAATCCATCATTTCTATTACGCCAATTATTATCCGGAAATCGCTGCCCCCCTCTCACAAAATTACGTCCCCCCTCATTTCTCAAATTACTATCCGTGACAGGTCTCTGCCGAGGGCTACGCAAATCCCGTTGATCCGAGCTATGCCGAGTCTCGTACTTCGATAATATCTGATGCATTTCTGCAAAATTCTTCGGTGTTCTAACTTCAATAAAGTCCTATATATTTGGATTAAAAAGAGGAAAAACAATGTCCAACAATTCCTCAAATGAGATATCTAAATCTAATTTATTTTTTAGTTCAAGCTTACGAAGATAAAATTTTGACGCCGACTCATAAATATTCTGCTTATTACAATAGAACTCTTTTCTCAAAATACTTTTATCTTTAACGGGAGGAAATGCCTTCTTTAACTCAGTCACAGTTTGTTCAAATCTTTTCGCTTCTTCATTAATCAAAAACTTTCCTATATTCTCTAACCACAAAAGTGCTTCGCCCTTTAACGAGCATTTAAGCACTACGTATCTACTTTTTTCAGGTATATTATTGAACAAAATATAATCATCTAATTTAACTAAAAATTCACTAATATTACCCTCACCGGTGAAATACACACGTGGCACAATCTCATAATGTCCGATGTTTCGTTGGGCGCCATTTGTAACGGTGAACCCACGGTGGGCGCTATTTGTAACGGTGAACCCACGGTGGGCGCTATTTGTAACGTTAAACCCACGGTGGGTGTCGTTTGTAACGTTATATGCAGACATACTCAGTAGTTTAGGTTAAAACAACAAATTTTATTCGAGTGATAATGACCAAAGGGAAGTGGAGCAAGTCTAAAATTTTACACACTGAGAACACTATGAACAGCTAAAACCATACTCACAGGCCCCAACCTAGCTCAGTCGTGGCACCGCCTAACACTTGACACTGTCTCCTGGCTGAGCTGCTGAACAAAGTTTAGTTAAACAGCCCGTGGCTGTAGATAATTCTTTATTTCACCAATAATTAAAATGGAACTACTATTAAACTTTCTTACCACGGCCGACTCTTAAATCCACTATCCAAACTCCTTCCCACTTTACTGGAGGCCGTTGCTACTTTCTATTCGTCAGCACTGCGCTAAACAATCATCCACTTCGTTGTCTAATGGCAGAGGTCCGCACTCGCTGGCTGCTGGCTAATTCCAGACACACCCCCAAACTCACCCCCAAGCTTTTATATGCTGCAAACTGAGATACTTCACATTAACATATTACTAATAACCGCGAGCTAACTGCGGAATTTGAAAGAGCACACACACTCTAGAAAGTTAAAGTAAAAGAGAGGATAGATGTCGCTTTTACGCCTACAAAATGTTGAATTATTGACGTCACGATCTCAGAAACACTAGAGTGCCTTTATGACAAAAGGTCACTCCCTCACAAATAAATTCGATATTGCAATGGAATAAAAATTAAAATATATAAACCAATTTGTTTTTTGTTATAAAAAAAATTCTTTTACGAATTTTTCTGTTATGTCTTTTCTGTTCTGTTTCTTTTCCTTATCTGAAAGGCAGTTTTGAGAAATAAAAATTTAAATTAAAAAAGTTTAATATTGAACTTATTGCAACGCCTCCACCAAAATTAAGGTGTTTACTTAATAAGCAAGTGGATCCTATAGGACATGATGATCTTGCTGGAGTTTATGAAATACCTTATATTACTGAAAATGGTGACTTAAATTATAACATTGGCATGACTGGGAGAAAGCTTGGAATCAGGAAAAGGGAACATGAATCTGATGTTAAATTTGGACGTACTAACACTGCCTTATCTAGAACATATTTAAGTGAGGGGATAAAAATATTATTTAGTGAAAGCAAATTATCTTTCATTTCAAATTGTTGTTGCAAATCTATTATAAGAGAGTTCATTGAAATTTATACGCATAAAAATCTGGTTTGCAATGATAGCGTTTCTTTTATTATTCCTAAGTTATTAGAATTAATGAATAAATTCCTCGTGAGAGCTTGAATGGGATGAAATATGTTGGAAATTCTTTTAGATCATGGTCTATTTTAATTTAATTTTTTACAATAGAGCGCAATTTTTATTTTTTATTTATTTATTTATTATTATTTTATTTCGCGTGTCATTTGTATTGACCGTGAAATGTTTTAAAATTTTATTTATATTTTTATTATGATTATGGATCTTATTAGACGGATTCGAAACATGTCATTTATGTTTAATTATCATAACACCTTTCTTAAGTAAAATAAAATTTTTATTAAAAAATTATTAAACTGATACGAAATATTTTTTTTATAAAACTTGAGTAAATTTTCCTGTCTTCCTCGTGTAATGCAAAGATATTTAAATTGCTTTTAGTTAATATATATATATATATATATATATATATTTTCTCTGATATTATAAACAAAATATAAATTGTGATTATTATTATGTATAACAACTTTCTCATAAAGGTGCGCATTATTATATTTCATAATAGTATTTGTATATTTGAGATGCATTTCAAAGTAATATGCCACGTTCTAAACACATATAAATAAATAAATAATTGATTTAAATCAAGTTACAAATGTCAGGGAAAAACACAGACAAAGAAATGTGTTAAATACCAGCATTTTCTTAAAGAGAAATTTGCTTTCTTTAATCCCATTATATTTATGGAAATATTTTCCTCTTTTGTTTATTCTGTTTTTCCTGACAACTCGCTACCAGGTAATATTATCCAAATTAACTCAATTAAATTTCTAAAACGTAAACTTAAAAAATATATTTGAAAAAAAAAAACTGTTCAATTTCACGTATAATGCATTTGAAGTACTAAATATGTCCCTTCGAGTACTGTAGAGAAAAATTTAGACATAATGATTTTATTAAAATAAAAAGAAGAAAGTGGTTAATAATATTTCTTTAACAATAAATTATTAGACACGTTGAAAATATTCAATGTCATCGTCGTAAACACAAATCATCAAGGTCTGTTTATGAGGTGTAATTTATCGAGACAAAATTAAATAATAAATAAATACATTAAAGTTTCATATTCGTATAAAGTTATTCTGTCTAATTCGTCTGTGTCTAACATTAAAAAATAAATATTTTTGCAACATTCTAAAACTAAAGATTTTAGGTTTCAGAACATAAAGAAATGTAATTTACATTTTTAGCTGAAATTTTTTAATCGTCTTTTAAAACAGTCTTTAAGTTACTTGGAACTAACCTGTTTTTATAATCCTACAAAATAGAGAAAAATTTGATTTAATTACCACATCAGTTATGGGTTTTAAAAGTAATTTGCTTTAGCGAATGAAAAAAAAATCTTAATTATAATGTAAGTATGCATGTTTGCATTGAACAAAATATGCCACTTAAGTGGGAAAAATCTAAAAAATTATTAAAATATTTTGTTATTTAATATAAGTAATATAAATTTTCTTTTTCTTAGAACATTTTATATAATGACAACAATAAAAATGGCTGTAAAAGATACACTTTTGCACAAAGTCTGTAATTATAGAAGCAATTTCTTAAGAAATTTGTATGCCTTGATCTTTTCATGTAACTGAATCGCACATTAGGGATAGAATTTTAGTAATACTAGTTTGCTATGATAACAGAAGATTGTTCTAAAGAGTTTCACATTTCTGTAGTTTTACAAAAACTAGATTTTAAGATTTATATCTTCTTTGTACAGTATACAGATATACTTTTATTAAGCATATAGATTTCGGTAACTTTACATATGTAGAAATGAAGTTTTGTTTATTTTTTAAGTGTAAAAAACAAATGTCATATAAGTTTCCTTTGCCGTATTTTACATTTACATAATTTACAGAAGAGTTCCGTTTGTATACCAGTTACTTTTCTTTTCAATAAAAAATTAAGCTGTTTTATTTGGGTAACTGATTGATAATGGCTGTTATTTCCCTATGGAAATTATAAAACAAATGTCGTATAAGTTTCCTTTGCCGTATTTTACAAAGTTTAAGTCACGGATTTTGTAGTCCCACTCAATGCAATCCTTGTCGCTTAGTTTGCTGTTTCTTTTTCAGTCATTCAATGCCATTTTGAGTGCATCATTTACATTATCATATTATATACTGCAATTGTAACAGTAGAATATCGAAGCCTGGTGCGTTAAATACATACATGTTCAATTTTTGAACCGTAGCTGCTGTATTAACGTAGTTTTAAAGAGAGATGGATTTTTAAAACCATACTTTGAGAGATTTTGTAAGGTTTTGAGCTCTTGAAAATACATTTGTCACAATGGAAGAGATGTAGTTACATCACTATGATCTCGAGTCCAAACGACAGTACTTATGTCTCATCCACTGTCACAAATCTAGCCTCAGAAGTCAACCACACTGCCCACCCCCTTTTACATCTCTTTTCAAAATTATGTTTATTTAGCAGCCAAATTCTGAAATTGCTTGCTGAAATTTCAGAAGCAGCTTCTGAAATTGAGCATATATGATGTAAGGTTTTGATATTCCACAACAACCATTCCATTATAAATATTTTATGTAGTCTAGGGATAATAACTATAGAATCCCGTCATATAATTTTGAAAAACTGTTCTTTGTCTTTAGCAACTTTAAAAGCAGTATATTTTCGAAATTTAATGATTCAATTGTATAAATTTAAATAACATTTTTTTACTGATTATAGGAAATGTTTTTGAACACATTAAAGAATAATATTATCTACAACAACTCAATATTGCTTGAATTAAAAAAATGTTTAAAAAAATCTCAATGGTGTAAAGTTTTTTTTTTAAATAAAACAACCTTTTCTGAATAAATATTAGAAATATGTGTTTCCGTTTTCTGAATAAATTTAAAGATAAATAATTAGTACCGTACATTTACGGATATAAGCCGATCCGTGTTTTAGCCGAGCATACCACTTTCAGTGAAAAATTCTCGAAAATCGTCAATGCGTATATAAGACGATGTTAAAAAAATGTTGATAAAAAAATTAGCGAACGAAATATTAGCTCTTTTTCTGAATAAATTACAGAGAAAAAGGCTGTACCATGGTAACGAATGCATTAGTTAGTATTTTTTATAGCATCTACTTAACATTTAAAAAATTTCCTCTCTTATCAGAGTTTTTATTGCTTGTTTGTGAGAAAATTTTCTACTATGCTGAAAATTCATATCAGACGATTTTTGAATACTTTATTAAGATATTTAAGAATTTTTTTTTCCAAATTCAGCCTGTCAAATAAGAAAGGAATTTTAACTTTTATCTTTATGTCTAATGCGTTTTCTTTTAATTAAATAATACGCATTTCAATAACACTTGTCAAAAACATTTGTGCATAAGCAAATCAACAATCAGTAATAAGCATTCAGATTTTCTATATTCCGGAAGTTGTCTGGACAAACCTCACATCATCGAAATATAGAAGGATAAGTTAAAAATCAATTCATATAACTAAAACATACTAATATGACAGTGTTGATTTGAAGGTTCATCATTATGTTTTCCTTTTCTTAGTCAACCATGTTTTGACACATTTGGGTGAAGGAAAGTACTACAAATGACAAACTTACCTATCAACCATAAAATCAGGACTGCACGTGGTCTCCACTAAGATACGACTTTGCTCACTTCCATTTCCATATGGTTATCGAGTTCTATCAATTCCTTGAATTTGAGTCGTGTAACCCACTCGGCCATTGTATGTGTAGTCGCACCCCGGTCTATTCCAAATATTATGGCTGCAGAGTAAAGTGAGTTTCATGTTATCTCTCATAATATGTCAATTGTCACATCATTTTAATAAACAGAAGATTTGCGAAAAATGTTTACATTATTTTTAATGACACTATAAGTCCCTTTAATTTTTAAATGAAAAACTTTACTTTGTTGTAATGGTTCTAATCTTTTAAATACCATTTTTTATGATCATAGTAAGTGTAAAAAGCCAGTTTTTAAATAAAGCTGCAAATTTGATATTCAATAAAAAATATTCAAAAACCTTGAACAGAAAATTCATTCACATATGTGAAATTGTGTGTTTTACTTTTCAATTTCTTTATTAAAAATAAAAATAGAATTCAAACAAGGAACATTAATTTTCTAATTATGCTTTCTTCTCTCCGTAAACCTGTATAAAATTAATATTTTTAAACGTACTTTTAATTATCTTTGTAAAGGAAAAGTTATGGAACCTTTATTGAATATGCACATTTTGGTTAAAGCATTTTTAGTATAATTACTTTTTTAACGAATATTAGATTTAATCCTTATATCTTCCTAACCAAAAATTATGTATAAAAAAATCCATGTATTAAGCAATATTTTATACTCAGTAATTTGTATTAAAAACTTAATACATCTCACTTTATATGGTTTGTAAAATTAAATAGAGTATAACATTTACTTATTTTTTTTTATAAAAAATGCGTTTTAATTATATATAGCAATAGTGTCGAAACGTACTCTAGAGCATATCCTCTCTAATCTGAAATTCCAGGTAATCCTAAACCATTTTAATTTGTACTTTATTTATTCCAACTTTTTTTTGTCTGGACTTGAATCATGTCGGATAAAAAAAAATAATGTCTGGATTAATAGTGTATAAATAAGAAATTTAAAAAAAATTATAATAAAGCACGTCTTTTATTCTTTAAACAGCCTAAATAGAAAAGAAATATTCACCATAATGTAAAAGCCCAATCTATATACATGAATATAAAATAAAAAAAATGCATTGTTGGCCTAATAAGAAGAATTCTTAAAAAAATTTCAAATATCAGTTTGTTTCTCAGTAATTAAAAATCATTTTTAATGAAGTAAAATGTATTTAATCCAGTCTATGAAAAGTTGTTTTTCCTTTAAAATGATTGGTTTTAAAACCTATATATGCATTTTTTTCTTCCTCTCCCCCCTCGTCTACGTGGTTACTGAGTTATTTATAGATTCGTGATTTTGAACAATTTTTAATAGGTTGTTTCGTACTTCCTTATTCAGAAGTTCCATTGGATTCTTATAAAAATCGGATGTATAGGGATATTTTTTAAACAAATAATATATTCCCCTCCCCCTCCAAAAAAAAAAAAAAAACTGAATTATCAATTGTGCCGAACTTTAGGATGCTGGTTTTAAAGATGTTAACTTTACTATTGAATTCGCTGGAAAAAAAAGAAAAGAAACGAAGAAAAAGAAAAAAAATGTGAAATTCAGAGTTTTTTTTTTTTTTTTTTTTTTTTTTTTTTTTTTTAAGAGAAAGTCTATTTTCACGACAAAAGGGTTCTATTCGTTAAATCGGAAATTTTATGCATATTTACTGTACAGAAACAGAATGGACGAAGATAGGAGGAAACCTGGGATTTTTTTATCCGTTATATACCGCAGATTTACTTCGATTATTTACAAAACTTACATGCTGTAACACATAAATCAAAAAAGTTAATGAAAGAATACTGATTCATTTCTAAGATTTGCATCGTGCTACTGAAAGGCATTTGAACTGATACCAACCAATTTTTTATCAATAAATTTATCGATTTATGATCTAATCTTTTACTGGTCAAAGACAATTTCTCTAATAAATTATTTTATGAAACCGTATTACATTTATTCATTAACCACAAGAAAATTATATTAACAATATCCTTTAATAACTTCAGCATGCAAGAATTATAACAGCATCGATAAAAATCACCTTATAAAAATTTAAATATACTGCAGATTTAAAGTCTGGCAACATTGCAACCAATAGTTTTACCGTAAATCCACGGATTTATTTTTACAATGTACTTATAACTTACTTTTTTTATTAAGCATCTTTTTTCCCCCAGAATTTCGGTTAATCTGAATAGGCTACAGTTCCAACTATTTCCAGTTTTCATGTTTCTTCTGTACTATATGCACTTTTTTAATATCCCTAAGTGTAGCAAATAGCTATTTAAATTACATGAACTGAATCCCTGAACTTAAGGTCTACACCGAGAAAATCAATATTACTTCAGATATGTATGTCTTGATTTCTTGCTCATTCATATGGGTAAATGCACTTTGATGTAACCCTCCTTACAATTCCTGAAAAGTATTTGCATTTTCTTTTAGACTTCGCATAACAATTTATAATTCTCGGGAATCACATTTGTATGCATTAGGCATTTTATTTACTATTTTAACTGCTAAAGTAGGAATAGTGTTTGTAATATACAGATTTTTTGAAACATAGTTTTGCCGTGAAAATTATTATGACAAGGATGAATCTTAAATGTATGGTTATTGTAGCAATATATATACATGGATATATTTTATATTTACTGTTCCTTATTTCTGCAAATAATGTCATATTCTGCATAAAATGTTTTGAATTATGCGATGAATTTAGTTAATATTTTCTAAAAATTATTTACTAAAATGCAAAACTTATTTAGTTTAGACTATTTAAATATATTTTCCTATTTTTTAATTAGATTTTGCAAACTATTTATGCAAATGTATTTTTTTTCTTCCTCTTCGTGAAATGGGTAACTGAGCTATTAAATTATTAGTGATTTTGATCATTTGTAATATATTGATACATAATTTCTTATTCTTAAGTTCCATTCAATTACCATAAATATAAGATATTATTAAAATATCTCTCAAAAATCGTACCGGAAATTCCAGCATGCCGAAATTTAGGATACTGCTTTTCTTATTGTACTACTGAGTACTCATATATTACACTTTCATTATCAAGCATCTCTTTTTTATTTAGTTTTATCGGAATATCGGGTAATTTTTTTTTTTTTTTTTTTTTTTTTTTTTAATCCGAATAGGCGCAAGTCCCAGTCATTTCGGATTTCTGGGTTTCTTTTGTACTAAATGCAGAGATATTTGAGTATTCCTAAGTACAACTAACTGCTTTTTAATTGGGCGAGGTGAAAGAAAAAGGGTCTATCTTCTAAAATTAAGGTCTATATCCAGAAAATCAATATTTACTTCAGATATCTATGACGAGATTTTTTGCTCATTCAATTTGGTAATAATTCTAAAAATGTGCAACTTTTTTAAAGTTTTATTGGAATTTTTTGTAATTCAAATAGACAGCTGTCCCAAATTTTTAGGATTTTCAGGTTCCTTCTGGTTTAAATTCAGCAACTTTTGAATATCTTTAAATGCAGCAAATAGCTTTTTAAATTACATTAAATGAATCCAAGAGCTTAAAGTCTACATACAGAATATGGATATTACATTAGATATATATGACGAGATTTTTTGCTCATTGGTATGGGTAAATGCACTTCTGATATAACTTTACTTAGTATTCCAGAAAAGATTTGCATTTCCTTTCAGACTAGGCATAATAATTTACATTTCTCGGGAATCACATTTGTATTTATAAGGCATTTTATTTTCTTATTTATCTAAAAATATTTTCTGTAATACAAAAGAACATCATCATCATCATCATCAACAGCAACAACAACAACAACAACAATAATAATAATAATAAAACTAATAAATCAGACTATAAAAATTTATTTTTCATTAGAGACCAAGATTTTTTAAATTACACATGAAAATGTAATTTTTTTCTTCTTCCCTTGCACAATCGGTAACTGATGTATTCATAGGTTCGTGATTTTAAACCATTTGTAGTAGATTGTAACCTAATTTATTTTTCTGAAGTTTAATTTGAATTAATATAAACACCGTATGTGATTATACAAGGGATATGTTTCAGCCAAAAATCACATTGGATTATACAGCACACTGAAATCTAGGATGTTGATTTAAAAATTGTTTAATGTACCTGAATACTTAAACTTTACTCTTTTTCTATCAAGCAGCTTTTTCTTTTCAATTTTTAGAGGAATTTCGGATAATTATATATATTTTTAATCCGAACATGCATCTTTACCAATTATTATGGATTTGTGCGTTTCTACTGTATTTCCTAAAAGCAGCAAATTTTGAATATCCTTAAGTGCAGAAAATAGCCTTTTAAATAACCTGAAGTGTATTCACGAGCTTATTGTATAGATCCAGAAAATCGATATTACGTCAGATATGTATGACTAAATTTCTTGCTCATTCATAAGGGTAAATACAGTTTGATGTGACCCTCCTTACTATTTTAGGAAGAATTTGCATTTTCTTTCAGACTAGGCATAACAATTTACAATTCTCCGGAATCACATTTGTATGTATTAGGCATTTTATTTTCTATTTTAACTAAAAGTACTTAATATATAACAAAATAATAATACTAATAATAATAATAATAATAATAATAATAATAATAATAATAATAATAATAACAATTGCGACTATAAAAAATTATTTTTCCTTTTAGCAGTAATATTTTGTAAACTATATATGAAAATGCATTTTTCTCTTCTCTCCTTTCACGATCGGTAACTAATATATTTGGTCAGGGATTTTAAACCATTTGTATTAGATTGTAACCTAATTTCTTATTCTGAATTTTTATTTGGTTTATATATACACAGCAGATGTGATTACGCAAGCGATATTTTTCTGTCAAAAATCATATAGAATTACACAACATGCCGAAATCTAGAATGATGGTTTAGAAGATGTCTATTGTACTTCTGAGTACTTAAACTTTACACATTTTTAATCAAGCATCTTTTTCTTTTCTATTTTTATGGGAACTTTGGATAATCAGTATTTTTTGTAATCCGAACAAGCACCGATCCCGATTATTAGGGATTTGCGTCATTTTACTGTATTACTGAGTGCAGCACTTTTTGAATATCCTTAAGTGCAGCAAGTAGTTTTTTAAATTACATGAGGTGAATCTAAGAGCTTAAGCTTTACATCTAGAAAATCGATATTACTTCAGATATGTATGACGAGATTTCTTGCTCACTCATACGGGTAAATGTACTTTGATGTAACCCTCCTTACTATTCCAGTAAGGATTTGCATTTTCTCGGGAATCACATTTTTATGCATTAGGCATTTTATTTTGTATTTAAACTACTAAAGTACTAATAGTGTTTTTAATATACAGAATCATCAAAAACATATTTCGGTCGTAATATTTATTATGATGAAGATGAAACTAAAATATTTAAAAAAAATTTCAGTAATCTACTGTTTCGGAAAAACATATTCGTTTATGGTAACAACAAATCTGAATTTGATGATTCACTGCAATTAATTTAAGGTTAATAATTCTAAAATTAATCAACTTTTTTCTTTTTTAGTTTTATCGGAATTTTTTGTAATCCGAATAGACAGTTGCCCAATTTTTTGGATTTCTTCTGATCTAAATTCATTAATTTTTGAATATCCTTAATTGCATCAAATAGTTTTTTTAATTACACGAGGTGAATCTAAGAGCTTAAGCTTTACACCCAGAATTTCCTTTGATATGTATGGCGAGATTTCTTGTTCACTCATACGGGTAAATGCACTTTGATGTAACCCTCCTTACTATTCAGAAATGATTGGCATTTTCTTTAAGACCAAGCATAATAATTTACAGTTCTCAGGAATCACATTTGTATGCATTACGCATTTTGTTTTGTATTTCATTTACTAAAATAGAAATCGTATTTTGAATATACAAGACTTATTCAAAAACATATTTCTGCGATGAAATTTATTATGAAAAGGAAGAAGTTTAAATGTTTAAAAAGTCTTCGGGTATTCCGCTGTGTTGGAAAAATATGTTTAATGTAACAATAAAATTTGTATAAAATTTTGAATTATATAATGAATTTAGATATTTTTATTTTAGTAAACTTGAATATATTTTTCTACAATTTTAATAGCATGATAAACAAGTTGGACTACATTAAAAGATGAAACAGAAGGATAAGAGCTATTATTATATTAACTAATTCTATAAATAAAATCAAGATTTCACTACATTAAACATAAGTGGAAAGATTAATAACAATTCTTTTATTTAACAGGATAATATATCAAATTTGTCTTTCTAAATATTTCATAATATTTTTAACGATTATTATTAAAATTTGTGAAGGAACAGGTGTTACATTTCGTCCCATGTACCAATATGTCTGTATTATACCAAAAACCCTATTATAATTAGACAGCGGGCTTAATATTTTAAATATATATATATATATATATATATATATATATATATATATATATATATATATATATATAGTGATCCAGTATTATCCAGCATGACGAACATAAGAATGCTGGTTTAGAGGAAGTTTATTGTACTACTCTGTGTATTTCCTTTTTTTATTTTTAAAGTACGCATATATTTTGTTTCTATTTTTATCAAAATTTCCGTTGATTCAAAGAGGAAACGGTCCCATTTATTCCGGAATAGAGGCATTTTACTGTACTGCAAACGTCAGCAATTTTTTAATATCCCCATTGCAGGAAATGGCTTTTTAAACTAAGTTGGGTGAATCCAAGATCTTAAAATCTACATCTAGAAAATTAATATTACTTCAGATATGTATGACGAGATTTTTTGCTCATTCATATGGATATACACTTTGACGTAACCTTACTATACCAGAAAGAAATTTCAGACTAGGCATAACAATTTACAGAAACAAATTTGTGTGCATTAGACATTTTATTTTGTATTTTAATTACTAAAGTAGGAACAGTGTTTTTAATATACAAAATTATTCAAATACATATTTCTCCCATGAAATTTATTATGACAGTTATGCAACTTAAATATTTGAAAACTTTTTGGGTTATCTTTTTTTTTTTTTTTTTGAAAAACATATATGTTTATTTTAACAATAAATTTTAATTTCACTATTCACTATATTTAATTTCAGCATAATGTCTAAAAATTTTGAATTATTTCATTAATTTAGCTTTTTATTGTGGAACTTTATATCTTTTTCTGGAATTTCAATGGCATGATTATCTTGTTGGCTTTTATTTAGAACATGAAACGCAAAGATAAGAACTGGTATTATATTAAACCTATTCTATAAAAGATTTCGTTATTTGATTACATAATACATAAGTGAAAAGATATTCAACTACAATTCTTCTATTTAATAGGATAATATAACATAATTGCATTCTTAGAACATAATATGTATATGTAGCAAAATATGATGTAGTGCAGATAAATATTGAAATGGGGGATTAATGTGGAACAAGACATTTAGGTTTTTCGAAATGGTGAAAAACATCGCCATTTTCGACGTACCAAATAACATATTACATCCATTAAAAATCTTTTCTTTCTTTTTTCGGCCTAAGGTATCTATTTTTATAAATTATTCTCAAAATGAATGCGTTGTATACAAAACTTTTTTTTTTAAAAATGTATGTAGAATTAAATTATGTATATAAAAAACAAATTTTGAAGAGAATAGGTTCAAAGTACATCTTCCTATAGATCAAAAAGAAATTATATGCAGAAAATGTTATTTAAAACTTGTTTTTAGCACAACATAATTAAAAAAAAAACATATATATAAAATTAAAAAATATATATATCTTTAAAGCGTAAAGAAATAAATAACCAAGTACGTTATTATTATTATTATTATTATTATTATTATTATTATTATTATTATTATTAGTAGTAGTAGTAGTAGTAGTAGTAGTAGTAATATTATTATTATTATTATTATTATGGTTATATCTTGAATATAAGTATAACTTTAATCTATAGCTTACATATATAGTTTTAAAATGACCGTGCGCTATAACTCGAAATTTAATAATCGGAGAAAACGTATTTTAAAGTTTCAATATCAATGGAAACTCAACTGTATTCATTGTATACAAATTATTATAATAAAGTAACGCTGATTTTCGATAGGGTCTTTTGACTATTGGTAAGATAAAAATAAATACAGAATAAAGCAAAATCTGAAAATTGATTCTTGAAAGCTGAGACCAAAATACCCTTATGCTATAAATGATGTTTAATTTTACAGCTATTATAAATTAAATAGCATTCATAATTTTGAAATTCTTTAGTGTCATAAATGCACACTTATAATACTGCTTACAAACAAATCTCAGACTTCGGTTCAAAGTCAGTGCAATATTTATATTTATATTTATGCATTCACAATATTCAAGCATGAAATTAAAACATCTGTTACATAACTTATTTTCTTATTTTCTAAGCTTATTTTCTAATTATGATTGCATAAAGTAGGGGAGAGCGGGGTACGTTGGCCATAGGAATAGGTTGGCCAATTTGCTTTAATTTACAAACTAGTCACCAAATATCGCCACAAGTCCAGAAACATGTTAGAAAACCTGCTCCCCTACCCTTCCAAGAGTTTCAGTTCTCATAACAAAAGCAAACTAAGAACAACGTTGATATTTCACTTTCGTGGATCTGCAAGCAATTTTTCGTTATTGTGCAGAAAGTGTGGATGCTCTCATGAGATACTTTACAAGAACAAAAGTAAGTAATATTTTGAATGTTCAGTTTATAAAGGTTCTTTTGATGCAACAATAAATATGAAACATTGTTAAGATATGTCTGGAATAGCAGAAGTATTTCAAACATGGCGAGGGGGCAAGTTGGCCTGTTCTTACCCGGCCCATTGTAGCCATAAACTAGAACCATTAGACCGCAGAGTTTATGGTCCATTCAAAAAATACATTAATTTAGCCTGTGATGGTTGGGTGACAACTAATAGACGCCCTATGACCATCTACGATATTCCGGGAATTGTGAAAACTGTCTTTCCCAATGCAATAAATCCAGTTAATATAACATCAGGTTTTCAGATAACTGGAATATGCCCTTTCAATAGGAATGCTCTAACTCACTCTGATTTCATGCCTCCGTATGTCAGTGATAGACCAGAGCCTTCAAGCACGCACGACAAAAGCAATTGCTGAAGCTTCTAATGAAACCCAGGTAATTATGTGTAGCGCTGTTTCTATAGATGTGCCTACCGTATCTTCTCCTACTCCATGCAAGACAACTTCAACACCTCAGGACATTAGACCATTCGAAAAGCAGAGCCAAGGAAAAAAAATGCTTCGAATAGAATGAAGAGAACTTCTGCAGTTTTCACAAACACCCCTGTCAAATTAGTTCTTGAACGACAACAAAAAGCAACAGAAGAAAGAAATAGTGCCAAAATTAAAAATGATATTAAAAGGAGAAATCAGACCAAAAAACGCAAAGAAAAGCAATCTGTGATAAAGATTTTGTTTCTTTTGATCCCTCACAGTCTGGACGTAGTGGTCTGAACCGTTAAAAAAGGAAGAAGAAATCTGTTAAAGAAAGTGACGATGAGGATGACGAAGTCAATACCTGCTTAAGTTGTCTGAAGGAGTTTAATCGAAGTATGCATGGGGAAGAATGGATCCAGTACGTGAGTTTCAAACTTATGGGCTTATTTGAAATGTGCTCAAAAAGAGGTTAATTGATTATATTTTGAATGAATTCACTGCAATGATCCCTCTGATTTGTAAATTAAATTTGCAAATAATTTTTATATACATGCATTAAATTTCCTATTCACTAATATGAATTATATTTAACTTCTAAATAAACATAAAAAGAGCACTGCAGGCCAACGAGCCCCACTCAATGGACCAACCTACCCAGTGCACGGGGTAGGTTGGCCCACATGACACCACACCATAACTAAATTCATAAAGTTCTTAAAATTCCATATTAAATAAAAGTAAGCGTTTTCCTACTAGTTAAATGTACTAGGTATTGTAAAAAAATGCTACATCTGACAACAAACAAAATTTAGGTATTGAAAAAAATAACATAAAAAAGCACATATGCATTTAAAACCCTACGTTTGCGAGTTCTAATATTATATTTGTATAAAACACTTTTTCTCGATTCATATATGTTCCGCTTTACTAAAATTTAAAACATTATTAAATCAGTACTTTTTCAATTATGGAAAATCTGTAAAATATTTCAGAGAAATATATCCTTAATTTCATGATAAAATTCAAATTTTGGTAACAAATTCTCGAATTTTATGAATATTTGATAGTGAATCTTTTCAGAAATTCTCTGAAAAATATTTATAAAGTCTGTTTGAATTTCAATTCAAGGCATCGTCTTATTCGTCTTAAATGGAAATTTGAATTTATATAGATTATCATACAATAAAATAACAAAGCAGTTTAGTAAAATGAATTGTGTTACTGTAAACAAAATTTTAGTCTAGATTTTAAAATTAAAGCCATATTTTTCAAGTAAACTTTAGCATCTTATATTGATAATAACACTTTTTCCAGAAAAAAATGGGAATTTATATTTATTCTGATACAAAGAAAGAGAACAACTGGATATATAAATGATTTTTATTCTTTTATAATGGATTATTCCTCACTCATCACACATATACTGTATTTAGTGTAAGAGATATCAGATAAAACCAACTGAAATAATCAGAATAAAAATTAGATTACAATTTAAAATGTTTGCCTCTAAACTTCATTTTTTCCTTTTAAATTGCGATTTAAGACTTTAAATTTGCAAGTGTTATTCTTCCCATTTTTGTTCACCGTAGATAGACTTTAATCATTATTATCATTATTTCTTTTAGCATTTAAAATTTAATTATTTACTATTTTATTTTTAATATTGTACGTGAAAATTTAGAGTATCCGTTATTATTAAACAATCCGTGGCAAAACATTGATTTCGTTTTATCATTATTATCATTTATTAGGAACCGATTTTGCTTAAAAATTGCTGATATATTAACCAGGTTTCTTACGTTTCAAAGACTTTCAAGAACTTTTTATCAGAATTTTCGTAAAGTGATATTTGTCTTATTTAATGACAAACAAAATCCATTTTAAGATATAATGAAGAAAACTTCACAAAATTTCTGGTATTAAAACACATAATATTCCCTGAATCTATTGATATGTACGAAACATGATAGTGAATGTTTTAATTCCACCACAATGATAAATTCCACGGTGACCACGATATATCGTGCTTACATAAGTATTTGATCAATTTTTACTCAGAAAAAAAATCAGTATGCATATCACCTATGGCTTAATATACATTGTTAAAAATATTCCTGTAGAATTACGGGCAAAAGCTGACAGCAGAAATTCCATTTATACCCCTTAAAAAAAAAAAAAAAAAAAAAAAAAAAAATAATAATAATAATAATAATAATAATAATAATAATAATAATAATAATAGTAGTAGTAATAATAATAATAATAATAATAATAATAATAATAATAATAATAATAATAATAATAATAATAATCTATGTTTAGTATTTTGGCCAGCCAGCAAAACAGGATGTGATGCACTTTAAAACACAATAACACTTTGCTTATTACACTATCTACCAATAAGTGTTTGAAAAATTTCGATTTGACATTTTCTCAAATATTTAAAAGTATACTTGTCGGATTCCTCTGAAACTTCAGGATTCTGAAGATTATGTCTGACCTCATATTTATCAACATCCATTTGATAATCAGGGCAATTAGGGGCCGACAAAAAATTAAAGAATAACAGAAATATTTGGGATCACCCTGTACATAAAAATGCACGAAACGATTTATCGCTGCAGAATACAAATATGTGGATACTGCACTACATGTACACTGATTTTTGTAAGAATAACATGTATATTCGTGGAAAAAGAGTGATTTTTTTTATTTAAAAATTCTGTTTTTTTTTTTTTTTTTTTTTTTTTTTTTTTTTTTTTTTTGTATCATGCAGGGATTTTGACCAAATTTAACGCAAAATTCAGAAATATTGGCAAAATCTATTAGAAAAAATACAGCGCAATTGGAATATAAATATATTAAATATTTTATGAAATATAAGTAGTTTTATGAAATAATTTTTATCTGCGAATGCGCGAACGATAAAAATGATTCTTTTACATCATTTAATAGTCAATTCTATAAAGTAATTTATAAAAAAAATCCAATCAAATATCATGAAAATTCAAAAAGGTATCACTATTATAAGTAAGCTGTTTTTACATTGCTCTCTAAAAACGGCTGAATGATGAGGGATTCTCCACAAATTGACATTTTTTATTAACTGACTTTTAGGAAAAAATTGGTACTATTTAATGAATACAATATCTAATACAATATTGCTGCTAATAAGTATCTTGACACCTGTGATAGAAAAGGAAAAGAGCTTTTATTCTTTTCTATCACAGATGTCAAGATACTTATTAACAAAAATATTGTATTAGATATTGTATACATTAAATACTAAATTTTTTCCTAAAATTCAGCTAATAAAAAATATCAATTTGTGGTCAATAATGATATCTTTTTGAATTTTCACGATATTTGATTGGATTTTTTTAATAAGTTACTCCATAGAATTGACTATTAAATGATGTAAAAGAATCGTTTTTATCGTTCGCGCATGCGCAGATAAAAAATATTTCATAAAACTACTCATATTTTATAAAATATTTAATAGATTTATATTCTAATTGCGCTATATTTTCTCTAATAGATTTTGCCAATATTTCTGAAATTTG
Source organism: Maratus speculifer (assembly GCA_964019185.1). NCBI lineage: Eukaryota > Metazoa > Arthropoda > Arachnida > Araneae > Salticidae > Maratus > Maratus speculifer. Next base: position 83,964,921 of record OZ025292.1, on the reverse strand, counting down.
CATTAAATTTGGTCAAAAACCCTGCATGATATAAACAAAAAACGTACCAGAATTTTTGATTTTTTTTAAAATCACTCTTTTTCCATGAATATACATGCTATTTTTACAAAAATCAGTGTACATGCTGAGCAGTATCCACATATTTGTATTCTGCAGCGATAAATCCTTTCGTGCATTTTCATGTACAGGATGATTCCAAATAATTCTGTAATCCTTTTATTTTTTGTCGGCCCTCTACTTGCCTTGCTTATCAAATGGATGTTGATAAATATGAGGTCATACCTAATCTTCATAATCCTGATGTTTCAGAAGAATCCGACAAGTAAATTTTTAAATATTTGAGAAAATGTCAAAAATCGAAATTTTTCAAACACTTATTAGTAGATAGTGTATTTCATAGTATCTAGCAGATTAAGTAATCCTCACAGAATATATGTATATATATATATATATATATATATATATATATATATATTATATCTATCTATATCTATCTATGTATCTATCATCTATCTATATATATATATATATATATATATATATATATATATATATATATATATATACTAGAGGACCGTCAGATGTTGTCCTGGTACCGACTCCAAAAAATCAAATAAATGTAGGGAGAAGTGGGGTACATTGATACAGTTTCTTTCTAAGATTTTTTTGGTGTGAAAAAAGTAGAAAATTCAAGTTTTTTTTCATGAGGTGACAGCAAAACTTGTGTAGTATATTATAAAAATGTACAATCATTGTTTTATTTAGTATTTTTGCATGTAATTAAAAAAAAGTCATTTGTATCAATGTGCCTCAGCTACGGGGAAGACTGATAACGTTTGAGAAAAATGACGACAAAATAATACCAATGGATATTTTTCTTAGAAAATGTGTTAGAAAACCATTTTATATTTATTTATAGAAATTCAAATCACCCACAATTTATTTTTAAGCTATATTAAGGTAATCAAAATTAAATATATTTTGACCTGATGTTCTGGCTGCTCCTTGTCTGATTGTTGGCTGTAGTAACTGTGTCATATCAAGCACTTTAATTCCAGCATTATCATCTTTCTTAGGAAAGATGAAAAAATTACCAGGTTTTCTGTTTATAAATAGGTTTATAAACAGAAAATAAAGGATAATTATTTTACAAATTCTGTTTATAATATAATTATCTTTTTCTGTTCTGCAGTTTGTTTCTCTTACTTAACATTTCTCATGTCGAAAATACTTTTTCTATGGAGAATCAATATAAATCCGAGATTTGCCAGAATGCCGTCTATTTCATTTATTAGTTCTACTAGTACTAGCATTTGGGTAAGTTCGTACTTTTTCTGTTAGCAAAAATACTATAATATGTTCTAATATAAAAAAATAGAGCTATTTCACTTCAATAGAAATTAATAGTAGAAATTTTTTTGAAAAATGGTTCAATTAAGGAGTGTAGGGTAAAAAAAAAATAATAAAAAGTAATGAAAAAATATAACAAAAAAAAAGATTTATTTTGTATCAATGTGCCCCGAGATAGAATGTATCAATCATACAACCATTTTGAATAAAATGAGTCTAAAATCCAACACTTCATAATTTATCAAACAATAAAAAATGAGGACCTGATAAAGAGTAGTTTCACTTGCCAAGGAGAGTATTCTTTTAGGTTGAAAATACTGGAACAGTTCTAGAATATCATTTTAATTGCACAACTCAAATTTACTTTTGACCTACGAAAACAATAAATCAAACGTCCTATTTCACCAAACTACTGAATCATTGCAAGACTTTCTGTATGCAGTTGTGTGCACTAGCGTCACCTTTTGGAGCCGTTGTGAAACTTACTGTAATCACCATGTGAGCGGTAGAGGGGGTGTATCAATGTGCCCCATGTGTCAATGTACCCCACTTTCCCCTACATGCATATAAAAATACGCCTGATAAATACTACGCTCCTAATTTAATTTCTTATTGCAATTATGTAAGGTAATTATTTTTCACTTTGCAGTAGTTTTTGAAGTCTGTTTTGATAGAAATTTTGATAGAAAAGTTTATTTTTCCCTTTTTAGTTAAAAGTTAACCATTTTCTCAAGTCGTTTAATTAAAATTATAATACAGAAAAAATTATTGCAAATCATACACGTATGTCCGATGTGGGGTTCGAACACACGATCTCTTTCTTCGATTACAGAGCTTAAATATAGCGCTTTAGACCGCTCGGCCATTTTGTCCGCACTTTACTCAGTGAAATTATTCAACACTTTTAACTAGCAAAAAATCACTAACTATTAGTTTTTGCCTAATTACTAAAAAAGTACTGAATCAATTTCGATGAAATGTGAATCTAACCATTCCCGAATCCACTGGAACACACCTTTTGGAGCCGTTGTGAAACTTACTGTAATCACCATGTGAGCGGTAGAGGGGGTGTATCAATGTGCCCCATGTGTCAATGTACCCCACTTTCCCCTACATGCATATAAAAATACGCCTGATAAATACTACGCTCCTAATTTAATTTCTTATTGCAATTATGTAAGGTAATTATTTTTCACTTTGCAGTAGTTTTTGAAGTCTGTTTTGATAGAAATTTTGATAGAAAAGTTTATTTTTCCCTTTTTAGTTAAAAGTTAACCATTTTCTCAAGTCGTTTAATTAAAATTATAATACAGAAAAAATTATTGCAAATCATACACGTATGTCCGATGTGGGGTTCGAACACACGATCTCTTTCTTCGATTACAGAGCTTAAATATAGCGCTTTAGACCGCTCGGCCATTCTGTCCGCACTTTACTCAGTGAAATTATTCAACACTTTTAACTAGCAAAAAATCACTAACTATTAGTTTTTGCCTAATTACTAAAAAAGTACTGAATCAATTTCGATGAAATGTGAATCTAACCATTCCCGAATCCACTGGAACACACACAAAAAATTTCATTAAAATCGGTCCAGTCGTTTAGGAGGAGTTCAATGACATACACACGCACAGAAGATCTATATGTATATATATATACAGGATTTCACTGTAATTTTATTTACAGTTGGTCTAGAATTATAAGAATATGTGGATTGCCTTGTATTTTCTAAGCAACTAAGGGATAAAACCGTTTATTTACGGGCTGTCTAAAATGATGGACATAGATTTTTTACGGAGTATGATTGGAATCTCTCCTGCCGGCCTCCGCCCGTAAATTTACAGTAAACAGCATTTTAAACAGCGTATATTAGCCACTTCTATTATATTTTTTTTCTTCCCAATGTGATTATTTCATTCTCTAATGTTTAATTTATTGCCAACACAAAAACTTAAAAAATATATGATCAGACCTTGTTTTATCTAATAATAATATTCCGCGGGAAAATTGCTAACACTAATATTACAGTTTTTGTGATTCTCAAAGGTTTTCAATTTACAGTTTTTTTTTATTTATTTATTTATTTTTTTTTTTACTTTTTTTTCTGAGAGTGTAGGTACATATACATATACATATAGATATGCAGAGAGAAAATGAGAGAGGGGTGTCACGGCAATACTTGCCCAAATTCATATAAAAATTTACACAGGTTTATTGGACAGATTATAGTATTAATCCCATGTGAGGGAAGTTTTAACCAGATAGATTAAATAAAGTAAAAATTATATAAAAAGAGTGAACCAAACATCCCGTAAGATCAAACTTTCTTAATCTTATCTGTATTCTTGGTAAAAATAGACAAAGTTACTCATTTATATTAAATCCCTAACAACATACCATTATGAACTGACACAAACACTGATCGTAAACATGAAATAACTGCAAAATACGGGAAACATTTAATATTTCTAGTGTTATTTAAAATAAGTTGCAATCCTTTGTTATTCGTCGTGATGCATATCTTTCATTATTTTTTTTATATTAATGTAAAGAATTTAAAAGATTCATGGTTAAATGTAAAGTTCAGATAACGAAATATTTACAATTCTGAAATATAAGATACAAATGAAAAATCCGATATCCTATTTAGCCTTTATAAGCGATTCAATTAATCAGGAAAATGAAATATAAACCCTCTTCATTTTGTCATCTAAACGTTAATAGAAAAATGATTGATGATCTAAAAATAAAAGCAATAGCGAAAATTCTTAGAACTTGTCAAAAAATATCATGATAAATATGATTGCAAAAAAAAAGTGCGAAAATATTTTGCGTGTAAATTCATTGCCATCTAATCCTTAATAATAGATTTACTATTTTTAGATTTTCTTCAGTTCTTATGAAATGCAAAATTTAAAATCTATCTATCTATCTATATATATATATATATAGAGAGAGAGAGAGAGAAAATATGGAATAATTTAAAAAAGGTAGTTATTGATTTACTATTTATTTTTTGGACTTTTAGTATTGATTGTTTAGTTTCTAATTGTTCGCTGTTTTGAAAATTAACATTAAATATATTATTTTTATGATACATTGAACATTTTTTGAAGGAATATGTATTTTTTTTCAATGAGTTTTTTTTTTTTTTTTTTTTTTTTTTTTTTTTTTTTTTACAATTTTGAATAATACGCTAAAAAAAGGGGTAACAGAATACTTAAAGCTAAAAAATAAATACATTTAAAACATATCTTTTACAACAACTTATTTTACTGTAATTTATTATTTTATTATTTTTTATCGAAAGTACTTTTATAAATATAAATATATTTACTGTAATTTTTTTCTCTCATGCTTAGTAAAGACTGAAGGGAATTCAACGAATTTTCTACTTAAATATTAAAAAAAACTAAAATTATACGCAAAAATATTAAATACACTATCAAGAATTTAAAAAAAAGAAAAAAAAATCAAACTTCAACTTTATTAGCAAAATATCTAAGTATCTATGGAACAAATAGGTTATAAAAAATTTAACATAGAGAATAATCAATTTAAATTTTTTATTCGAAAAAATAACATGATTGATCAGCACATAACATCTTTCTTAACTTTTATTTTTTATTTTTAAAGATACATTTTAAAATTCCAGCAGTATATTTTAAAAAACAGTAGTCATAATTTTAAACAATAACAATAAAAACTAGTTGGATGTGCCAATCCCAAAGTTTTCTTCTATATCACACATACATGTTTATATTTCAAAAAATGGTTACACATGTTAATACTTTAATTTTGTTAATTCAATACTATTCCAACTTTGGTATTCATCTTAAATTTTTGCATCAGACATCGGAGCAGATACGAGTTCATGTGGATCATATGGGATGTATAAAATTTTTACAAATGCTGAAATTATAGATTTAAAACTTGTGTAACTTCAACACTAATTCCAAATATAAAATTTTCCAGAAAATCGATTAATATGTTTTCTGTTAAATCATGAAATTGCTTTTTAAAAAAGTTTTTTTTTTATCTAATCGTTTTTCATCTAATTAACTTACATTATGTCCGATTATTTATTATAAGCTATGTAAAATTAACTAATTGCATCCCTTTATTTATTATTGGTAGCTGTTATCACTATTTGTGATTATTAATTTCAGCTAAAATAAATAAATAAAACTAAGCTAAAAATAAATAAATGATTAAAGAAAATAATAAAAAGTAATCAAGTCAGACATTTCGGATATTTTATAACAAACACAAAAAAGTGTCTAAATGGGGTGGATAATTGTATTTTTCTTTTTACCAATCCGGACCCTAACGTATGTACTGTATGCAATGTCTCTTTCTTAGCCCCTAATTAAACTGTAGTGAGGTTAGGCCTCATTTGAAGATTTGAACAAAGGGGGTTTCTAGTCGAGGTCGACATCTGCTTGTGGACAAATTAAATCTTTAGAGAATTAGGGACAGTCCTACATATGTGATCCTGGAGAGGGGAAGGCTAGAAAATCATTTTTTCATTTGATACATCGTTATAAAGCTCTTCCCGCACCATACTACTAAACTGCTACTTTTCACTTTCTTAACTCATATTTTCACCATTAGGAGGGGTTCTAATGCTTTAATTTGTTCATTACTAACACAGAAAAAAATGAAGAAAAAAATGAAGAAAAAAATATGGATAAGAATTTTTAACGATTAGCATCTTCTCACCCACCTCTGTCTTTTTTTCGCAAACAGCCACTCTTAAAAAAATTCGCAAAGTTCAAATTTAATGTCAATTAAAAAAAATATGTCATATAATATCTTAATTAAAAGGCCATGTTCACATTAATGCTCTTTTTCACACTCTGCCTACGGCTATCTTCCCCACTCTATGTCATTTTGATCTATGTATGAATTAAAAATTTGAGTTTACTAACTAAAGAGCATAGTGTTTCGGAAGAAGTATTAAGCTAAACCATCCGTGCTGTCTTCGATCATACTTTCTCACTTTTAATAGATTTGTTTTTTGCAATTTCATGCTCACACTTAAACCGCCTGCAGAGTTTCATTAAACGTTCAAATTACCCCCTTCCTTCCACATGTTTTTAACTATCTTTATGTGGAAATTCAAAAATCAATAGAATGCATCTATAGTTATCTTTTGGCAGATGTACTTTCAGCCTTTACACTCATCTGCACAAAAAGGCTGCAGAGATGGGCAAAATCCTTGACTCTCTATTATCCTTTTAGGAGGGGGGGGGGGCTAAAAATTGCTAAAATACATGTTTTTTCTACAATTTCGTACGTCCGCTTAAAAAGGTTGCTGAGATTTAGCTAGATTTTCTATAGTTATCGATATATTTTTTTTATTTCCATAGTTAGAGAATTTTCAAAAATTATGTCTTAGAGTACGGTGACTTTTAAGAAGTATTTTCTGACCAATGTGCATGTTTCTAGATTTAGTAGTTTGAACTGAGCTTTGATCATGAGTCAGTCAGGACAAACTATTATAAATATTTATATATTATTAAGATTTTTTTGTTTTTATTTTTAATTGTCTTAAAAAGTCTGGAGACACAGTCAATTTCACTTTTTCAAAAATTACTTTGACAATAAATACTAACATTTTATGATAAATTGGTATTTATTAAATACTTTCAGTGATATTAGGCGGTCTGTAAAAGTGTGATACGTAAAATAACTTGAATTTACTATCTCATTATCAGCATAATTATGCTTTGTCATGTGAATCTCAAGAGAGCCATAAAGGACTTCTTTTATTTCCACGTTAGGTTATCTCAGAATTTTCCAAGCATATTTTACTTTAACTAAAGGATACACTAATCTATTTACCTATTATATTGGAAGTTTAAAGAATTCTCTTACAGAACGAATTTTATAAATGAAAAAACAATAAATAAATAAATAAATAAACAGATAAGGGCTTTATTTAAATTTTCCAAAAATTTTAAAGTTTCCATAACATAAAATAACACAAAGTACTTTTATATAAAATTGTGCATTTTTTTTATTTAAAAATTACTTTAAGTGAAAACTCATGACTGATATATTTAAGAAAATATAATTTATGTATATATATATATATGTATATATAAACTTAAATATGCAATCGATTTTTTTTCAATACACAGAAGCTTTCTCTTGATTCTAGAAAAGTTATTTTATTTCCAGTTTAATAATCTTATTTATTCAATAGTTATTTGTGTTTAAGTACTTCGCATGTAACATGCCACCAATGTTTTGAAATTAAATTTTATACAGAAACAAGACAAGAAACTTTAAAATGCCGTGCTTCAATAAAGATGGAAAAATTAAATATTGTTTTTTTTTTTTTTGGATTACTGTAATAGAAAGAGCGTCACATTAAGATAAATACAATAAATAAATAAATAAGTAAATAAAATTACTGTGTGACTGACAATCTTGACTGCTTATGGACGGCCCATAATCATTATGAGGATAGGAATTGTAGACAAACTAAAGTCATGGATTCAAAGAATGTGCATGTGTGGTTTTCGTATTTAGACAACAGCAAATACAACATAATATGTCGGTCTAAGCTTATTGTATTCGAGTTGTATAAAAGATATAAAAAAATGCCAAAACTTTTTTCTTTCATTTTAGATTTTTATTTGATTTTGTTGTTGCTGTTGTTGTTGTTTAATTCTTGGTTTTAAAAAGCTGACTCAAATCAGTATTGAATGTCAGAAAGTTATAACAAGTTTTACCATGCCGGAAAACTATGTAGTTCTATAAAAAGGTATCATAATAAAACTGACAGAGTCAAAAACACATGAATATGTGACACATACACGTGAGTGTAGAATTGTATATAAGAAGTTGAAGTTAAAGAAAAGTAATCCTTTGCATTTAATCCTTGAAATTAAACATTTGGAATGTGTTATTTTTTTTTTTTTTTTTTTTTTTGAATATAGCTTTTATGCATTATTCCTGGAATAAAATGTGATATAACAAATTTTCTACAGATTTTAAATTAATTGGCAACATACTTGCTGTTATTCAGATTAAATTACTTGTATTTGTTTATCTGGAATTTGAATTTAGCCATACAGGCAATTTTATTATCCGAAAATTTGTAAAGGGATTATTCACATCATTTTTATAATACTCTAATTTACTGTGCATAAGATCGGCTTGGGTATGGAGAAATTATAGAATAAAACAAATTCATTTTTCACTAGCTTCACCATTTTTATAGCTTCCTTAACTAAATTCACTAACTTCACTTTATTACATTTTATTAGAACAGTTTTTTAAATCCAATGAGTTATTGAATCGGCCACTCTTCTAAAATAGATTCTTAAGCAAAGAACAATGTCTAGGTCAGATGATTTCTAATGTTTATATGATTCTCATCAAGAACATCATTTAATAGATAATATATTATTAAATCAGATGTAACAATCTAACATTATGATATTGTACATTTCTATATCTATGGGTGATAGACGATAATTTTTAAGTATATATCTAAGTAGAAAATAAAAACATTTAGAAAATCATGCATTCACCAATTGTTAAAAGCATTATCTTTAAAAAAAGGAATTATTTAATAAAGTTTATTCTATCCATAATACCCCCAATTAACATCATTAAAATTAAAACATTAATTACAAACGCTATCAGTTCAATTGAGTAGCAAAAATATTTTTTGGTGGTGAACAGATACGAGTTCACTAATTCATTTGGCCTCCTAACAAGCATTAGTTGATTCCATTTACACCAGTTTAAATACATCTAACATACTACGTTTTAATTTAACGATGAGCGCATATATTGAAAATTAGACAAAGTTAATCTTTTAATAAATATGTACATTCGTTTCAGACATTTTACTTCTGTATAAATTTAATTCAAAATAGTCTGTTCTGCACTATTGTTAGCAGAATTTTGTTTTATTATTTTCAATAATTTACTTAACCTAGCAATGATAGCGTGTCGGTCTTTTAGTCGCTTACTTAAATATATTTTACTATCTGAAATTGCCTTACAAATACGATAAAAGACTACACTTAATTGACATTAAATATTTATCCACTACCATTTTAAACTAACAAGACAGGTACTTTTTTAATAGCTAAGTTGAAACTGGTGGAAAAATACGCGCAATAACTAAGTCTATTCATTTTCATCTATAATGTCAGTTCATTTTAATACATAATGTCGGTAATTATTCCAAATATCATCAAGGATTGTATAATTTTGATAATTTGAAAATCCGTTACTTGACTGAAACGCAATTTTCAAATATTAGTTAAGAAGTGTTTCTAATTAAATATTTTTCCTCTGCGTGTGTGTGTGTGTGTGTGGGGGGGGGGTCCTGATGCAAAAAGAACGAGCTCGACAAATAACATTTAAAAAAAAGAGACGCCACTATTCTCGAATTGTTATTTTTTTTTTTACTCGAGATTCTATTGGCAATTCGTATCTTCAGTTTAAAAATTCATTTATCCTTTTCTATTTTATGGTATTGATCTCCCATCTTTTATTATTAGCTATCTCTTTTATTATAGAATTTTCTTTGTCTTTCATTTTCAGTATGTGTTGGGGGGATCCTGCTGCAAAAAGAACGAGCTCGACAAATAACATTAAAAAAAAAAAAAAGAGACGCAACTATTCTCGAATTATTATTTTTTTTCCTTACTCAAGATTCTATTGGCAATTTGTGTCCTCAGTTTAAAAATTCATTTATCCTTTTCTATTTTATGATATTGATCTCCTATCTTTTATTATTAGCTATCTCTTTTATTATAGAATTTTCTTTGTCTTTCATTTTCTTCTCGTATTCTTATTTTTATAAACAAAAAACGAATGTATATTTTTTCTTATTACTCAATATAAATAATGCCATTTTATGCATTTCAAACTAATTTATGATTATAAATGTTATAATATGGCTACATATAAAAACTTTCCTACACAATATTTTTAGTTATTATTATTTTTTTGTCTGTTTTGTTTTATTGCAATTATTTAATTTTAAATCTGAATATTAATTTTCTAGAAATTGGGTATTAAAAGAGATGTAGTTCCTTCAAATTTCATGAATATTGATAATTCAATGTTGTATATTGCCAATTTCTATCATTCTTAATGTACTATTTTCATCGCATTCGATATTTCATTTTCTTTTAAATTATATCCTTATTTCAAATAAGCTTTTAGGTTATTAGAATATCAATAGCAATGTCCTACATTTGCGTAAAGCCAATGATTTTTCTGAAAGCAAATTCTAAAATAAGACGAATGTTTAAAATCTAAATTCTAACTAACAACAGCGAATGCATCTGTTGAATAAATTTTAATGTATTAACTAATTCTAAAGTCGACGGTTCTAAAGAAATAAACTTTTCTCATTAATTTTTAAAACAGAGTTTGTCATTTAGGTCAAATTTCTAATTTGTAACTCCCATGTTGCAAATTCTTTAGAAAATTAAACTATTTCTTTTCTGAAATTTTCTGATTCACACGCGCATAAATGCATAAAAAATTAAAAGCTAATGCTGAGATACTATATATACAATAAAATTATAGCAACTTTAGATTCGAATCTACGAAAAAGCATCCAGCAGTTTGTGTTTGTCAAAATTCGAGATAAAAAAAATAAAGCATTATTTGTGAACATCGCTTATTTAAAGCGCATCTTTGATGTTATATTTTGTCATTAAAGAACAAGTCACCGATTAATTATGTGGTTAACAACAAATTTAGTAAATATGTATTATAATTTATTTTCATAAAGCAGTAACGACGTCGCTAGATTATCCCCCTTTATAACATGCATGGTCACAGTGACGTCACAATGACGTCACTGTGAGTCATTGTGGTCACATCACATCTGTGACCAAAATGCCACCACTCAGTAATTTCACATTTTTACTGATGTGTTATAAGAAAATGTGGCTTTGTTAAAAATCTTAAGAAAATTGCAAAAGTTCTTCAAATCATGTTATTTACGTTAAAAAACACTTTTGCCACAGTTTCGTCACGATGTTAATGTCAAAGTAGTCACAAATGACACATTTTTCACAAATTTGTCACGCCGTAACTTCAAAAAGTGGTCAAAATGTGAGACTACAAACGAGCACTAAAACGGCCATAACGACTTCACATTTTAGTCACAGTGATTTCATATCGACGTCACATCCACAATCATTGGTCACTGCGACGTCGTTGTGAAGTCACAATGTGACTTCACAACGACGTCACAGTGACGTCACCATGCCTTACGGGCTGTAACTATAACACAAAGTTCGTCGCTGCACAGCCTGTATATTTATGTGCGTTAATACTATCAGTAAATTCTTGATGGTATAACCTACAGCAGGTTTTGTATTTAACCCTTTCAAGAATACTATACTTCTATTAGAAAAATTCTGAAATGAGTTATCAATATAATAATTATAATATATATATATGTATACATTCGAAAGTAAGTAAAAGCTTTTGTTTGTGTAGTTAATAAGAGGAAAATTTCCATTATAATATTCCATTTCCAATATAGGAAATTAAATTAGGAAATAAATTAGGTCGTCCAATAAGGAATCATGTCTTTGAACGGGTTAAGAAATCATATCCTTGATCGTCAATATAGCAGTTAGGGTTCAGACAAAAATTAAATAGAAAAAATTATATTTTTGATGAAACTGTAATATAAATATTGCAAATATATGCCTTTAGTTGAATTTTATTATATTTTATACACCTTTAGTTGTATAAAATAGTTATATTATTCCGGTTCAATGTGCGTGTTAGTATATCACATATATTCTTGTTAATATAATCTATAGCTTTTTTGGATGTGTTTAATATGCAGTTCTTTGAACCAACTAGAACCCATTTCACGTAAAATAATAAAGAAGAATCATAAATATTGCATTGCAATAAAAATAATGCAGACTTAAATAGACTTAGAATGTAAAAGTTTGTACAAAATATGTACTTTGCATGCATGAATGATTGATTTATCAGTTAAAAATCACGACTAATAGAAAGCGATTATTTTTAAGTGCATTGTTTAGAGCTACATGGGGTCAGTTCTGGTAGACTGATTTCAATGAAATATGGAAAATATATTATATGGACAATTTAGAAAAATTAATCTGCAATAAGCAATAGTAATTAAAATTTCGATTGATAAATGGAGGTTTTCATCTATCACAAATAGGTTATGCGATTTTGGAGTGCTTCAGAATATCTAATAGTCGCTATTGTAAAGTGATCGTCCAAGAGCCGACCACATAAAACACAAAGTCATCGAGCACAAGAAAAAAATATTTTATGGAAGAGTAGTAATATAGTAATCTAATGATAAATGTCTGCCGGAAGCGAAATGGTGCATAAGTCAAAATTGATATCACTAGTTGTTGACTCGTAAGATTAGCATTATGTTTTCCTGCAACCAGTTTTCAATGTTTTCTTACTTTTGATTGTACGGTAAACGCAATGCTAAACCTATGAGTCAACCACTAGTGATATCAATTTTTGGCTTATGCAGCACTTCATTTCCCTCAGATATAGATCATTTGATTCCTCTGTTACTACTCTTCCATAAAATAAAAGAAATTTTCTTGTGTTCGATGACTTAGAGTTTTGTGCGGTCGGCTCTCCGACTATAACTCTGCACCATGAGGTGAAAGAAGATAGAGAAAGCGTTAATGGTGAAGTTGTTTTATCTCCAAGGAAATATTTTGCCAGAAAACATGCTGCCCTACCTCGCTGAGTCCATACAGTGACGATTTTGATTCCGTGACTTAAATTCCGACTTAGCTTTCGTGATGATCGGATGATTTCGAGAAGTTTTCCGTCATCTTCGCTCTCTTTATCTCCAGACTTATATTAATGTGACTTCTGGTTGTGAAGATTACTGAAAGATCGAAAGATTTTGCCCCATTTGAAATCAATCTTAACTTGCATGCTTCTGTAATTCATCAAAAATCCCATCCCGCTTCAGCTGAACACGCTTTAACACGCTTTGAACACGTGCTCAATGCAAATGGAATATAAATTGACCATATGCTGAGGAAAAAAAAATATGGTGTCTCCAGTTTGAATTTTTCAGTCTTAATGCATTTTCTCATTTGGAGAAGAAAATTCGAATTACAATTTTTTATGCAGATTTCTTTAATCCATGGTCCACGTAACGAATTTTTGAAATTTCATCATAATTTGTCAATAGATCCAAACAGGGTAGATTTCTTTAATCCATGGTCCACGTAACGAATTTTTAAAATTTCATCATAATTTGTCAATCGATCCAAACAGGGTAAGTTTAATCATATCCGCACTGATAAAAACACCAGTTAAATATCTTTTGAGATTCACGAAGATTTCAATTGCGAAATTATTTATATTTCAGTTGTTTTCCAAGTAAATCTTCGTGCTAAATTGTTTTATTAGAAATAGCAACTTAAGAAAGTCTGACTAAGAGTAAAATTAAGAAAAAGTTAAATAAAAGTAACTAATAGAAATTTAAGTATCCTTTTTTTAATTTAAATATTCCTTGTATCAGGAAAATACTGAAATCATCACACTGTGTGCATGTTTTGTTTCTGAAATGTATCAGGACTTGACATTTTTATCCTAAAGTTGATTGGCCTGCAGGTAACTAAAGGAGGACCACATTGGTGAAAATATCAAAGCATGGATTATAATTTAAATGCATGGATACGCCCCTTATTCTCTTAAACTTTATGAAGAGTAATTAAACGATTTTACACGGTGTGATAGAAATGATTTTATAAAAAAGTAAACAGCCCTATTACGTCTGCAACAAATTATTGCAGAACAAATTAACTGATACTGAATGATTCGAAATACAGTCTGCTTCTAAATAATGAAATCATGGGAGTAACATTTGATTTTAGAAGGTCAATATTTCTGCTTTCTGTGAAATATGTATTTTTTATGATTGTAACTGACTCAGAAATTTAAAAACACAAATATGTCCTGGCGAGTAGTGTCGTGTTTAGTGTGGGAACGTTTCTAACGACGTTCCGAAAAGGAAAAATTAAAGTGTGTAATCGTATTTTTATTAGTACACTGCGTTGAATTTGGCCGCAAACGACCACATGACATGAATTAATCTAGAACAACAACTTTATGGAATAATATGTGCCATATTCACAGAAAAATGTAATTGAAAAAAAAATCAAAATAGAGCTTACCTGTGTAAGCTTGAATTAAGAGGAGAGCAGAAATACGCAAAAGAATGATCTCAGAAGACTTACTCATAAAGAATTTTTTTTTTTTTTTTTTTTTTTTTTTTTTTTTTTTTTTTTTTAATAAAGATGGATGAATGTAATTCTTTGAGAAATATTATAACTTTTAGTAAAATTCAGCTCCCTTACTTTTAGAGCGAGGTATGGAAAGCACTTTTTTTTTTTCTTGCACAAAAATGTATAAATAATTGAAGCACTTATTCCAAAATAATTACACCTTTACTTGAATTCTCTTGGAGATTAAGGGGCAACAAATTAACATAAAATGAAGAAGTGGTCCATCCTATATATAGCATACAATGTAAGGCTAACAGAATATTCCAAGTAAAGAATCGTTTCAACAATTTTAAAAAATAATATTTCTTTCAAGAAAATTCAGCATTCTCAATATCGAAACATATTTTCTTCATATGAAATTTTCTTTTGGAAAAACAAAAGTTGTATTTTTTCTGGACGAACAAATCCTTGTATAACTCCACGGAGGGATAATAGTCTCTCCTTGCGTTTTTAAATAATTCCATTTTTTCGCATTTACCAATGCTGAACGTTAGTTGTATAAAGCCGAACAAATCATTTAAATTAAAATCCCACACCTCATTTTTATAGGTATTTATTATCGTAGTTCTGCAGACGTCCGCTCCGGTCTGAGTCGACACCGCCACCCTTCAGTTCTTCTCAACTGACTAAACGACCGTGGCCGCTCCGAAAAGAAGGCGTGGGTTGCCATAAAAATAAAAAATACGCAAACTGGCGAGGCAAAAGAAAGTGGCGAAAAATAGAGAGGCCAAGCGCATTGCTACGAATAAGGAAACAGTATTTTAAGAATGAACTTTTATATCAGAAGAACGATGCGGAGCCAAAACTTGATACCAGGACGCACTAACTTTTAAATTACGTAACAGAAGAATAGTACCTGATAGGACAATAGGAGGAGTCATAAAACGGAAGTCGACACCCCATCGAACATTCTAGGAAAGACGAGAAACCTCCAAAACCGGAAGGAACAAAATTTCAAACTGATCTAAACATTTGAAATCAACAAAAAGTTAGGTAATAAAAATAACTTTACAGGGGAAATTAAAAAAGGCGAGAATTAAGATAATTTTTAGAATGCGAAATATATGATAAATGGATAAAGATAAACCAAAAATAGACGAAAAATTAAATTAAATAAAAAAAATGGCAGTGGTTAAGAGTAACCACAACAAGTAGTTATGTGCAAAATAACATATCATGAATTACATAACAGTGCAACATATCGTTACATAACAAAATTCTTAAAAATTCAAAGCATTTACTCTAAAAAATTTATAAATCTAGAAAAAAATGCATAATAATTGTGATAATGTGATGGAATTTTTGTATGTATCGGCTAAGTATATTGTACGATCGATGAAATGCAATCATTTAATTTTCCCACATCCTAAATCAAAGATATCACTTCTGTTAAAATTTGCCAAATTAATTTTGAGAATCACTAAGGTATATAACATATCTGTTATTAGAGCAGACTGATTAAGTAATTATTATATTGGTATGTCTAGAAAGAATTTTAACTAAAAAATAAACATGTAGCTGGCATTAAATATTATAAATTGACCACAGTCATAGCAAGATTACACCAAGGTGAAACCATCCAAAAAATTTTCTTGAAAATAAAATATTTTCACTTTAATCTATAATATTAATCTATCATTAGATAAAGCATACTAATTTAAACGCCCCAAAAATTGCGTAATATATGTAACGATGCATGATAATTTAACCAACTGGAATTATGGCTTGAGTTACTCAGTGTTTGCGAAAATAAAAATAAATAAGTAAAATAAAAAAAGTACCTACACCAATTGAAATAATAAGTGATCAATTTAATGACCCAATTTGATTGACCATTTAGTTTTTTAATATTTTTATTTATCCAACTTGAAAGATCAAAATATGCAAACAATTGTTACCGTTTTTAAAGTTTTAATTTACTGCATATTTTAGCAATTCGAATTAGTATATCTATTCCACCAGTTTTAATCTAAAAAAATAAACTAAATTCTTTATTACATAAACTGCAAATTTGCTGTTTGAGGGATAATTTCATGAACAAAAAAAATATAAGTTTCGCAACGATATTTGTTTACTTTATTTATCAAAGCAAATTGCGAATTACTTAACATTGTTTTAAAATAGCAATTTGAATGTTCTACGATATGAAAAGCGAAAACACGTTTAAAAACAATGAATTTAAACATAGTCTCTGAAATGTATTTTGAGGCGAAATTTCACTCTTTCAACTGACCGTTGTTATCACTTAAATGCTTTCAACACTTTCTAGAAAGGTGCCTGCTGTTACCATGGGAACGAAAACAGGAATTTATATTCTTGGAAAACGGTTGGATAAAATTTGAATTGTTTTCTGTGTTTTATTTGTTTTCGATTGCGTCAAGGTTTTACTTTTTTTTACGATGCTGAGCAGACAAATTTTTATCTTTAGAAAACAAAAGGTACGTTACGCGAATACAGGAATGACAGAACGGTCCTTTTTTCAGAGATGAAATGAAATCGTGCTATTATTTTTGTAATATATCGAGTTAAATCTATTCTAGACGTTTAAAATTTATTTTCTAATAACTTTATATATATATATATATATATATATATATATATATATATATATATATATATATATATATATCCCTAGTAGCAAACCAATATTGGTCCAACGTTGCGCCAATATTTCATTAATTGGAAATATTGCCAATAAAACGCCAATATTGCTCTAATATTGGAATGTTTACGATTTCCCCTTATTTACCAATATTTGCAGCCAATATTGGGGTTTCATTAAAAATATTGCCAATGAAACTCCAATATTGTACAAATGTTGGCGTTACATTGGAAATATTTCCAATGAAAATCCAATATTGGCATAGTATTGGCTGCAAATATTGGCTAAATAAGAGCAAAATCTAAACAACCCAATATTGGAGCAATATTTCATGCCAACATTGCGCCAATAAGCCAATATTGCTCCAAGATGTAGCCAATATTGGTCCTATATTGTTTGGCTACTAGGGATATATAAATTGCTAAATTTTCGTTATTAAAAAAATTCTGAAATTAATTATTAACTGGCAAAAGCCATGCTTTGTTTCGAGTAGCGAAGTATTACTTCAAAAGATAAATATTTGAATGTAGCAATATATTTTTATACTATTTTTGCATAATCATTAAATTAACATTTTAATTTCAGTTTTGGCGAATTTATATTTTTGAAATTTATATTCAGCCCAATAACTAAGAATATCTTCTGAAATTTTTATTTATGATACAAGATCGATATAAATAAAAATATTTTCGAAATACAATTTTACAAAATATTATTTAGTTTTATTTGTTTGTAATTCTTTTGTTGCCACTTTTCAAGAAAATAAATCATATTTCTTTTGAAATGCGTACATGGGTCATTTTCTCTTAACAGATCAATTTGAACATCATAAAGTATTAAAAAATAATCTTAATTTTTTTCTTTAAAATTGGTTTCCATTGTGTTTAGACAATGTCTCTAACTAATAAAATAGAGTCGGCAAAAATGTTTTACTACGTTGAATTCACAAAAATAAATTTTTAAATTTCAACTAGACAGGGGAATGACAAACAGGCACAGGGAAATGACAAACAGGTATAACCACAGATTATTATTTTTTTTTCTCAAAATTTTATAGTAAATAAGAAAACATTATTATAAAGAAGAGCTAAAAACCAATTTTATTTTGAAAGTATTTATTATGGAGAAAGTGAGTAAAATAAAGTGCATTTGCCTGAGAACCATATGGATTGGGTGCACAGATTTTGGTTCTTGTATCTTCAAACTTACCTTTAGAATTGTAACAACAAATCCATTTCATTTTTTCCGCTCATATTCCAAACTTTAAATCTCTTATCTTGTGAGCTATGTGTATTTTGGAAGATAAGAACTTTTTTTCACTTACTACCTTGTATTTTTAAAAAGGTCTCCTTGCATTATTCCTTTATTTTTTTAATTATTATTATTTTTTTTTTCAAATTGCTATTTCCTTTTCACAAATCCCTTGTCAATATTTCTCCAAACACCATTTTTTTTTACTTCAGGCACTGCATTAATTTTTAAAAATATTTCTAATGTAAGGTGGTGTGGGGTAAAAACGCCAGGCGGGGTAATAACGCCAAGTGTTAATATTTTGCATAATTATGAAATAATCTGGTAAATGACACCCATGTGCTCTGCGCAGAAGGGTTTTGAGTCATATAAATCGCAAAAAAACAGCTTCAAGTTAATTTGTTTCATTTTTAGGTCGAATTGTTTTTACAAGCAACTAAAATTAACGCTTGATCTAAAATTTGCGAGATACGTTTTGTGATGTGATGACTATTTTTTTTATCCGGAAATACTTTGTTAATTACATAAATTTGTAGTGCATTTCATGGACTTCGAAAATATATTTGAAGATTTTGGATATCTTCTCGAGATAATTTGTAATTTAAAATGTACAGCGCAATAACTATAACGGGGTAATAACGCCAATCCTTGGCATTAATATCCCGGTTGATTCCCTACAGTGGCCGAGTTACATCCTAAATACTAATTCAAATAAATACAGTTAAAACTGTGCAATGTTTCTAATAATTCTATTGAAGTGGTCCTTTTTAAGCAAGAAGAAGCTCACAGTCTGATATTCTTTTGCCTCATACTCCCCCCACACGACACCTTTATTTTTCTTACACTTTCACAAAAAATTGAACATTTTCAATAGCGTAGATAGTAATTTGTCAATTTCTAAGTTTGTAGAGTTTGTATTTTTAGAATTGGGCAATCTACATGCAATTATTCCATCTTATTTCATAGTTTTGTTTGGATGGCGTTATTACCCATATAGGTGGGTAATAACGCCAGATAGCATTGGTCAAGAAATCACGCCATTACGTTTTATGAATACATATCTGTTAAATTATTTTTTTTTTATATAGATAGTCAATGAGGTGCTGTATCGAATCATATATTTGTTTGAAAAATACAAACTAAAACTGAGCCGTAAAAATCGGTCGAACCTTAACGTGGCGTTATTACCCCAGGGTACCTTATTTTTCAATTGATTCTTGATTGGAATATTTGCCTCTAAGTCTATAAAACTTCTTCTTGTACTTTTCAGAAGTTCGACGAGTCTTTGATAGTTTCTTTGTCAACTTTTCCAATTTGTTTAGCTAATTTTGCACGATCCCTTCTTACTCGCCAACTATGACCAATTTTTTTTCTTCCATATGTCTATGTTTTGGAATTTTTTTTTCTGTCTCTTGGAATAATTTAGATTCAACTAAAGTAGTTTTGATAACTTTATTATCTTTTCCCAAATTTTGCCTATTAGTAAGAGTGGTCTTTTGGCTTATTTAGCTAGAGAAGTCTTTCCTTTTTGATGGCTATAAACGGATTTCATCATGTTCAACTGAGACAATATCTTCTGTAAGGTAGAAATCTTAGTTTTCAGTGATAGTTTTCTTTTTAGCTCGTCTATTTCTTTGATATGTCTTCCATCGTTTCTTTTAAATTCTCTCACCTGTAGATAATAATTTGGATACTAGTTTAATGTTTCCAGCAGCTTTTTCATGCAATATTTTCTGGTTATTTGTTACTTTTTTAGAGGCCTTATTTTTAAAAGAGGCCCTTCCTTTTGAAATCTAACAGGTATTTTTATTAAGTACACTCATAATAACAATAAACAATTTATATTTTAATGAGCTAGCAATGTTTTAACTAAGAAGGCGAATAACTTTTTTAATCTGATAAATTAAAATAAGCACAAACCATATTATTGAGTTTATCCTTGGCAACCATGTAATCACCATGCTTTCTCCGATTGATTTGCTTTTTTAGAGAAGTGAGTGTTTATGTTTACTCAAATTATATACTTAAAAAATAAATAAATAAAAAGAGTAATTGTTCCTTTTTAAAGAGTAATTGTTCTTTTGATGAATAAAACTAACAAAAACATGCATTTTTTACTTTTAAAACAGCAAATATTGTGTGACAATTACATAAACTATTTAATTTTCTAATAAATTTTCTAATAAATATCATAATTTGTGAAAATTAGAGACCGCGGTCATTCCCCTGCCTTACATATGACAAGGGAATAACCACAGAGGGATGGCTAAAATTAAGGTTAGCTTGTATATTATCTTAACTATATACACAAAATTAAATTGCACTTAAAGAAAACTTAAAAAAAATAATACAAATAAGGCTTAATCGTTGATTCAGTTTTCTTTACAAAATTTAGGTAAATAAGAGAGACAGGGAAATGACAGTCAATAAAATTACTTGCCAACATGTAATTGGAAATCACCAAGTTTTACTTGTAAAGATTAATGCTGCAAAAAAGAACAATTTAAGATATCTTCTCTGATGATGCCATTGTTCGCAGATGAAATTCTTGAGCAATATAAGTGTTGCCACAGCTGAGAATCATTACTTTCATTTTATGACAGGGGAATGACAACAAAGTCAAAGGACATTTTTTATTATTATTTTTTTTAAATACAAAAAATGATTTTTTTTTCAAGTTTTCGTATTATATGATATTGTTTAAAAATTTAACCAACAAAAAAAATTACAAATATATTCGGGTGGTCAGTTTTGGGAATTACTTTTGTGTTAAGGTGGTGACAGGGACACACAAGGGGAATGACATTTTTACAACATACAAAACTATTTAACTGGCTTTTATTTATTAATAGTATGTTTTATCCTGTTAGACATACATAAAAACATGTAATTAAAGTATTCTAGCATTTATTTAATTTACATACAAGTTTAATCATTATTTTTGAAGCAGGGACAAAAATATCGCTGTTTAGAGAAAATGACATATAGTCTTCTCAAATGATTTCACATAATAAAAATAAATTGGGTATGCAATTGTGTAAATTTTTTATTCTTAACACTGAAAAACACTTTTATAATTGAATATAAATTAATTTTTCAAAATTTGTAATTCATAAAAAATATGCTATAATTTTCATAAAATGAGTATATTAAAAATTTATAAAGATATTGTGAAACTATTGTATAATTATACAGAATGATCACCTAAACAGACACCATTTCCAACCAATCTTAATCCTTAATTACATTTAAAATATAGTTTTGAGATATTTTGCGAAATAATGAAAATATATTATTAATCATGATTCTGTCTATAATTGCTAACTCCCGGATTTATTTTTCTCCTTAGTATATGTACGTGTTTTCCTTTTTTATTTGAAAAATCCGTCCGAAATGGAAACACCTGTAAAATAAATTAATTAAAATAATAAATTTTTAAGGTTATTATGCAATAAAACTGATAATAAATTAATAATAATAATAATAATAATGTGCAAATCTGCAGATCATAATTTATTTTTATGTTTAATTTCATGTCAAAATACTGAATATTTCTTTTGTAAAGTTTACGACAAAATGTAATTTGTGTAGTATAATAGAGGATTCATTTCACTCATCCTAAAAAATTGAGAAATATGAATAAAATACTACAATGTCTTTTTTCAGCAACATTTCTACAAATAGTAATTCAACAGTAAGATTAAAAAAATAATTCAATATTAAAGTATGATAGCAAAATTGCTTTCTAAAAAAAGCATTTACGGAAAAGTGCTGGAGAAAATGTTATTCTGCACTATAAGCGAACATTAAGTAAAATTTGCAGAACATATTCAATTATAATATAATATCTGAATACGAGTGAAACGATTTTGACTATCGTGCATAAATTAAAATAAACGATATTTTCTTTTAAACATTTTCAGCAGACCTATATATATCACAAATGCATATATCGGCAAAGATGAGATTTGTGTTTGGATATAAGATATTCTTTCAAATTGAATTTTGATTTTATTTTGATAATGTAAATATTATGCTCAAATCTATTCCAATATCACTTTAAAACATTACATATATCTGTATTCCAGTGATTTTTTCCAGCAATATATATTTCTTTGTTCACAGTTCTATAAACTATTTTCTAAATACGTCAGATGTTTAATCAAAACCTGCACACATTTTATTTCACACATACTTTTGTGAAATTTTAATAGAGTTTTCTTACACGATTTTAATCTTCCGTCGGTCGCGCCGTTGTAAAAAGTACAAAAGTCAATTTCATTTTTCTTTAAAACGAAATTCATGCAGTAGTGGGTGTAAATAACCGTTTGTATTCCCAGTAGTGGGTGTGTAACCGTTTTTACCCAGTTCCTGAAAGTGATTTGTATTTCAGATTGTGCAATTAGCTGCACCTGTTATTTTAATCTATTAACAGTGCATGAAATGCACAAGGTTTATCTCTAAACAGCCCTCAAAAAAGCGAATCTTATGCTTAAAATGTAACGCAACTAATATAGATGAAATATAGGAGTAATTCTGTGAATCGGAAATTACTTAACTCTTGTTCAGTAATTCGTTATTTATTATTATTATATTTGATTTTAGTAGCAAGTAAGTTTTTATACATACAATACAGGTACATAGTTCGATTCCGGAATGCGGATTAGTCAAAACTCATTTAACCTCTGATCCCTTCAGGATCACTTATATAATGCTTTGATAATAAACAATTAAGGTCCCAAATCAGTCTATCCACGTGATCGGGATATGATCACGGCCTATGGATGAAGTCACACCCAGAATCCTTAAAAAAGTTCTTCAGTTTTATTTATTTTTTTTAATGTGAAGTTCAGTATTAATCTGAATGATTGATACTAATATCATAATTTTTTTTTTTTTGGCATACATAATGCTCTATGTATTTTTTTATACTTTCTCTTGTAAAAATATTTCCAACTAATATTTCACTTCTCAGATCTGCGTCATATTCAAAGAATAAGTTTGTTTTATTAAGTACTATAGTTATAGCAGTATTAACATTTGTGTCCAATGTGATTATGTGTCATTTTTTTTTTCATTTTTAAAATATCCTTTTCACTTGAACATTATTTTAACTCTAATCTGCATTAAACTGTATCAATTAAAAATAATTTTAGAAACATATTCGTTTATTTAGAAACAAAACAAAACAGCAAAAACATCATCTGAGGGAATTTATATATTAAAATCAAAACCACCTGTCGTTTCACAATATGAAATGCTAATAGCTTTCAGAATGTTATTCTGGAAGTTCAATAAAGTAATGCTAATTACACTGTTATCTACATGATTTTGTTATTAAATAAAAAAAATATGAGCAGTTTGTACATTTCACTAGTGTTCTGCCGGCGGAAGATTAAAAGTATTCAAAAAAATATTTAAGCGCACAAAAGTTATTCTTTTATCTATTTATAAGCATTTGTTATGTATAACATTTATTTATATTAAGTACAGATAGAAAGGTGTTTTTAAATATATTCATTATTTAAGAAATAGATGATATAAGTAAGTTGTAAATGCGGAAATGTGTATTAAAAATGTGAATTATTTAAAACTGTATATATATTCCATAGTGATTTTAATATTTATTATATTAAAATTTACTTTTTAAACATAAGTAATAATGCATAGCAGATATTAATGTAATAATAATGTATAGCAGATGTTAATTTAAATTTTAAAAATGCATCAACATGGTAAAATTATTATTTTTTAAGTTAATATTAGTTTATATTAAAAATTATTGTAAAAAATATCTCAGTATAAATAATTTTATTATTTAATAAGTACTTCTATTAATCCAGAGTACCATCATACAGAACGGCAAACAAGTAAAATAAAAACATTGCAAATTGTATCTAATAAACTGTATTTATCATTATTTAGAAATCTATGCATTTGTCATGTCGCATCCCAATGTTCAAAGATCATTATAATGGATGTATATGACAACAGAAAATCTAATAAGTGACCACGATAAACGATTATGTCGGTAGTCTGATGCCAAACAAAATGTGATTGTATGCTAATAAAGCTCACGGCATATTTTCTGAGGTAGTATAATAGTCAGATTGTTTTTTTATGTTTATTTGTAAAACATTTATCTTCAGAATTATTTATCAAGGAAAACTGTTTCACCTCAATTATTATCTTCTCTAACATTTGAAGATAAGCTGGAACTTTTGAATGATAATAATGTGAAATTTAAATGTGTTTTTGCATTAAAAATCTTTAAATATATTGATAACTGCAACTTTTCTTGTATAATATTTTCGAAAATAGTCAGATTATTTTACCAAAAATACGCTTTTGGAAAAAATCAATGTATTTAAAGATATTAAGGATATATAGCAGCGGAAGAATAAAAGTAGTTAAAATTTTTTAAATGCAAAAAATTAAGACTTTTTTGTATTTATAAGCATATTTATGAATAATATATTTAATTATATGTATTAACTGGGGATAGAACGATGTTTTTAAATAGATATTTAAAAAGTAAGTGGTATATGTGGTTCGTAATTACGTAAATGTGTATAAAAAATGTGAATTATTTAAAACAGTGTATTTATTTTACAACGAATTCTATATTTATTATAGGGTCATTCCAAACCAAATGAGCAAATCACGTGTGGCTGACATGCCACGGATTTTATTGAAAATCATTAAATAAGTAGATCACAATCATTTACGAGGAAACGCAAAGTAGTAGAGTTCAGACTAGTTTATTTCAGTATAAACATTTACATTAAAGTTGATATGAAATCGAGGTCTTGTACACATGCTTGAAATTTCAAGTTTGATTATTAGCCTTAGGAATGGAAAGATTGTAATAAAAATTATTTACACTTAAGAATGAACTATAAGTAACAAATTAGCATAATTTAGTAATTGTATTTTTATTTCATAATTTAAAAATAAATAAATAATAAAAACAATCGCGGAAAAAGTAAAATATTTCAGTTATATGTTTTAAAATGAAGGACACTTTTTCCAAGTTCAATTTTTTTTTTGCCATTATAGCTAATTGAATATATTTAATACATATATAATTTAATTCTTGCCTTTTTCATTCCTTTATGAGAAAAAAAAATGAATAGTGAAAACTGCTGATAAAAAATTCAATATTTTTTCATTTTTTTGGAGACCAATAAAAGTTTTCAAAAGTTTTAAACTCTTTGATATTACAGATAAAAGTGTATATTTTAAGTATACAGAGTTTTATTCTTGCTTTCAGTTTATTTTTGCCTCAAGAATATTTTAAATTTGTATAGAAGAAAAACGATTTTCTTCATAAAATAACTGTATTTTAACCTTAAAATCAAGTAGCAAACGTAGGCGGCAGTACTCATCATTTTTTTAGCAAGAAACTTGCAAAAAAAGCGCGTGTTTTCAAAGAAAGATTGTCTTTAGAATGTCTCGAATATTAGTTTTTTAAACCCATTTTTGTTATGTTAGAAATTAAAAAGGCAGTATTGAAACTTTTTTAGTGTGTCATGGACTTATTGATTCTTATGTATGTGTAATATTGTTCAGGTAGGAGCTTTCCTTTAATTATTTTTTGAGGTAACATAAGAGAAATAATTATGATTTTGTCATTTTTTTAAAGTTTCTAAGTTTTTTTGAAGATGAAGGAAATCAGTGGCGCCGACTTCCGGGTCTGCGGGTCTGCCGCGCAGACCCTGAAAAATATCTGCAGACCTTGGAATATCTTGGCAGACCCTGAAAAATGCAGGCATGAGATTTTTTCGCGGTTGAGCGATTTTACGTTTTTTTGAGGGACTAATTTGTTCCGAAATTTTAAAAAAATCGATCTTCAATCCGAAAATTCGGACATAAAACCGCGAAAAAACTCAAAATTCGTCAAAACATTGGGTAATAAACGTGAAAAGTGTCGAAGAATAGCGGGGGAAAAATGCTAATTTCATCAAAAGATCGTCGGAAAACGTCTATTTCGTCAAAAGATTGCGAAAAAACATCAATTTTGTGGAAGGATCGTGAAAAAAATACATTGAAAATCGTCAAAAGATCTTTGAAAATTTCGTCAAAAAGTAGCGTGAAAAACGAACATTATGTTCACGAATAACAGAAAAAATGCGAATTATGTTCTAAGATAGTGGGGCAAAACGCAAAATCTGTCAAAGAATCAAGAGAAAAAAGTGGATTTTCGCAAAAGATCGCAGAAAAATATGAATTTTTCACATAATAGCAAAAAAAAAAAAAAATGAATTCTTGAAAAAAAAAAAAAAAAAAAAAAAAAAAAATTGAAAAAAAAAAAAAAGAAAAAAAAATCCGCAGAAAAAAACCCCCGCAAAATCGGCCGAATTTTTCAAGAAGTCTCGAGAAAACAGTGAATTTTCGCCAAAGATCGCGCAAAAGACCAAAGATAGTAATAAAAAAGTGAATTCTTTCAAAGAATCGTGAGAAAAACGCGAAATTCGGCAAAAGGTTGCGAGGAAAATGCAAATTTCGACTAAGGATCACGAGAAAAACGCAAAGTTTAGCAAAAGATCAGAGGAAAATTGCGAATTCTAGGAAAAAAAACCTCAGAAAAATCGCAAATTTTGGAAAAAAATCGCGGAAAAGACGCAAATTTCGTTAAAAAAATAGCGGAAAAACATGAAGACAAGCGGAAAAAACTAATTTCGTTCAAAAATAGCAGAGAAAAAAGTATTTTTCTTTCAAAAATAACAGAGAAAAAGTATTTTTCTTTCAAAAAATCTTGGGGAAAATGCAAATTTTGGAAAAATATCGCGAGAAAAACGTAAGTTGTGGCAAAAGATCGCGGAAAAATTCGAATTTTGGTAAAAAATCACGTTAAAAGACACCAATTTCGTCAAAAAATGGCAGAAAAAACGCAAAGAATCGCGGAAAAAACTCAAATTTCACTCAAAGATAGAAGGGAAAAAACAAATTTTATCAAAGAATTGTGGGGAAAACGCGAATTTAGGCAAGGGTTGCGAGGAAAAATGCAAATTTCGACTGTAGATGCGAGAAAAACGCAAATTTAGGCAAAAGATAAGAGAAAAATCGCGAATTTTAACAAAAAACCTCAGGAAAATGGCAAATTTTGGCAAAGATTGCAGAAAAGACGCATCGTTAAAAAAAGCGGGAAAAACGCAAAGAATAACGGAAAAAACTCTAATTTCGTTCAAAGATAGCAGAGAAAAAGCTATTTCTCTTTCAAAAAATCTTGGGGAAAATGCAAATTTCGGAAAAAGATAGCGAAAAAAACGTAAATTGCGGCAAAAGATCGCGGAAAAATTCGAATTTCGGCAAAAGATTAAGGAAAAAGATACTAATTTCGTCAAAAAATAGCAGGATAAACGCAAAGAATCGCGAATAAAACTCAAATTTTCCTTCAAAGATAGCAGTGAAAAAAGAAATTTTATCAAAGAATCGTGGGAAAAACACGAATTTCGGCAAAAGGTTGCGAGGAAAATGTAAATTTCGACTTAAGATCACAATAAAAATGTAAATTTTGGCAAAAGATCGCAAGAAAAATGCAAATTTCGGCAAAAAATCAAAGGAAAATCGCGAATTTTAGCAATAAATCCCAGAAAAATCGCAATTTTTGGCAAAAAATCGCGGATAAGAGGCAAATTTCGTCAAAAAATTGCTGGAAAACGTAAGGAATAAGGGAAAATTTCTAATTTCGTTTAAAAATAGCAAAGAAAAAGAAATTTCTCTCAAAAAATCTTGGGGAAAATGCAAATTTCGGAAAAAGATCACGAGAAAAACGTAAATAGCGGAAAAGGATCGCGGAAAAATTCGAATTTCGGCAATAAATCATTGAAAAAGACGCGAATTTCATCAAAAAATAGCAGGGAAAGCGCAAAAAATCGTGGGAAAAACGCGAGTTTCGACCAAGCATCGCGAAAAAACGGTAATTTCGGCAAAAGATCGCGGGGAGTATGCAAATTTTGGCAAAAGATCGCGAGAAAATGCAAATTGCGGCAAAAAATCGCTAGAAAAACGCAAATTTTGGCAAAAGATCTTGAAAAAAAAATCACGATTAGCTTGCCATATTTATTAACTGATATTTTGAGTAAAGCATGAGAAAATGTGCACTGCACAACTAGGAAAGATTGCTGTGTAAAAAAACATTAGATCAGAATCATGGACTCAAAATAGAAACTTTCAGTTTAAAATTACGGATAGTATTTGCATAAATTGTTGATCCAGGGGTGATTCCGAAAATTTAAGCATCCTCTTCCGAAAATTTGAAATTGGGTTATCAGTTGCCAACTTGTACGGTTTTGCGCGTGGAAAAAACAATTACGTAGAAATGCAAATTTCGTGAAAGGATCGCCGAAATAGCCTACATTTTGTCAATATTTCGTGGAAAAACGACGATTTCGTCAATGTTT
Organism: Maratus speculifer; assembly: GCA_964019185.1. NCBI lineage: Eukaryota > Metazoa > Arthropoda > Arachnida > Araneae > Salticidae > Maratus > Maratus speculifer. The sequence continues at coordinate 83,935,999 of OZ025292.1, read as the reverse complement.
TTGTAAACAAACTTTGTCAAAAAATCGATAAAAAACGCGAATTTCCTGTGCGGATCGCGGAAAAAACGGCAATTTCACCAAATATCGCAAGATAAAACGCTGATTTCTTGTGAAGACCGCGGGAAAACCTCGATTTCGTCTAAAGATAGCGGATATAACGCCGATTTCGTTAAAAGATCGCGGGAAAAAGCGCCGTTTTCGATAAAAGATAATGGGAAAAAACGCCGTTTTCGATAACAGATCGCTTAAAAATATTTTGTCAAAAGAATATTTTAAAAAATACGCCGATTACGTCAAAAGATCGCGGGAATAAAACGCCGTTTTCGAGAAAAAATCGCGTAAAAATGCAAATTTTGTCTGAAGATCGTCGAAAAAACGATGATTTCACTTTAAAAAAATGGGAAAACGCCGTTTTCATCAAAAGATCGCCGAAAAACCGCCGATTTCGGCAAAAGATCGCAATAAATCGCCGATTTTTCTAAAATATTGCTGATTTCGTCTGAAGATAGCGGGAAAACGCCGATTTTGTCCGCTGGAGGGGAGGGGACCCCCCCCCCCCGCCGATTTCCGAAAATGCTATGTGAATTACCGAAAAAAAAAATTCATCCAGAATCACCACTGCTTTTTTTTTGCATTTTTATTCACTATTACATTGATTATCGGCGAATCAAATCAGTTGACTGTCACATATGTATTGTGATCAAGGGTGCAGGTTTTCCATCCAACAGGACGGAATTTTGCCTTTTTAAAATTCTTGAGGGCAGAAAAAGAGTGGAAAAATCTCAGAAGACGAAAAAAAAGTGTTTTTGATTTTTCAGGATTCACATGAAAATGTTTAAGAATCGGACTTAAAAGAATTCCACTTTTTGGCAGACCCAGCTTTGGGACCAAAGTCGGCTCCTATGAAGAAAATAAATAACAACTGTGAAACTTTGAGAATTCAATCTTCATACATAGTACTACATCTTGCATCAATTTCACAGATGTTTTTTAAATCCTTTGATTTTTATAACATTTCAAAAATTTTAAAAACTTACAAAATTATAATATTTACAACCAATTTGTGATTAATTATGATATTACCAGATTATTGTTACTCAATAAAGATAAAAATTGATATCCAGAGATTTCAATATTATAAAAAAACTTCATTTTTGTTAAATAGTTTTCAAAATATACAACTTGAAACTTGCAACTATCGATGATTATCCGCAAGGCATTCTATATCACAAGTTTTTTAAATGTCCAACAGATAAAATAATTTATTTTTCGTCAAAATATTGTGCCGACATGCATTTCAATATGAATTGAGCACGTATCTCAAATTTTCTTAAAATCGGTTTCTATGCAGCCACGGCTTTTTTACATTTTTGCTCATTTGACTTGGAATGACCCTATATTAAACCCTATATTATTGTACATAGAAGATATCAATGTAAATTTCAAAACTAAATCAACAAGGTGATTTCATCTTTAAAAAAAAGGATTTTGTATTAAAAATTATTAGGAAAAATATCTAATTTTTAATAGTTCTATTTTTTAAGAACTATTTCTCATCAATTCGAAGTTGCATAATTTTAAAACAGCAAGCTACTAAAATAAATACACTACAAATGGTATCTATAAACTATGTTTGTCATTATTCAGAAGTCTATGTATTTGTCATCTCGCAACACAATGTTCAAAGACCATCATGACAGTAGATGTATATGACAGCAGCAAATCTAATTTTCTGATGCAGTATATTAGTAATGTTATTTTTTTATGTTTATTTATTGACCCTTTGTCTACTGAATTATTTATCAAGAAATTGCTTCACCTCAATAATTATATCCTGTAACATTGAAGATATAAGGTACCTGTACCCAATATGGACACCGTAATGAAAATGTATTTTTTTCACCCCCATGTACAAGTCATAGGACTCCAAAAATATGTGTCCACTATCCTTGGACTATTGACTATCATTATTAAAATTAGCGACCTTGTAATTATTCTGGTTTAGTTTAAATGATAAAAACAAAAAAATGTTTACAAGTGCCCATATAAGGAACTACCTGACCCTATTATGGACAGGTGTTTCCTTACTGTTTTTCTACACATTGTGTATGGAAGAGCTACTTTTCCAAGGGGTTTTAAAGGAGAGGGAATAAATAAAAATGTATCTTAAAGTATTCGGAGTAGGAGGGGGACAGTAAATATCTTCAGAACATGCATTTTAGAAAGAAGGGGGGGGGGTCATTCTCAGTTTTTACCCTTCGAAGTCCCATGCAAAGCTCCTTAGTTACTAGTAAATATTATGAAATAATACTTTGCTTAGCTTTATAGCATCTGTCTGCGAATTTACATCTGTTATTATTCAGTCCTCACAGCATTGTCAACCAGAAACTTTTTCACTATGGGCAGTAAGTCCCAAATAATTCTCATGAACATATCTGCCACATGTGATGCATGGCCGCATGTTTGAAAAAGAATCAGTACTGCAAAAGAAGCAGCACCAGCTCTCCTTTGTTGAGGATGTCATACCATTGGTACCTACGATTTCGCCAATAGATATCCTACTGGCGGGGGGAGGGACTTCTATTTATTTTTCTGCAAATGTTTTTTGGAGGAAGGTTTTGGGGGGATTGTTCAAAAGGCATCTTGTTGAACAAAGATTTTACCACTTTGATGCCTTTTCAATTTATTGTTTGGCAACTTTGAATTTTCTTCTTTCTTACAGTTGTAGTCGATGGGGACATAAGCTGTCCATATTGGGAACCGGGCGTAGTTTTACTAAATCTTGTAATAAATAAATAGGGAAAATATTTTTACACAAAATATGCAATAGAAATCGAAAATATGTTTTATTAGCTTTCTAAAATACTCCACTTTTCAACATTTAATGTAATTTTGCCATATATAATAAGAATTTAAGCTTACAACTAATTAAGATCAGCACATCTCGAAACAACAAGTTTCCTCCTAAATGGCGAACAGCGCGCTTTTTTTACACTTTCCAGCCTTGATTATCTTTTCAACTGCTTTTCTTCGCAAAAATTTTGAGTCATCTCTCGAATAAAATTATTACATTTAAAAATGTTAGGGGTGTCCATATTGAGAGCCCTGTCCATATAGGGTACAAATACCTTATAGGAATTTTAAATTAGAATAATGTTAAATTTCCGGCCTTTTTTTTCACTAAAACTGATTAAATATATTTGTAAATATAAATTTTCTTGCATAATAGTTACAAAAATACCTAGATTATTTAACTTAAAAATACTTTAATAGTAAAAAAGCTATGTATTTAAATGTATTAAGAACCTCTCTATAATTGGAAATGCTTTTGTGTCTAAAAATAATTTCACATAACTTTGTTTATAATTATATGCTTCATATAAAACTTTTTTCTGTTAATGAAAAGGTATGCGTATGAAAATGATTAAAAATATTACGACTTTTTTTATTTTCTTCTAACTTTCATTACAAGAAAAAAGTATTGAATTCTTGAAAATTTACGACCTCCGATTTTAAATGGATTTACATGTTTTTGGGATCAGAGAACCTGAAAAACATGTTTTTTTATAAAATGTCTGTCGGTGAGTCTGTGATTCTGTGTTTCTATACGTCAAATAAATTTTGTGGGCACACTATCTCTAGAAATAATGCTCGGAATTTAATTAAAAAAAACTATGTTCAGGTAGTCCCTGATACACATTTATGCTGATTCGATTTTGATGGAACTCGCTGAACTGGTGGCGTTGTTATGCAGCATTTTTTTATGATTTACGCGTGTATTTTAATCATGTGTTATCTATTCCAAATTTAGTTATATTAAGTGGGTATAGAATTGCGTTTATAAATATATATTTAAGCAGTAAGTGATATAAGTATGTAGTTATTATTTAAATGCATATTAATGGTTTATTGTATTTCATATTGCTTTTAATTTTTATTGTATTAAAATTTACGTAGCAATGTATAGCATATTTTAATGCAAATTTTAAAAGTATGTCAACATGTAATTTAGATTTTAATATTTTTAGATTAAAAATCATTGTAAAAGAAATTCTTATTATAAATAATTTTATTATTTATTATTTCTAAATTATCCGAAGTGTCATAACACAGAATGGCAAACAAGTAAAAGAAAAAAAAAATACATTGCAAATCTTATCTAATAAACTTTATTTGAGCCATGAAATAGAAATCTGCGCAGTTGTCATGCCGCATCACAATGTCCAAAGATCATCATAATAGATGTACATGACAACTGAAAATCTAATAAGTGACCACGATAAATGATTATGTCGGTAGTCTGATGCCAAACAAAATGTGATTGTATGCTAATAAAGCATACGACATATCCGACAGTATATTACTAAGCTGATATTTTTTATGGTCATTTATTAAACCTTTATCTAGGGAAATAGTTTCAATAAATGGCTGCTCTTCAATAATTATTTTTGCTAAGATATGAAAATATACAGGGATATTTTAAATTATAATAATCTTAAATTTAGAAGAATTTTTCACTAAAACTGGTTAATTACATCGGTAGTTAAAAGTTATTTTGGATAATATTTACAAAACTAGTCAAATTAATTAAGGAAAAATACTACTTATTTATCAAGAAATTGCTTCATATCTATTATATTCTATAACAATTTATGGTGTACTGGGATTTTAAAATTATAATAATGTTAAATTTATGGGTGTTTTTTCACTAAAACTGATTAATTATATTGAAAAATCCAAGCTATTTCTTGTATAATATTTACAAAAAGATCGTATTATTTAACCAAAAATATTTTTATGGAATTATTAATAAATATAAAAATTTCATTTTTTTTTTTTTTTTTTTTTTTTTTTTTAAGAAAGACATATGAAAATGATTTAAAATATTGTGATTTTTTTTTATATGAACTTCAGTTGTTTCTCACCACTATATAAATTTGATTGAGTAAATTTTATTATTTAAAAAAAATAACATTCACTACTAGACAATGAAAAAAATGCATAAAACTTTCCTTAATAGTACTTAAAATCACCGTCAGTTCATAAAGTGTTAATGTAGAATTCATTCGTGATAAAGCTTAATTTTGAACAGCTGATGCATTGTATCATTGATGAAATGAGAATACGGCAACTCCTTTAAATAACGCGCAACTTGGAAAGGTGAATACTAACTGTTAATTGGACATATGAAAGCATGGGTCCCGAAGATTCTGCTTTCGTTCTACAAATTTCATTTGTATTCATTTTAATTATTTATACAGTTATTAAATTCAATAATTCCTATAATGTAATACAATTAATGGCTATATATACACTGGTGTCCAAAATTTAAGCATAGTTGGTAATTAAGTAATTATTTTTAAGTAATGAAAGAAATATGAATCAGAATGTGCTGAAACTCCAGGTGTGTAAACAAAATAGTACGCGTCACATATTTTCGCGGAGAGTTTTCCCCGAAATCGAACAGGGGACCGTCAACAAATTGAAAAAGAACGAAGATCTTTTGGATAACCCTGTCAAAACTAATGTAGCAAAAGCGTTCAAACTGCACATTATGATTAATTGACTTATTGTAATGTACTGTGTTAATTTTTACAAGGATAGCATGTATAATCGTAGAGAAATTAAGGTTTTTATAAAAACAGTCCTAAATTTTTCCAAGTTTTTTGCTTATAATTTGCTGAGTTCTTATTATAAAATAATGTTCTTTTCTGAAAATATGACAAACATCATTGTACACAATACCCTGTCATCAGAATTTAAAAATAATACAAATTGTATGAAAAATGAGTATGTTTAGTAAATAATTTTTCATTGCGCATGCGTCAACGATATCAAAATGTCATTTGCATATTGTGTTAGCTAAATGTATAGAGCAACATCTGTAAAAGTTTTAAAATCATAGCTTGAAAATTCTGAAAATGGGAGCCTATACAATCAACTCAAAATCCGTTATTCCTAAAGGAAGCAAAACAATCAGGGGTTTTACCTAAATATAGTTGTACGTGCATTATTGTGTAGGCACTAAACAATGGAATATGGATACAGCCCCTCATCTTTTTGCTTCATTTAGGGAATAAAGGATTTTGATCTCATTCTATCAAAGATAATTTTCAGAATTTTTAAGCTATGTTTTTGAGACTTTCACAAAAGTTGCTCCATACATTGAACTAACATAATATGCAAATGAAATTTTAATAGCGTTCATGCATGCGCAGTAAAAAATTATTTAGTAAACCTGCTCATTTGTCATACAATTTTTATTGTTTTTTAATTCTGATGTCAGGGTATTGTGTACAATGATGTTTGTCATTTTTTTCAAAAAAGAACACTATTTTATATTAAGAACTCTGCAAATTATAAGCAAAAAACTTAGGACTGTTTTTATAAAAACCTTAATTTCTCTACGAGTAAACATGCTATCCTTGTAAAAATTTACACAGTACATTACAATAAGCCAATTAATCATAATGTGCAGTTTGAATGCTTTTGCTACATTAGTTTTGACAGGGTTATCCAAAAGATCTTCGTTCTTTTTCAATTTGTTGACGGTCCCCTGTTCGATTTCGGGGAAAACTCTTCGCGAAAATATGTGACGCGTACTATTTTGTTTACATACCTGGAGTTTCAGCAGATTCCGATTCATATTTCTTTCATTACTTAAAAATAATTTCTTAATTACAAATTATGCTTAAATTTTGGACACCAGTGTATATATTGGGTTGGGAAGAAAGTAATTTTTATTTTTTGTTATTTTTCAAAGTGAATTTATTTATACAGGGCGTATTTAAACTACTGGGCAAAACTTTAAGGGGTGATAGTACACATCAAGACAAATAATATTAAATGGGAAACCAAGGGTCCCAAACGTTTTCCGAAGGAGATAGGCACCATCAAAGTTTAGGTTCCAACATTTGAAATGATTATAAAAAACGGAAAATTTGGTCAATTCGTTTGCGGTTTTCACGAAAACTATTCTTTATGTCAGTATTGTCTTGAAAACAAATTATAAAGATAAATTTCAAAAAATGCCGATAGAGGGCGCCATAGATTTTGAAGTAACGAACAACTATTTTTTACCGTTATTTTTTTCAAATCATTAATTTTTTTAATAAGTTTAGACATAAACTTAAATTTTGAGCTTAAAATCTGTGGTTAAGTAGCGCAAACTCAAATGTTTTCAATGGGAGTAGGTAGGTTCAAATTTCAAATGATTATAAAAAACAGAAAAATTGGTCAATTGATTTGCGGTTTTCACTAAAATTATTATTTAGGCCAGTATTGTCTTGATATTAAATTATACAGCTACATTTCAAAAAATGTTGATAGAGAGCACTTTAGACTTTGGAGTAACGTACAATTGTTTTTTACTGTTATTTTTTGCATCTAAATAATTTTTTTAGAAGCTTAGACATAAACTTAAATTTTGAGATGAAAATCTGAATCGTTGGGAGTGGTTAAGTAGCGCAAACTGAACTGTATTCAATGGGGGTGGGGAGGTTCAAATTTCAAATGATTATAAAAAACCGAAAAATTGGTCGGTTTTCGCTAAAAATATTCTTTATATCAATATTTTCTTGAAAATAAATTTTATAGATATCTTTCAAAAAATTCCGCCAAAGGGCGCCTTAAACTTTATAGTAACCAACAACTATTTTAACCGTTATTTTTTGTATATAATAAAATGCTTGTAAAAGTTCAAATATAAATTTTGTGCTCAAAATCTGCATCGTTGTGAGTAATAAGGCGGCCAAAAATTTAACTGCGTTCGGGGGGTGGGGAAGGTAACATTTCAACTCCTGAACACAGTTCAGTTTGCGCTTCTTAACCCCTCCTATCGATTTAGATTTTGAGCACAAAATTTAAGTCTAAACTTTTGCAAGCATTTAATTAGATTTAAATAAAAAAGAAAAAAAAACGGTTAAAAATAATTGTTATGGTTATTGTAAAGTTTAAGGCGCCCTCTAACGGATTTTTTTAAATTTATCTTTAAAATTTATTTTCAAGGAAATATTGACCTAACGAATAATTTTAGTGAAAACCGAACAATTTTTACGTTTTTTATAATCATTTGAAATTTGAACCTCCCCACCCCCATAGAACACAGTTCAGTTTTGGCTATTTTACCACTCCCAACGATTCATATTTTCATCTCAAAATTTAAGTTTATAAGCTGTGTTCAAAGGGGGTGGAAAGGTTCAAATTTCAAATTATTATAAAAAACGAAAAAATTGGTGGATTAGTTTGCGGTTTTTTTAAACCATTCTTTATGTCAGTATTTTATTGCAAATAAATTTTAAAGATAAATTATAAAAAAATCCGTTAGAGGGCGCCTTAAACTTTAGAGTAACCAACAACTATTTATAATTATTATTTTTTTTTATCTAAATAAAGGTTTTAAAAGGCGAACCCTATATATATATATATATATATATATACGCGTGTGTGTATGACATATTTCTTCTGTTTACATGAAATATTAAATTCGTATATATTAAACGCTGACGAAATAAATGTTTCTGAGATTGCATCAGTACTTGGAAAACAGACATGTCCATTATGGTGATTCTGCAATACATTAAACAAGAACTGAAATAAAAAGCTAGTTTTATTTAACCGTTTTTTTCATTTGTCCGTACGGGCGCGTTTTTCTGCCAGATATGATTTACCAGTTTAAAGTTTATATATAAACTTTTCTTTCCAAATATTTCAAATTCATTCAATGTCATTCCTTTCATACTGGCAGCTACACTGTTAAAAAAAAAAACTCCCTTACTTTACACCAAAAAGGGTGGCGACTAAGTTGCCACCCCAAGTGGTGTAATGAAATTCCACTTGTAAATTGGTGTAATGAGTCACCAACTATCAAATGGTATAAATAAACACCATTTTTAATGGCAACTTAGTTGCCACCATATTTGGTGTAAAGTAAGTAATATGTTTAAAATATACGTTATAATAAATTGTCTCAATTAAAGGAATTTTAGCAACCTCTTTGCGTGAAGTTATTTATTTTAAATTAAGGCTGTATTACATTTGGAATGTATCTTTTAAATTATTTTTTTACTTTGCTACCATTCATTAAAGTACACTAAACGGTAAAAAAGGAAATTTCCTAATATTTACATGACTTTAACAGCAAAATAAAAAATAATTTAGAGATTACATTTCAAATTTAATACAGTCATAATTTAAAATAAATAGTTTGACGCAAAGAGGCAGCGAAACTTCCTTTTAATGGAGGCAGTTTATTATAACATTCATTTTAAGCATATTACAGCAAAGAAATATGAACTAAATTTGAATGAAATAACTTTAATGAAACGAACTAAAATTTCCTATATTTACATGCTTAAAAATATCTTTTTCATAGGTCAATAATGCGTTCAGTAAGTTAAAAAACATTATAATAACGAATTTTTTATGAAAATATTTTTTGTTAAAGTTCGGGCAAACTCTATAGTCATACGATATAAAATTTGTTTGTAACGAAATGTATAATTACTCGTAACTATCACTATAAGTTTAATTCGGAGTTTCTAGTTTTCTTAAGAAAATAACAAAAATAAGCTACATATGATATTAAATTACCTCACAATTATACAATTTAATGCATAATATAAAAAAAGCTTAAAAATGCCAGCTATCAAATAAACAAAGCTGTATAAAAAAAGTTGATTACAACTGTTATACTAAAGGCATACGTCCCGTTAAATTCGAACATGTCGCCATTGTTCTTAAAATGGCAGTGCACTAACACATTATTAAAAAGCATTGTCTAATTAAAAAAAAAAAAAAAACCCACATGCAAACATTATTCAGTCTTTAATCTTACTTCTACAAAGAATAATATTAATATTGCTTACCGTTTGTTTACTTTTCCACCTGCTATCCGAAAGTTAGAAAGGATTAAATGCGAAGTAAAATGGCGACGTGTCGTCTGCAAACATATGAAATCAAAACAGAAAGATGATATATGACTCTGAATTTGGTGTTACCGTTCAATAATTGCGACTAAAGAATAAAATACCACCATTCCAAGATTATTCTTACATTTTTTTACGGAGCTACTACCGAAAATAGTGTAAATATAAAGTTTATTCAGCAATTCATAACCCCGATTTGAATGTAATATTGCTCCTTTGTTTTTACAGTGTAGGTCAACAGTTTATAACTTTTAAAATTACGGAAATAAACTATAAAATTATTGAATAATACACCGTTAAGCAATTAAACTGTCTTTAATTTATTTGAATTATTGATGCATTTTTTAACGGTTACAATTTTGCGCTGCATCTGCCACTATTATATTGTGAACTGAACATATATTTTTAGCGGTGCTGTTATTTTTTTTTTTGTCTTTTGTTTTATTTCGATATATATAAATATAAATATAAATACACACACACACATATATATATATATATATACAGAGAGAGAGAGACAGAGAGAGAGAGAGAGATTGAGAGAGAGAGGACGGTTTAATTATTAGTTCCATGCCTACACTACGCATTGCAGAAACATGAATTTTTGTTTTCGTGTTGTTAAGTTTCGGACTGTAAAACTAATTTTGCTATACATGGACTGAACACTTATGGGTATATAAATAGAAACAAACTTTAGCTCATAAAGTAGAAATTTGTTTTGAAAAATTTCAAAATATGTGTTTTCTAAGACAAATCTCTCAGTATTTCACCGAAAAACCTTTAACAAATGTTACAAATAATGATCTTCTATGCATACCTTTTGGTTTACGTTTTCATTTTAATTATTCAATATGATGCCAGACTTAATCACAGCTTCTATCATTTTTTTACAATATAATTCACCACAAACGATTTAAAACATTTAGACCACCAAGTTTCCTTATAAAATCATTTATGCACGATATGCACTTAAAGCCTCTTTCGACACCTATTTAAGAAGTTTGCTAAATGTCATCTGTCAGTCTTCTCCGCACAAAAAAATTGCATCGTCGTGGCCTATAAAAAATTTGTTTTATAAGTAATAAATAGGCCACCCACTGTTTATAAATAGATATATTTCGATATACCGGGTGATTTAGAAGTTTAGGGAGTTTTGAAATATTAATAATTAGGAAACTATGTACAATACAAAGGTCTGTTTTTCAGATATATGCTCAGAAACATGTGAGATTTTTGTTTATAATGAATTTTTTTAAATATATATCGTGACAATTTTTAGAAACAAGTGATGCTGCTGTACAAGACTAAATGTACCTATACCATGCGTTACGTAGACACATGATTTCATTGCGAAACATCTTTTCTAGGATATTGATAAGATTACCTTTTAAGGGTGGTTTATGTTCAGACACTTTTTTTAAAGTAGCTGAAATTACTTTGAAAGGGAACGTTGATACAAAATTTGATGAGAAACTGCTATATTTAGACATGCTTTCTTTGCATGTCGAGTTGTGTCGAGTTGTGTATGGCACAATACGTGAATTTAAAACCGCAATTGATTCGATGGCCATTGCAAATATGAAATGCTCTGGTAAGCAAGGTTTAAAAAAAGGGCTCATTGGAAGATCGTAATAGAAGCACGAGATACCAAATGTCTGTTGCAATCGTAAATGAGGTAGAATTCGATGGCAATACTCAGTAGAAATCATCAGCTCATGGTGAGGGCAGTACATTTGTAATATGACGATGAACTGAAATTTCTTCTGGAATTTCTCTCTGCTCTGAGGATGCTATGCACGCTGTTTTGCATCGGCTCACGGCGGTACTTATAAACTATGGGCATCATAATGAAAATTTGTAAACCTTTGACGCTAATTCTTTGTTTTTAGTAAGCTGTATCATACCATAAAAATAATATTATCAATTTAGCGCCACCTGTTGGAAAAAAGTGTAGCTAACATAATATGTTTGTTTCATCGGAAACACGAATCCCATAAGTTTCTAAGCATTTCTGTGAAAACCGCACACTTCTATCGTTTATAGTTTGTTAATTATTAGCATTTCAAAACTCCCGGAACTTCTGTATCACTTGGTTTATAACTATTACAGAATATTAAAAATTATCATTTGTTTTAAATATAGATTATATAATTAATATCAAGGGATAATATAAGCATTATACATTTTAAATTTGGAACAACAATTATTGAACGAGGTAATAATTAATGAAGTTTTAAGACGAAATCCAAGCACTTATAAATCAATTATTAAATAGGGTTTAAACATTATGAGTTTTAAATTTGAAGAAAGATTAATACGAAGAGGAAGTTCAGCGCATAAAAAATATTAGAAATTCGAAACACTTGATATATATACTTAAATAAATTTGCAACTAAAACATATTAACAAAGGAAAAATGAACAAAAAATTATTTATAGCACATAAATATAGACATACACACATGCACACACACACACACACATATCAATTTAACAAATTCCATATTAAAACATAAATAACAAGCAAATCTAGAGAATTGGAAATGTGCAAGAACACTATTGAATAGGTATTTATGTATCAAATAGATAAAAACTGAGGAAGTTTAAATTAATTTTACTCATATTACAAATAATTAGATTTACATCCCTTTAGATTATTGTCTGCCAAAAAATATGAACGCTCAAAAGCACATATTACATTATTCGGTTTAAACAATATATACCTTAACAAAACGTTTCATTGTTTTGTATTCATTCTTTAAAATATATAATAATTTTATTTAATTTTATTATGAATTCCTGTCAAATCCGAATATCAATGACATGAACAGCATAGATATGCGCATTTTCAAATTAAATTAACCAATTTATTAAAGACAATTTATAGCAAATCATAAATACATATCCTTGAAGATTAAAATAGTGCAGAAGAATTCTTCTGTTATATAAATTTTAATCAAATTTCCAATTTTATCCTAACTGAAAGAAAGCAAAAGAATTCTGCTCATTAACTTAGTAAGTAGAATTCGTTATTCCAAGCTATTTAAGAGTTTCTAATAAAGTGTACGAAACTTTTAGTTAAATTTAAGTGAAACTTCATTTTTATCGTATTGATTTTTCCTGATAAAATCTTTTTACTTAAGTTACGGACGTAGACTAATTGTAGTGTAAATTACAGACTCTAATTAGATTGTCACTGTAAACTTAGGTACTCAAATTAGTTTTAAATGTAAAACAGAATACTTAATTTTATAATAATTTCACAATCTTAATCATCTTGTATTTTCATAATTTTATAATTGTCTTTTATTTGAATATAAAATTATTTGCAGTTCGTTTAAGTATTTCTTAACTGAAAAATTTTGATATATTATATATTCAGCTATCAACTAGGTTGTATGAACACTAAATGGATAAAAAATTTGTAAAGTTTATTTTACTTTTTACTCATATCATATATGATTACTTTGATATAACTTTACATTTTTGTATTTCAAAAATATGAACCTACACAAGTAAACATGATCCTATTCTTTTCAAACAAAATATACCTCAACAAGATGTTTAATTATTTTGTATTCATTCATTATAATATATTACTTTATTTCCTTTTATTATTTATTCCATTCAATCCAAGGACCAATGACAGAAATGGCATAGATTGCCTCACTTTCAAATGAAATGAATGAATTTGTTAAATAAAGTTTAAAGCGTAGCATGAATAAATACAATTAAAGATTGAAATAGTGTAGTAGACTTCATCTGTTAAATAAACTTTATGCACATTTGCTAATTTTATCTGAATTGAAAGCAAACAAAACAATTCCGCTCATTAACTTTATAAAAATAATTCGTCCTTCCAACGTATTTAACAGTTTCTAATAAACTCCTAGAAACTTTTAATTAAATTTACGTGAAACCTCGTTCATTGATCTTTTTTATTAAGATGTCTTACATAATATAAGGAAGAGGACTATTTGTAGTATAAATTACAGACTCCCATTCCATTGTCAGTGAAACCGTAGGCACTCAAATTAGTTGCAAGCAAAAAAAGGAATACTTCATTTTATAATAATTTCACAATCATATTTATCGTGCTTTTCCATAATTTTATAACTATTTATATTGGAATATAAATTTATTTGCAGTTTTTTAATTATTTCTTAACTGAAAACATTTTTCTCATATTATATATTCAGCTATGAAACAGATGAAATGGATATTAAGTAGATAAAAAACTTGAACATACGAACCAAAAAATATGAACATACGAAAGCAGCTATGATATTATTCAGCTTAAACAAAATATGCCTCAGCAAAACATTTCATTATGTTATATTTATGCATAAAAAACATATGATAAATTCTTTTTTTATGCATGCCATTCAAATCCGAATATCAATGACAAAAATGGCACAGATATGCCGCACTTTCAAAATAAATGAATTAATTTTATAGAAACAATTTAAAGCGTAGCATGGAAACATGAAATTAAAGATTCAAAAAAGTGTAAAAGACTCCATATGTTGAATAAACTTTTAACAAATTTTTCAATTTTAACCAAACTTAAAGGAAGCAAAAGAAGCCTGCTCATTAACTTCGTATGTAGAAGTCGTCATTCCATGCTATTTAAGAGTTTCTAATAAAGTATTAAAAACTTTTAGTTAAAATTTAATTGAAACCTCATTTTTATCGTATTCATCTTTTTTGATAAAGACGTCTTAATTAAGTTAAGGAAGAGGACTATTTGTAGTGTAAATTACACATTGTAATCAAATTGTCATTGAAAACGTAGTCACTCAAATTTCTTTTAATGTATGAAACAAAATAATTCATTTTATAATAATTACAGTCATAATCATTTTGTATTTTCACAATTCAATAATTGTTTTACATTTGTATATTTGGCAATTCCTTTAATTATTGCTTACATGTAATTTTTTTATATTATATATTCAGCTATCAATTAAGTGAAATATATAATGAATAGATAAAAACTCTATAAATTTTATATAATTTTTACTCGTGTAATAAATAATTACTTTTTACAATTTTAAAATTTTGTCTTCGAAACAATATGAACATACAAAAGCAGATATATTATTAATCGGAAAAACAAAATAATATCCCTTAAACGTTTCATTATTTTGTACTAGTTCTTTAAAATATATTATAATTTCATTCAATTTTATTATATATTAGTTTCGATCCGTAATGACAATAATTCCATAGATATGCCAAACTTTCAAATTAATGAATGAATTTATTAAATACAATTAAATGTTTAAAGCATAGCATGAATACAGAGAATTACAGATTGAAAGAGTGCGTTAGAATGCATCTGTAGAATAAACTTTAAGCACATTTTCTAATTTTATCCTAACTGAAAACAAGCAAAGGATTTTACTCATTAACTATGTAAGTAGAATTCGTCATTCTAAGCTATTTAAGAGTTTCTAATAAAGTATCAGAAACTTTTAGTTAAATTTAAGTCGAAACTCATTTTTATGGTATTGATCATTCCTGATAAAACCGTCTTCCGTAAATAAAGGAAGAGGAGTATTTGTACTGTAAATTACATACTCTAATTAGATTGTCACTGAAAATGTGGGAAAGGAAACTAGTTTCAATTATGAAACCGAATATTTCATTTTTTATTAATTTTACAGTCATAATCATCTTGAATATCATAATTTTATAACTATTTCATGATTGAATATTAGACAGTTCTATTTTTTTTTCTTAACTGAAAACTTATGTTTCATATTATACATTCAGATATCAACTATATGGTATGCATAATTAAATACTAAAATTCTAAATTGTTTTTGTTACTTTTATTCATGTCATATATAATTATTTTTACGTACCGTTATTTTTTGTCTGCACAACAATATAAATTTACAAAAGCAAATGAGATATTACTGTTTCAAACAAACTATACCTCAACAAAACGTTTCATTACGTTGTATCCATATATTATAATTTTATTTCCTCATTCCGCTAGTTAACTTTGTAAGTGGAATTTGTCGTTCCATGTTATTTATGAGTTTCTAATAAAGTGTTAGAATCTTTTAATTACATTTATCGAAAACCTCATTTTTAACTTATTGATTTTTCCTGATAAAAGCGGTTTATTAATCTTAAGGAAAAGAACTATTTGTAGTGTAAATTACAGACTGTAATTAGATTGTCACTAAAAATGTAGGAACTCAAATTAGATTCACGTGTAAAACTGAATACTTCCTTTAATAATAATTTCAATAATTTTGTATCCAGTCATAAAAGAATATTGTAATTTTATTTCCTTTTATTATGAATTACATTCAAATTCGAATATCAATAACAAAAACGTCATTGAAAAGCCACATTTTCAAATTAAATAAAGGAATACGTTAAATGCAATTTAAAATGTTTGATGAATACATATAATTAAAGATTGAAATCGTGCAAAAGAATGCATCCGTAGAGTAAACTTTACACACATTTTCTAATTTTATCGTAACTGAAAGCAAACAAAATGATTCCACCCATTAACTTTTTAAGAAGAATTCTTTATTCCAGGCTATTTAAGATTTTCTAATAAAGTGTTAGAAACTTTTAGTTAAGTTTAAGTGGAATCACAAATTTTTCACATTGAGCTTTCCTGATTAAGAAATATTACTTTCAGTTAATGAAGAGAATTATTTGTTTTCTATATTACAGACGCTAATCAGATTGTCACTTAAAAAGTAGGCACTTAAATTATTTATAAAAATAAACTGAATATTTTTTTTTTAAATTAATGAATTTTGAAAATTAACTGAATAATAATTTCATGGTTATAATCATTTTGTAGTTTCAGAATTTTATATCTGTTTTATATTTGAATATTAGGCCGTTCTTTTACTTATTTCATATCTGAAAACTTTTGTATCATATTATATATTCACCTATTAGCTAGATGTTATGGATATTTATTTATAATATTTTCCAGGCTTATCTATTGGTGTTCATTTCTTTTAAAACAAACTATTTCACTTTAACACTAAAGTGTGAAAAAAAGAAACATTCGTAAATTTACTAAAATTTTTTGAGGGAAACTGATTTTTCTAGAACTCATGTAACATAATTAGCAAACATTAATATAACAAATTCCGTTGAATGAATTTTTGCCGTTACTTTTTAGGAAATTTTGCTATAATTTTTCTATCAAGCATTAAATATTGTTGTCGATATCAATTTTTCCCCCAGATGTACAGCACCAATTGTGGAAGAATCATCAACATTATCTTCATTTTGGTATATATATATACAGTAAAACCTCCATAACGGACACTCCCGAATAGCGGACACCTCTATGTAACGGACAGTTTTCGAATCCCCACTCCCAAAACCTAAATTTTTGTATGTTTAACCTCTGAATAATGGACATTCCGAATAGCGGACACTTTATTCGGTGATAAAGGATGAAAAAGTATGTTTTAAAGAGATAAAAAAAAAATGCCTCTGAATTTACCAGGACAACGTGTCACAAATTTTGTGATCACAGATAAATGTAGATAAAGAGCTGGGGAAAATCTCCCCTTCCCCCCACGTTCAGTGCTAAATTCAGGGTGTTGCCCGGGAGGAATACTTCCCAGAGCATTGAAATGTCACCAAAGAATATATTGAGATTTTATGCTTTTAAAGGTCAAAAAGTGCAATCCTTCCCTTCCTGCCCGGAAATTTACAATGTACAGTAACGTCACATCGAAAAATAAATTACATGTAATCGCAAGCAAAAGTAAACTTTTGTAACCGGTTATTTCACGAGAATATAATAAACAGTGGATAAAAGTGTGCACAAATTTATTTCAATTTTATTGGTTACAAAATAATTTAAATTTCTGATTAACTATACAATAGAGGTTTTAGGACATATAAAAGTAAATTAATGAAACACAAAGCATTTCTTAGCACTTTTTGAATCTCTGATATTTTCCCAATAGCGGACACCTCCGAATAGCGGACAATTTCTGCGTTCCCGAGGTGTCCGTTATTTAGAGGTTTTACTGTATAAGATTTTTTTTACGAAAAAAAAATCTATTTATTTATTTATAAATTGAAATTTTGAATGCTTGAAAACACTAGAAAAACATAGATTTTTAATATTTGACAAAAAAAAAAATAAATAAATAAATAAATAAAAAATAAACAAAAAAAAAAAAATAAACAAAATTTCATAACTGTCTCAACAGGAAAATTGTGAAAATGGATATAGAATAATAGATTAAAATAGGATTAAAAAAGTGACATATTAGGATTTTGTGTTTTTAATTTTAGAAACAATAACTTATATTTCCAATTCGAAATTAAAAAAAAGAAACTTATGTAATAACTTTGAAAATTAATCATTTAAAAATATAATATGAAGGCGATAGTTGTTTGGTTTTCCCAAGGCTACATAAATAATTTCACCAAAATTTTTTGCATCATTGGACTACATTAAAATTTTTAACAAATCTGATATATTGCTTCCAGATACTATATTGTTTAAAACGAAATATGGTAAATATTTTTGAACAAGTTCTAAATTTAAAACTTGATTCTAAGAAAATTTCAAAAATAATTTGAGAAATTTTTAAATGTATGTATATGTATATTTATAATTATTAATCCACAAAATTAAACAAATTAATCAGTAAATCATTAATCCACATTCTCAAGACTGCTTTTAAATGTTAATTCAAACAAAGATACCGTATTTCAGTGTTACTTTATTCATGACAAAATTATGCATTTAAGGTTCCATGTAATAAA
Source organism: Maratus speculifer (assembly GCA_964019185.1). NCBI lineage: Eukaryota > Metazoa > Arthropoda > Arachnida > Araneae > Salticidae > Maratus > Maratus speculifer. The sequence continues at coordinate 83,917,293 of OZ025292.1, read as the reverse complement.
ACATTTCAAACATAATTGCTAGAGTTCGCTAACATTAAAGAGTTCTCAACACTTGTTAGTCTACAACAATCTATGGTCAGCAGTTTAATGAATATGACGTAAACAAATCCGAAATTTGTTTCCAAACAAAGGTTTTAAACAATGGCCAACGAAATTTGCTGCACTGTTAAATTCAACGGTTTCAACTGGCCGTAGTTACCACAATTATGCTTTCAACACGTTACTAGCCGCTACCTGCGGTTTCCATAGTAACTAAAATGGAAATTTACTGTCTTAGAAAGGGTTGAATGAAATTTGAATTGTTTTCCGTATTATAGTATACTTTCTCATTCCACACTTTCTTGTTTATCCATGCACATTCATTCGAAAAAAACTTTTGCCTAAAGGAAAAAGAATAATTTTTATTTTATTGTTTAAAAAGGTAAAAATATTATTAAGAAAAAAAATAATTAAAAAAAATATGGGCGATTAATTCAATGTCCATATTAATATTTGTAATATAAGTAAATGATAATTTGTAATACAGTAAAACCTCTAAATAACGGACACCTCGGAAACGCAGATATTGTCCGCTATTCGGAGGTGTCCGCTATTGGGAAAACCTCAGAGATTCAAAAAGTGCTAAGAAATGCTTTGTGTTTCATTAATTTACTTTTATATGTCCTAAAACCTCTATTATATAATTAATCAGAAATTTAAATTATTTTGTAACCAATAAAATTGAAATAAATTTGTGCACACTTTTATCCACTGTTTATTATATTCTCGTGAAATAACCGGTTACAAAAGTTTACTTTTGCTTGCGATTACATGTAATTCATTTTTCGATGTGACGTTACTGGACATTGTAAATTTCCGGGCAGGAAGAGAAGGATTGCACTTTTTGACCTTTAAAAGCATAAAATCTCAATATATTCTATGGTGACATTTCAATGCTCTGGGAAATATTCCTCCCGGGCAACACCCTGAATTTAGCACTGAACGTGGGGGGAAGGGGAGATTTTCCCCAGCTCTTTATCTACATTTATCTGTGATCACAAAATTTGTGACACGTTGTAATGGTAAATTCAGAGGCATTTTTTTATCTCTTTAAAACATGCTTTTTCATCCTTTATCACCGAATAAAGTGTCCGCTATTCGGAATGTCCATTATTCAGAGGTTAAACATACAAAAATTTAGGTTTTGGGAGTGGGGATTCAAAAACTGTCCGTTAAATAGAGGTGTCCGCTATTCGGGAGTGTCCGTTATGGAGGTTTTACTGTATTAGTAAATAGTATATTCCTAAAATAATTAACAGATAAAAATGTAAATATATCAATGTTAAAAGCAAAAATAATTTTGAATTGTAAGCATAACTGTTTCAGTAGCATATAGGATTCCGGCCGCAGCATTGAGGATTGTATTCTATATGCAACTGAAATCGATCTTTTGATAATATAAAAATTTGTGTGCTTTTAAAATTGATATTTTTACATTTTTCTGAGATTGCACCATGTTTCATTTTAATAATTATTTAGATAATACATATTTAAGACACCAACTGTTCTTTCAGACTTTCTGCCTAGAGTTTGTTCTGTCTTTTATCGAAGGACATATAGCAGCAGATAGCACTCCCATGTAATATCATATCGTATTGTCGTGGAAGGCACACTTAACTGTGCATAAAATATACTAAGCAAAATTTAGTAAACAATTTAAGGGTAGTACAAGACATAACGCATTTCAAGTTAATTGTCAAACTCAGACCTAAATTCGCTTAATTTTATAAAGATTTTACTAGTCAATGCGTACATTTATATTTTCTTTTTATTATAAAAAAACTAAGTAAACACAATTAGAAATATACAAACATTACTTATTTCACTAATATTATATATTTTTTCTTTCTACTATCTTTAGAAGGAGAAAGTATTGGATTCGTAAAAATTTTCGAATTCCGTTTTTGACGAATTTAGTCGTTTTAGTGTCAGAGGAACCTAAAAACATGATTTAAAAAATGTCTATCTGTGAGTTTGTTCATATGCTTGTGTATCTGCATCTGACACAAATTTTGCGGGCGCTTTATCTCCAGAACTAATAAACGAAATCCAATAAAACGTAACTTTAACTGATCACTTTTTGGCATGAATCGCATTACAAATGGTGCGCTATTACGCTCCTTTTTTTACGGTTTTCGTAATTGCTCTATCAAAAGAATTAATGGTCGGATTTCTAGAAAGCTTTAGATACCGCTATTCGATGATTAAAAAAAATGACTGTTTCCTTTTTTTTATATAAATCACCCTATATGTGACACGTGGCATTATTCATGACTATTGCGATAGCTTTATCTCAATAACTAATGCATTAATTTTCGTTAAACAAAAGATTCAGTAAGTCCCTGATATGAATTAGTTCGATTTAATAGTTGGAGTTTTACTATCAGCAAATGGCAATTCTATCCAGTAATTTTTTCCCTCAAAAACTAACGTAAAAGATTTCATTAAAATTTAGATTGAGATAGGACATGACATAAGTTGTTGCTGGTTACATTTTATTTTAAATCACGCAATCGGATGGCTACTATGCAATATTTTGTTTAGGATATATTACATGTATGAGATATAGGAAAGTTTTGGAATAGCTACATTTGATTGTTTCTTGATTGTAAGGAGCTAATGAAAAAAAATAATGAAGGGATAATTTTTTGCATGAAGCTATAAAATTGTATTGAAAAAGTGAAATCATCAATTTACTTCCTTAGATATTATTATACATATTCGTTTAACTATTTTCCCCTTTTCAGAGATTTCACGCAATTTATTTGATCTTAATACAATGATTTTTTATATTAATATTTACGTATTATATATATCTATATATAATTATGATAATAAATAATTATATTTAAAGGATATATTATATAAGGCTATATACAAGAAACATATTAAAGTATGTAATAATACGTTGGTGTCTTAAGCTTTGTTTATTGAAACATTTGCCTCCATTTATTTAGTGTTGTACTCAGAGGGGTCTTTTGGGGACGTGCGTGGATAATGCATCCATATTCATGGCATTCCTGAAATCTTCATCGGTCGTAGTTTCAATTACTCTGATTTTTTAAGAATCTCAGATCAAGCTTGACGAATCTTTTGGGGGGTGCTTACTCATTTTCCCGCTGATTTGGGAGTTCGGCTTGTCATCATACATCTTCTGAACTTAGCGAATTACTTTATGAGATGCTCCCATCCTCTGTTTAAAAAATAGCAATCCTTATCAGAAAAACTTAATGGGCTTCTGTGGGTTTCTTTGCCTTCCCTTTCTTCGGTGTCCTTTTCTGTTTTCAAGGTTATTTTTACAGCTCTTCACCAGATGGACTGCCTTTTCTATAATTTGAGATTTAGATTCCATCAAATACAAGTTCTGCCGCGCGGGATAATCCGGCAATCAGCAAAGGCTTCCAGATCCTACATAGATAGTTAGTAGATAGTAGACGTAAAATATTTTTTTTTACAATGTTTGAAAAGGAAATAATTTTAAATATAATGAAACTAATATTTGCACTTTTTAACTGAGCGGCTTGAAGAAATCGTACTTTCTAGGATGAAAATCGGTAAATGAACATAGAATGGAATAATAAATTAAATGCGTTGCAATTAATAATGAAATATATCTTTTCTCTCGTTAAGTTTAATCCAAAAAACTGCGTCTACTTTCACCTGTAATAATTTTAGCCTCCTTCATTTTTCAAAACAAAATCATGTATTTGTATAAATAAATAAAAATATTTTCTGAAAAAGAACCTAATTAGGGATTGACAGTACTAAGATGTTTTCTAAATAAAATTGAATAAACTAAACTAATAAATTCGTAGAATTTCATTTTCGTGATAACGCTTAATTTTGAACAGCAGATGCACAGTATCATTAATAAAATGGGAATACGGCAACTCCTTTAAATAATGCGAAACATAGAAAGGTAAATACTAACTGTTTATTGGATATATGCATACATGGGTCCCGAAGATTCTGCTTTGGTTCTAAAAATTCCATTTGTATTCATTTCAATTATTTATTTAGTTATTAAATTCAATGATTCACATAATATAATACAATTAATGGTTATATATATATATATATATATATATATATATATATATATATATTGGGTTGGGAAAAAAGTAATTTTGCTTTTTTCGTATTTTTCAAAGTGAATTTATTTATACAGGGCGTATCTAAACTACTGGGCAAAACTTTAAAGATGACAGTACACATCAAGACAAATAATATTAAATGAGAAACTACGGGTCCCAAACGTTTTCCAAAGGAGATTAGCGCCATCAAAGTTTAGGTTCCAAAATTTAAAATGATTTAAAAAAAACAGTAAAATTGGTCGATTCGTTTGCGGTTTTCACAAAAACAATTCTTTATGTCAGTATTGTCTTGAAAATAAATTATAAAGATAAAAATTAAAATTATAAATTTAAAAATGCCGATAGAGGGCGCATTAGACTTTGGAGTAACGAACAACTATTTTTTACCGTTATTTTTTTTTCAAATCATTATTAATTTTTTTTTATAAGTTTAGACATGAACTTAAATTTTGAGCTCTAAATCTGTGGTTAAGTAGCGCAAACTGAAATGCGTTCAATGGGAGTGGGTATGGTCAAATTTCAAATGATTATAAAAACCAGAAAAATTGGTCAATTGATTTGCAGTTTTCACTAAAATTATTCATTGTGTCAGTATTGTCTTGAAAATAAACTATACAGATAAATTCCGAAAAATGTCGATAGAGGGCGCTTTAGACTTTGGCGTAAAGTACAACTATTTTTATTGTTATTTTTTGCATCTAATTAACAATTTTTAGAAGCTTAGACATGAACATAAATTTTGAGCTCAAAATCTGAATCGTTGTGAGTGGTTAAGTAGCGCAAACTGAACTGTGTTCAATGGTATTGGGGAGGTTCAAATTTCAAATGATTATAAAATAACGGAAAAATTGGACGATTAGTTTGCAGTTTTTTTAAACCATTCATTATGTCAGTATTTCCTTGAAGAGAATTTTTAAAGATTAATTTCAAAAAATTCTGTTCGAGGGCGCCTTAAACATTAGAGTAACCAACAACTATTCTTAACCGTTATTTTTTTAAAAATCTAAATAAATGTTTTAAAAGCTTAGACTTAAATTTTGAGCTCAAAATCTGAATCGTTGTGAGTAATAGGGTAGCAAAAAATTGAACTGTGTTCGTAGGGTGGGCAGGGTAACATTTCAACTCCTGAACACAGTTCAGTTTGTGCTTCTTAACCCGTCCCAGCGATTCAGAATTTGACCTCAAAATTTAAGTCTGAGCTTTTGCAAGCATATAATTAGATAAAAAGAAAACAGTTAAAAATTGTTGTTGGTTACTCTGAAGTTTAAGGCGCCCTCTAACGGAATTTTTTGAAATTTATCTTTAAAATTTATTTTCAAGGAAATACTGACATAAAAAATTGTTTTAGAGAAAACCGCAAACGAATCGACCAAATTTTCCGTTTTGTATAATCATTTGAAATTTGAACTGTCCCATCCTTATTGAACACAGTTTAGTGAGCGCTACTTAACCACTCTCAACGTTTCAGATTTTCAGCACAAAATTTAAGTTTATGTATAAGCTTCAAAAAAATTTTATGAAACGCAAAAAATAACTGTAAAAAATATTTGTATGTTACTCCAAAGTCTAAAACGCCCTCTATCGACATTTTCTGAAATTTATCTGTATAATTTATTTTCAAGACAATACTTACATAAATAATAGTTTTAGTGAAAACCGCAAATCAATTGACCAATTTTACTGTTTTTTATAATTATTTGAAATTTGAACCTATCCACTTCCATTGAACACAGTTCAGTTTGCGCTACCTAACCACAGATTTTGAGCTCAAAATTTAAGTTTATGTCTAAACTTACAAAAAAAAAATAATGGTATGCAAAAAATAACGGTAAAAAATAGTTATTCGTTACTCCAAAGTCTTAAGCGCACTCTTTAGGTTTTTTTTTTAATTTATCTTTATAATTTAATTTTAAGACAATACTGACATAAAGAATAGTTTTCGTGAAAATCGCAAACGAATCGACCATTTTTTTTTGTTTTTTATAACCATTTCAAATTTTGGACCCTAAATTTTGATGGCGTGTATCTCCTTCGGAAGACGTTTGGGACCCTTAGTTTCCCATTTAATATTATTTTTCTTGATGTGTATCACCCCTTAAAGTTTTGCCCAGTAGTTTAGATACACCCTGTATAAATAAGAAAAACTAATCAGTAATATATGTGCTGTTTTGTTCGATGACCTTTTACTATTTTTCTGGTAAAAACATAATTCCGTCTCTGTAGATCTTCTGAGATTTCTGGGCAAAAAACGGAATAAGGTGATTTTCATAAACCTCTTTTGAAGCCAGCTTAAAAACATTAAGAGAGTTTTGCAGAGAGCGGAACAAATCGTAAGCAGTCGAGACCAGGTCCGGACTATACGGTGGGCGCATCAAAACTTCCCAGCAAAGCTCTCTCAGTTTTTGCAGAGTGGCTAAATATGAGGAGGTTTAGCGTTGTCATAATGGAAGACAATTCCTTTCCTATTGATCAATTTTGTCCGTCTTTTTAATCGCCTGCTTCAGTCTCATTTCTTGTTCACAGTAGAAAGTTGAATTAATGGTTTAGCCAAGTTCGAACAGCTCATGATGGACAATTCCTATCAACCAAACCAAACATTCAGCATCACCTTCCGTGGCGTCAAAACTAACTTTTAAAACGTTTGTAAAGCTTCCCCGAGCTTCAACCACGATCTTATTCGCAAATTATTGTCGTACATGATCAACTTTTGAATACCCGTAATCATTCCTTTCAAAAGTGGCTGTATTTCGTTCCATTTCAGTAGCGATTCACAAATTAAAACTCTTTCCATTAAATTTTTCACTGTAAGTTCATGCGGATTTCAGGAATCGAGTTTCTTTTCGTATCCAATCTTGTGTAAATGGTTCAAAACTTTTTTATTGTCGATATTTAGTTCCGTAGTAATGTCGCAGAATGAAATATGTCGGCTAACCTCGAATTTTTTTTTTTTAATTTCATCGACTTTTTCAACGATTGGCCGGCCAGTGCGAGTTTCATCTTTAATATCAAAATTTCCGAAACAAACAAAAAAAAAAAAAAAAAAAAAAAAAAAAAAAAAAAAAAAAAAAAACGAATTCAGACACTGACGTTTACTTAAGCATTGATCACCATAAACACCACACAATTTTCGATGAGCCTGCACCGCATTTATCCCTTTTTGGTAAAAAAAAAAAAGCAAAATGTGACGAAAATGATCTTCTGGAATCTCCATTTTCAAAACACAATAACTTTTGACTAATTAAACTGATGACGCTACCTTTATATCTAGAGTTTTCTAGAGACTGTTACCTTTCAAATTCTATATAGTATGGCTTAGTTGAGTAAGTATTACTTGAGATATGCGACTTTAAAGTTATCTATTGGGAGAAAACGAAATTACTTTTTCCCCAACCCTATCTATGTATATATGTGTGTGTGTGTATGAATGAAATAAATGTTTCTGAGATTGCATCAGTATTTGGAAAACAGACATGTCCATTATGGTGATTCTGTGACTCAATAAATAACAACTGAAAAAAAAGTTAGTTTTTATTTAACCGTTTCTTTGATTTGTTCGTACGAACGCGTGTTTTTGCCAGATATGATTTACCAGTTTAAAGTTTATATATAAACTTTTCTTTCCAAATATTTCAAATTCATTCAATGTCATTACTTTCGGAATGCATTCTGTACGTTCATATTGTTTCCCTTGTATTAATTTCACTTTTCAACAAATATTAACTATATAGCATTTTCTTTATTTTTCTCCATTTTATAACGCTGCTTTCCAAAAGTTAATAAGTTAAAATATTGATTAATATGATTTTTAAGCAGTACTTTATGCAAGTTAAAAAAATATTTTTTTTTTAAAGAAATTAAGATTCAAAGCGCAGATAGATTTCTTAAAATGTGAAGAAATGCATGCAAGTTTTAAAGAGTATAACTGTCGCAAATATATTACATAAGATATTTCTGAAACATGTCAAAGTGCATATTTGGTACGGAAATTTGTCATTACGTAAATCAAAGTAATAAATTTGTATTCCGAAGTAATAGTATTATATATTTATGTTGCTTTATGTATTTCTGAAGTAAACAATATATATTTTAAAAATGCCTGGCGTCTATACACTGATTTTTTTTTTTTAACTTTACAGTATAATACTGGCAGTTAGGTCAACAGTTTATAACTTTAAAAATTGCGGAAATGAACTGTAAAATTATTAATTAATACACCTTTAAGCAATTAAATTACCTTTAATTTATTTGGAAGATGGTATATTGTTGCTTATTTTAACGGTTATAATTTTGCGCTGCATCTGCCACTATTATATTTTGAATATAATTGACATATATTTTTGGCGAAGCTGTTATTATTATTTTTTTCTTTTTTTTTGTTATTTCGATATATATATATAAATGTAAATATATATATATATATATATATATATATATATATATATATATATATATATATATATATATATATATATATATATATATATATATATATATATACAGAGAGAGAGAGAGGACGGTTTAATTATTAGTTACACGCCTAAAATATGCTTTGCGAAAACATGAATTTTTGTTTTGTTGTTGTTAAGTTTCGGATTGTAAAACTAATTTTGATATACATGGACTAATCACTTATGGGTATATAAATAGAACAAACTTTAGCTCATAAAGTTGAAATTTGTTCTGAAAAGAACTCAAAACATGTATTTTCCAAGACAAATCCCTCAGTATTTCTTCGAAAAACCTTTAAGAGATGTTACAACTATTGACCTTCTATGCATACCTTTTGGTTTACGTTTTCATTTTAATTATTAAATATGATGCCAGACTTAATCAAGGCTTCTATCAATTTTTTACCATATGATTCACCATAAACGATTGAAAACATTTAGACCACCAAGTTTCCTTATAAAATCATTTATGCACGATATGAGCTTAAAGCCTCTTTCGACACCTGTTGAAAAAGCTTGCCAAATGTCATCTGTCAATCTTCTCAGCACAAAAAAAATATATCGTGGTGGCCAATAAGAAAAATTGTTGAATAAGTAATAAATAAGCCACCCACTGTTTATAAATAGATATATTTCGATGTACCGTGTGATCCAGAAGTTTCAAGAGTTTTGAAATGTTAATAATTAGGAAACTATGTACAATACAAAGGTCTGTTTTTCAGGTGTATGCTCAGAAACATATGGAATTTTTGTTTATAATGATTTTTTTTTAAATATATATAGTGACAATTTTTAGAAACAGGTGGCGCTGCTGTACAAGACTAAATGTATCTATACCATGCGTTACGTAGACACATAAGTATATTGCGAAACATCTTTTGTAGGATATTGATAAGATTTCGTTTTAAGGGTGGTTGATGTTCAAACACTTTTTTTTAAGTAGTTGAAATTACTTCGAAAGGTAATGTTGATACAAAATTTGATGAGTAACTGCTATATTTAGACATGCTTTCTTTGCATGTTGAGTTGTGTTCTTATTGTATAATACGTGAAGTTAAAACCACAAATGATTCGAAGGTCATTGCAAATATTAAATGCTCTGGTAAGCAAGGTTTGAAAAAAGGGCTCATTGGAAGATCGTAACAGAAGCACGAGATACCAAATGTCTGTTGCTATCGTAAATGAGGTAGAATTCGATGCCAATACTCAGTAGAAATCATCTGCTCATGGTGAGTGCAGTACATTTGTAATATCACGATGAACTGAAATTTCTTCTGGAATTTCTCTTTGCTCTGAGGATGCTGTGCACGCTGTTTTGCATCGGCTCACGGCGGTACTGATAAAATATGGGCATAATAATGAAAATTTGTAACCCTTGAACGCTAATTCTTTCTTTTTAGTAAGCTGTATCATACCATAAAAAATAATATTATCAATTTAGCGCCACCTGTTGGAAAAAAGTGTAACTAACATAATATGTTTGTTTCATCGAAAACACAAATCCGATAAATTTCTAAGCATTTCTGTGAAAACCGCACACTTTTATTGTTTATAATTTGCTAATTATTAGCATTTCAAATCTCCCGGAACTTCTGTATCACTTGGTTTATAACTATTACAGAATATTAAAAATTATCATTCGTTTTAAAAATAGATTATATAATGAGTATCAAGGAAAAATATGAGCATTATACATTTTAAATTTGGAACAACAATTACTGAACGAGGTAATAATTAATAAAGTTTTAAGACGAAATCCAAGCACTTATAAATAAAGTATTAAATAGGATTTAAACATATTGAGTTTTAAATTTCAAGAAAGATTAATACGAACAGGAAGTTCAACGCATAAAAAATATTGGAAAAATTCGAAACACTTGACATATATACTCAAATAAATGTCCAACTAAATCACATTAACAAAGGAAAAATGACCAAAAAATTATTTATAGTACTTAAATATAGACATACACACATACACACACACATGTATATATATATATATATATATATATATATATCTATTAATTTAATTAATTTCATATTAAAACATAAATAACAAGCAAATCTAGAGAATTTGAAATGTGCAAGAACAATATTGGATAGGTATTTATGTATCAAATAGATAAAAACTGTAGAAAGTTGAAATTAATTTTACTCATATTATAAATAATTAGATTTACACCCCTTTAGATTTTTGTCTGACAAAAAATATGAATACACAAAACACATATTACATTATTCGGCTCAAACAATATATACCTTAACAAAACGTTTCATTGTTTTGTATTCATTCATTAAAATATATAATATTTTAATTTCCTTTTATTATGAATTCCTGTCTAATTCGAATATCAATGATATGAACAGCATAGCTATGCACATTTTCAAATTAAATTAATCAATTTTTAAAAACAATTTACAGCATAGCATAAATACATATCCTTGAAGATTAAAATAGTGCAGGAGAATTCTTCTGTTATATAAATTTTAAGCACATTTTCCAATTTTTTCCTAACTGAAAGAAAGCAAAAGAATTCTTCTCAATAACTTAGTAAGTAGAATTCATTATTCCAAGCTATTTAAGGTTTTCCAATCAAGTGTTCGAAACTTTTAGTTAAACTTAAGTGGAATCTCATTTTTATCGCATTGATCTTTCCTGATAAAATCTTTTTACTTAAGATAGGGACGTGGACTAATTGTAGTGTAAATTACAGACTCTAATTAGATTGTCATGAAAACGTAGGTACTCAAATTAGTTTTAAATGTAAAACAGAATACTTCATTTTATAATAATTTCACAATCTTAATCATCTTGTATTTTTATAATTTTATAATTACCTTTTATTTGAATATAAAATTATTTGCAGTTCTTTTAATTATTTCTTAACTGAAAACTTTTTTGATATATTATATATCCAGCTATCAACTAGGTTGTATGAACACTAAATGGATAAAAAATTGGAAAGTTTATTTTACTTTTTATTCATATAATAAATGATTACTTTGATATAACTTTAGATTTTTGTATTTCAAAAATATGAACCTACAAAAGTAAACATGATCCTATTCATTTCAAACAAAATATACCTCAACAAGATGTTTAATTATTTTGTAGTCATTCATTATAATATATTACTTTATTTCCTTTTATTATTTATTCCATTCAATCCACGGACCAATGACAAACATGGCATAGATGTGCCACACTTTCAAATGAAATGAATTAATTTGTTAAATAAAGTTTAAAGCTTAGCATGAATAAATACAATTAAAGATTGAAATAGTGTAGTAGACTTCATCTGTTAAATAAATTTTATGCACATTTGCTAATTTTATCCGAATTGAAAACAAACAAGACAATTCCGCTCATTAACTTTGTAAAAATAATTCGTCCTTCCAACGTATTTAAGTTTCTACTAAACTCTTAGAAACTTTTAGTTAAATTTACGTGAAACCTCATTCATTGATCTTTTTTTTATTAAGACGTCTTACACAAGATAAGGAAGAGGACTCTTTGTAGTATAAATTACAGTCTCTAATTCCATTGTCAGTGAAACCGTAGTCATTAAAATTAGTTTTAAGCAAAAAAAGGAATACTTCATTTTATAATAATTTCACAATCATATTTATCGTGTATTTTCATAATTTTATAACTATTTTATATTGAAATATAAATTTATTTGCTGTTTTTTTTAAATTATTTCTTAACTGAAAACATTTTTCTCATATTATATATTCAGCTATGAAATAGATGATTTTTATATTAAATAGATAAAAACCTGTAATTTTTTTATGATCAAAAATATGTACATACGAAAGCAGCTATGAACATACGAAAGCAGCTATGATATTGTTCAGCTCAAACAAAATATGCCTCAGCAAAACATTTCATTATGTTATATTTATTCATAAAAAACATATTATAAATTCTTTTTATTATGTATGCCATTCAAATCCGAATATCAATGACAAGAATGGCACAGATATGCCGCACTTTCAAAATAAATAAATTAATTTGGTAGAAGCAATTTAAAGCGTAGCATGAAAACATGAAATTAAAGATTCAAAAAGTGCAAAAGACTGCATATGTTGAATAAACTTTAAGCACATTTTCCAATTTTAACCAAACTTAAAGCAAGCAAAAGAATTCTGCTCATTAACTTTGTATATAGAAGTCGTCATTCCATGCTATTTAAGAACTTCTAATAAAGTATTAGAAACTTTTAGTTAAAATTTATGTGGAACCTCATTTTAATCGTATTGATTTTTCTTGATAAAGACGTCTTAATTAAGTTAAGGAAGAGGACTATTTGTAGTGTAAATTACACATTGTATCAAATTATCAAATTATCAAATCATTTTTTTTTTTTTTTTTTTTTTTTTTTTTTTTTTTTTACGAAAAAATATCTATTTTTTTTATTTATGAATCGAAATTTTGAATGCTTGAAAACACTAGAAAACATAGATTTTTAATAACTGACAAAAAATAAAATAAAAAAATAAACAAAATTTCATAACTGTCTCAACAGGAAAATTGTGAAAATGGATATAGAATAATAGATTAAAATGGGATTAAAAAAGTGACATATTAGGATTTTGTGTTTTTAATTTTAGAAACAATAACTTACATTTCCAATTAGAAATTAAAAAAAAGAAACTCATGTAATAACTTTGAAAATTAATTATTTAAAAATATAGTATGAAGGCGATAGTTGTTTGGTTTTACGAAGTCTACATAAATAATTTCACCAAAACTTTTTGCATCATTTGACTACATGAAAATTTTTAACAAATCTGATATATTGCTTACCGATACTATATTGTTTAAAACGAAGTATGGTAAATATTTTTGAACAAGTTCTAAATTTAAAACTTCAATCAAAGAATATTTCAAAAATAATTTGAGAAATTATTAAATGTATGCATATGTATATTTATAATTATATTCATCATTATATGCTTCTACAACATATACCAACAGTAAATCATTAATCCACATTCCCAAGACTACTTTTAAATGTTAATTCAAACAAAGATACAGTATTTCAGTGTTACTTTATTCATGACAAAATTATGCATTTAAGGTTCCATGTAATAAAACATTTCAAACATAATTGCTAGAGTTCGCTAACATTAAAGATTTCTCTACACTTGTTATTCTACTACAATCTATAGTCAGCAGTTTAATGAATATGACATAAACAAATCCGAAATTTGTTTCCAAACAAAGGTTTTAAACAATGGTTAACGAAATTTGCTGCACTGTTAAATTCAACGGTTTCAACTGGCCGTAGTTACCACAATTATGCTTTCAACACGTTACTAGCCGCTACCTGTGGTTTCCATAGTAACTAAAATTTAAATTTACTGCCTTAGAAAGGGTTGAATGAAATTTGAATTATTTTCCATATTATAGTATGCTTTCTCATTTAACTCTTTCTTGTTTATCGATGCACATTCATTCGAAAAAACCTTTTGCCTAAAGAAAAAAGAATAATTTTTATTTTATTGTTTACAAAAAGTCAAATGGACATTAGACAAACTAAATGTAAAATAAAACTTATCCAAAAACAAATAAATAGAAAATGTTGTTCAGAAATGCGCAAAATTGAATATGGGAGAAGGGGTGATATTATTGTTTAATAAACTGCCAATTGATTGCAGATAACAAAAGTAATACACATAGTTTCATCTCCCACCCCCCTCCCCTTAATAAAAGCCGAATCACATTAAAAATATTATTAAGACAGAAATAATTCGAAAAAAATATGGGCGATTAATTCAATGTGCATATTAATATTGGTAATATAAGTAAATAATAATTTCTAATATTAGTAAATAGTATATTTCTAAAATAATTAACAGATAAAAATGTAAATATATCAATGTTAAAAGCAAAAATAATTTTGAATTTTAAGCATAACTGTTTCGGTAGCATATAGGATTCCGGCCGCAGCACTGAGGACTGTATTCTATATGCAACTAAAATCGATTTGCTGATAATATAAAATTATTTGTGGTTTTAAAGTTGATATTTTTACATTTTTGTAAGATTGCACCATGTTCCATCTTAATAATTATTTAGATAATACATATTTAAGACACCAACTGTTCTTTTAGTATTTCTGCCCAGAGTTTGTTCAATCTTTTACCGAAGCACCTATAGCAGCAGATAGTACTCCCATGTAATACCATATCGTATTGTCGTTGAAGGCGCACTTAACTGTGCTTAAAATATATTAAGTAAAATTTAGTAAAGAATTTAAGGGTCGCACAAGACATAACGCATTTCAAGTTAATTGCCAAACTCAGACCTATATTCGCTCAATTTTATAAAGATTTTACTAGTCAATGCATGCCTTTAATTTTTCCAGTTTTTGATGGGTTTAGTCGTTTTAGGGTTAGAGAAACCTAGAAGCATGTTTTTACAAAATGTCTATCTGTGAGTTTGTTCATGTGTTTGTGCATCATTATCTGACACAAATTTTCGGGTGCTCTATCTCCAGAACTAAAAAACGGAATTCAATAAAACATATATTTAATTGATCACTTTTTGGCATGAATCGCATGACAAATGGTGCTACTATGCTGCTTTTTTACGATTTTCGTAATTGCTCTGTCTAAAGAATTAATGGTCGGATTTCTAGAAATCATTAGATACCGCTATTCGATGATTAAAAAAATTGACTGTTTTGTTTTTTTATAAATTACCCTATAGGTGATACGCGGCATTATTCATGACTATTGCGATAGCTTTATTTCAATAACTAATGCAGTAATTTTCGTTAAACAAAAGATCAAGTAAGTCCCTGATAAGAATTAGTTCTGTTTAATAGTTGGAGTTTTACTATCAACAAATGACAATTCTATCCAGTAATTATTTCCCTCTAAAACTAACGCAAAAGATTTCATTAAAATTTAGATTGAGATAGGACATGCCAAAAGTTGTTGCTGGTTATATTTTATTTTGAATCACGCAATCGGATGGCTACTATGCAATATTTTTTTAGGATATATTACATGTATGAAATATAAGAAGGTTTTGGAATAGCTACGTTTGACTGTTTCTTGATTATAAGGAGCTAATGAAAGAAAAATAATGAAAGGATAATTTTTTGCATGAAGCTATAAAATTGTATTGAAAAAGTGAAATCATCAATTTACTTCCTTAGATATTATTATACATATTCGTTTAACTATTTTCCCCTTTTCAGAGATTTCACGCAATTTATTTGATCTTAATACAATGATTTTTTATATTAATATTTACGTATTATATATATCTATATATAATTATGATAATAAATAATTATATTTAAAGGATATATTATATAAGGCTATATAAGAAACATATTAAAGTATGTAATAATACGTTGGTGTCTTAAGCTTTGTTTATTGAAACATTTGCCACCATTTATTCAGTGTTGTACTGAGAGGGGTCTTTTGGGGACGTCCGTTGATAATGCATCCATATTCATGGCATTCCTGAAATCTTGATCGGTCGTAGTTTCACCTATTCTGATTTTTTAAGAATCTCAGATCAAGTTTGACGAATCTTTTGGGGGATCTTTACTCATTTTCCTGCTAATTTAGAAGTTTGGCTCGTCAACATACATCTTCTGAACTTATCGAATTACTTTATGAGATGCTCCCATCCTCTGTTTAAAAAAAATAGCGATCCGTATCAGGAAAACTTAATGAACTTCTGTGGGTTTCTTTGACTTTCCTTTCTTCGGTGTCCTTTTCTGTTTGCAAGGTTATTTTTACAGCTCTTCACCAGATGGGCTGCCTTTACCTCAATTTCAGATTTAGCTTTCATCAAATACAAGTTTTTCCGCGAGGGATAATCCGGCAATCAGCATAGGCTTCCAGGTCCCACGTAGATAGTTAGTAGATAAAAGACGTAATATATATATATATATATATATATATATATATATATATTTACATAATAATATAAATAAAATTAATTAAATAAAAATATATATAATATATATAATATATAAAAATAATTAAATAAAATTAACTTAATTAAACAAATAGAGTCGTATTATTTTATTTTCAAGCATTTTGATTTCCAATGTCTTCTGAATCTTCAAAATTTTCACAAATATTTTAAACTTGTATAGATATTCTATATTTAATTTTAGGCCTAGTATAAAATAAATCATGTTTTCATGCATAAGTATTACTATAGTAAATCTGATATTACATTGAATCTTTTTTTTTCATAATATGAAAATCTGAAGCGAAAAGTTCCTCTTATAGCTTATAATCTAAGTTTTTTATATTCCCTTAAACTTTTGAAAACCCTTTACGCCTTTGTCTAAACCATATTTCATCACGAAAGAACTAAAAGCGAGAAATATAATACTATTCGTTATGTACTGTATCTTTAAATTATTCTTTTTGAAATACAAGTATTAAACCAACAATGACGGATTTTTTTCTATATCGGTTGTAAAATGAAATCTAGCATTATATTTTTTCCTTGTTGGTCCGTGATACGATTAATCACTGGAAAGATATACGACACCTCTTCATTTTTGTCGAATAAACGGAGAAAGAAAAATGATGGATGATACACACACCGGAAATTCTTTCATGCGACAAAAAAAGGATTTGTTTAACTCAGTGAGTATCAAATTAATTATTAACAAAACGGTATTGTATATAAATATGTTAGCGTTTAATCCTTACAAATGAAATATTTAAAAATGTGAGTAATTCGTAAATTATAATACAAATTCTTTTTAATGACTGTCCTTTTTTTTCTTTTTTCTTTTTTTCCTAGCTGCATCATCACATAAGATTACGGAATGTTTTGCAGTGTAATTAAACATATAATTTAAATACAAAGAAAGTTGTCTTTTAAGCATTTTAATTTGTTAATTTTTCTACTTATTATTTTCTGTAAAATATATATTATATATATATGTGTTTATGTAATATATCTATGTTCATAATCCTGAATATGAACAACAGTATATTACATTTTATCTACCCTCAATATTCTCACCTCGATATTTAAAAAAGTACACTTTTAATATTGGATTTTGACATTTAAAAAGCACAAAATTTTACGTGAGAGACTATTCGTCTTCGATGTTTGTAGTTTCTTTCTTTGGTACTGTTTATTTACCGAGCATTAGCATTGAATTTGTTATACATTACAACACAAAATATCACTATTATCCGACTAAATAATTTATTAAAAAAAAGTTAATTTTAAACAGCCTGACCGATGTTTGTAACATATTTTAGACATATTTTAACATATTATATAACGCCATTTGGGTTGAAAACTCCTTCATTTAATTTCAGGAATGTTAAATTTTAGTATAAGGTAGCTTTGCGGGCATCATTCTATATCAAGCAAACATAGATATTAGAAGGATAAGGGATTTAGTAGACAGCATAATTCAATAAAAAAAATTTTTCTTTAGGTAACCCAAAACTTTTACTCAGATTTGATGCATGCGTTTTAAACCAGCGAGGCAAAGTTTGTCGTTGTTGCAGGTGTAATTTAACCAGTAACCGTTTGAAAAGTTGTGGGACTTTCTATGGTACACAGCTTAACCGTTTGATGGCTATGCAGCACTATCGACCTTCCAGATTTCATGTCCAGACAAGCTAATCGACGCTATCGCGCTGTCATTTTAAATCGAAGTGAATCTTCAAAACTCATATTACGCTGGAAATCGAGTTATTTTTTTAAATAAGAGGAATCATAAAAATATTATAAAATAAAGTATAAAATATTTTAAGAGAATGAATTCGGCTTCAAAATTTAGAACGTAACATTATTTTAAATTTATAACAGAGGTCATTCCAGACATTATTTGAAATTCAGTAAAATAGTTATTTACACAATTTCAAAATAAAGTAAAATTTAGATACGGAAATAAATAGACCACTGTTTAAAGGTCACATATTTTTTTAAAAAATCTTAGTCACTAAAGAAAATTTAATTTAATTCCAAGTTCTCATATCCTCCTATATACTTACTGAAATTACATAAATCTCAGTACTATATATAAGTCATAATTTAGATATTAGAAAATGTTAAACGAACTTTTATTATAATCTAAGAAACAAGTAAGAAAAATTATGCGGTAAGCATAGATTATGAAGCACTTTCCAACGCTTCATGAAATCTTTAACAAAACTTCGTTATTTAGGTAAATAAATATATGAAGCCAAATATAGTCAAATATGTATTCAAGTTCTATTGAACAGCTCTATATTTGATCTGTCATCTAATATACATACTATATAATGGGAAAATTTAGCTTATATGCCTTGTAGCTTGAAATTTCTCTTTCAGCAATTTATACTATTAGATGAAACATACTTGAATACTTTGCTCAGCTTTGTTGTTTGCCTGGTACCTTTATTACACATCGGTGTTAAGCTAAAATTTATTTTAAACTAAAACACTCTTAAAACAACTGAAATCACTTTCTCATAAATTATCATAGGTTCCATGTACCCAATTCTTTGCGTGGCCCTATATATCATTTTATCTATATTCTGCAAACATTTCTTAGTAAATTTAATGCATTTCAGCGTAAAAATGCGTAATTTATTTAAGAATCGCCTTTTAGTAATTTATGCTCATATTCAGTAATGTTGGCGAGCTATTTTGATTTTCCATGTATATTAACTATAGCATTTATACACACCATATAATATGCATAAATTTAGTGAAACTTATACGCGCATATCATACTTAAAATGCATTTCATCCATCCATCAGTTATCATCGGATACATATACAGTACTTCGGAAAAAATATATAATTTGAAATATTTTGTGTCTCTGTGAAAATACTATGTACTTTATATTAGGGAAAGCAGTATCGTATAATTTATACTAAGCCTCATCGACATACATCAATTTTATTAAACATGAAAGTTTCATATATTTAAAAAATGTCACACACAATTCTCCCTTTTACCATTATCTAATGGAATTCTTTGGTGTGGCCATATAAATGAATAATATCTACATTTTCACCTTATATTTTATAGAATGCATATTTTAATGCACCTCGTAAAAGTACATAAATTTTAATATGTTTGACAGAGTATAACATCTTTAAAATTTTTTGAAACGATATTCCCCCATAGGCCGTAGCATAATGGGAAACTTTTGATTATCCCTGTAGATAAACTAATCATAGTAGAAACTTCATTTTTAATAGGTTTCGTGCTAGGTTAAACATCAATAACGTCCTAAAATTTCATGGCAATCCGAGTATATTTACGTGAATTAGAACGCGGCCGGACGGCCAGACGGCCAGACAAACTGAATGCATAAGCACTTTTCAACTTTCTTGGAAAGTGCTATAAAAAGACAGATCAGTTAATATTTCACATGGTATATCACTATCTGCGTGATAACATTTCTAAGTATAGATGTATAAAGTTTATATTATAATGAACTCTAATTTATAGTTTAATGTATGGATTACTGTAATTTACGGCGTATAATCCGCGGATAAAAGAATTAATTTTTGACCCAGAAATTTTTTGAAATAAAATGTCGCATTTCAGATCGCGGTAAATATTTGACTTCAATTACTAAATAAAATTTCTGGTTTGAAAAAGAATTGTTTGATCCACGGATTATACGCCGTAAATTACGGTAATATTTTCAGACTACTCTCAATCGTAAACCTTTTGCGGTCAGTCTTCCACCTCATAGATATTCTTCTCATCCTCCTAACCAGAAAGTTGCGGCTTTTAAAACTTTTGTTTTCCGGGCTTCCAATATTTGTTTAACTCCTCAGTTACTCAGCGATAAACTTAATTTTCTTAAAGCTATTGCTGTTGATCGTGGTTATTCCCCTAATATTATAGATTGAATTCATAGAAAATTAACAAAATCCACCCAATCTGAAAGAAAAAACTTTAATTCAAATTCCAATACTTTGGTTGTTTTGAATTTTTTCCCAAAATCAGTCAGCAAGTTGCTAAAATTTTAAAAAGGTTCGATTTCAATGTTATTTTTTCTCCTGTTAATAAAATAGCCTTTTTAAATCTTAAACATCCCATTGATCGCTTAGATAACTGGGGTATTAAAACTAAACGTGCTCTCAGATTTCGTTTAACGGAACATAAAAGGTATGTCAAAAATCAAGAGCTTAAACGCTCTTCCATTGCTCAACATCGTTGGTCTTTACAACAT
Organism: Maratus speculifer; assembly: GCA_964019185.1. Lineage (NCBI taxonomy): Eukaryota > Metazoa > Arthropoda > Arachnida > Araneae > Salticidae > Maratus > Maratus speculifer. Next base: position 83,896,517 of record OZ025292.1, on the reverse strand, counting down.
AAGTTTAACTTTTCTTCCGCTACCATCATCCAAAAGTGTCCTTCCATTCTTGATCTTGATTTTTGGGAGCTTACCACATCATTAAAAATTCTCACTCCTTAGTCAATGACTTATCAAGTACGCCTTATTTTCCTAGCATTTGGAATTCTTTAATTTAATTTAAACCCCCCCCCCACCCTTTTTTCCTCGCTTTTTAGTTTTTGTTTTGTTTATTCTCCGGTAGATGTCGCTAGTTGTTAGGATGCTCTCTTCTCATTGGTTGCTTTCCTTTAGGCGGGATCGTTTCCGTAGCGGGTATATAAGCCCGCGTCTCTCTGTCTCTTAGCTCAGTTTTGCTTTTTCCAGCTCGCTGAGTTTTGCACTGATGAAGAATCTCCATTGTAGATTCGAAACGGCTGTTTGCTACCTTTTCTTACTTTATTTGTGCATTTATAATCATTGGTTTTTTATCTTTAATACGGTAATATAACTTTTGAAAGATATTTTTATTTTTTTAATTTTAGATTTTTCTATTTTTTTAATCATCAATAATATGCATATATATGTATGTAGTTTCAATTTTCTCACCATTTTTCAATTTCAATCGAACTTTCAAATCTGTAACTGTGAAATAACCTATATAATTAATTAATTATATGATTTACAGTTTAAACTTCATTTTAACATAACATTTTTCAAATTCAATCGAACTTTTAAATCTGTGACTGTGAAATAACCTATATAATTAATTAATTACATGATTTGCAGTTTAAACTTCATTTTAACATAACTGCTATGTTAAGATATATATTTTATGCTAAGTTATCCAGCGAATATTGACATAACCTGTAAAATCAATAAAATTAAACAAAATTAAATAAAATAAAAGACTTTGCATTATAAATTGAGCTGTATTTTTTTTAGATTGTATTACAATAGTTTACTTTATATTTTATGTTTTTTAAATATATTACAAAATTTCATGCAATTTCAACATATATTTAAAAAATTATGATATCTCTAAACATAGATAAACAGTACATCGAGAAGGGATGCTTTTTATAGAACAATTTTAATAATATATTGAATTTTACAATTTTGTAATGCATATAGTACAATTTTTTTTTTTTTTTTGAAAATTTTTTATTTTATACAAGCTATAAATTGGGGAAAAATATGCTATTACAATTACTTTATACATCTGCAATAGGAAATCATTCATATTTCCCTTTTCTTCAAAAATTCTATTAGATATTCTGTAGTAGAAATTTGCTATTTTCCTGTCAAGTTGTTACGATAATTTGGTTGTGACTGACAGCAGAAAATTTATTTATAATAGAGAGCAACTTATTATTTCAATAAATAAATTTGTGATGAACACAAAATTAGATTATCATTTAATAATACTCATGTCACAATTTTGCTTGACAACTTATTAGAATGACTGACTATTCTAGGATGGTGGAAGAAAAGATTCTATGAAAATATATAATTAAAATTGTCATGATTTGTGGTCTATATATTAAATTTAATTTTGTGTAATTAAATAAATGCAAGGTAGATTAAATATAGTCGGATAAATTTGTTATCAGAGTTATTTCGTTTATAATACCTTAATAGTTTTAATTCAATTCCAAGTAATATTATACTTCATGTTTGCGAATGTATAGTCTGGTGCTTAAAATATACGCTTAGCTAAATATATTTCCGGTTGATTATTCTTATTTCTTATTCTATTTCGGATTATGGGTGTGTTTACAGAAAATGGCATCATATTTATTAAATTATTAATATGTTTTTAGGGATCCGCACAGAAAAAAGACATTAATATGAATCCTTTCTATCTGGCTTAGGAAATGATTATTATACAAAATATATATCGCCACAGAATTATAAATTTACAGTTATTTTGTTTTATAAAACCTTCCTTCGTACAAAATTTTAAAGTTCTTGGTTATATGAAACACGTTATAAGTTTTACTCTGCAATCTTGTATATCTTGTTGTCTTCATATATACAATTGGAATTTGAGAAAAAGGACAAATCAAAATATACTTTGCATGATGTGTTAGCTAAATTTATACAGCATGTTTTGTGGATGTCTCAAAAACATAGCTTGAAAATTCTAAAAATTATCGTTGATAGAATAAGCTCAAAATCCGTTGATGCAAAATGAAACAAAAAGCTAAGGGGCTGTATCTATATATAGTAATATTATACATGATAAATCATACAATATCATATATGCTGCATTGACACTAATCAATGGATATAGGGATCCAGCAACTCTTCTTTTTGCTTCTTTTTGCTTCTTTTTGAAAACAGAGGATTTTGTGCTTATTCTATCGACGATGATTTTTAGAATTTTTAAGCTATATTTTTGAGACTTTCACAAAAGTTGTTCTATGTATTTCGCTATTTCACTTTATGTAAATTATATTTTTATTGCTTTCATGCATGCGCAATAAAACATTATTTAGTAAACCTGCTCATTACCCATACAATTTTTATTATTTTTAAATTCTGATTCCAGGGTATTGTGTACAAAAACGTTTGTCAAGTTTTCTGGAAATGACTTTATTTTTTCAAGATTTCTGTAAATTAAAAACAAAAAGAAAAAAAACTTGGCAAAATTTCGGACTGTTTTTATAAAAACCTTAATTTCTCTATGAGTATACAGGCTGTTCTCATAAAATTGACACTTAATCAAAATCTAGAATTTGAACGTTTTTGCTACCTTATTTTTGACAGGGTTATCCAAAAGTTATTCGTTCTTTATTTTTTGACTGTCCCCTGTGAAGTTTCGGGAAAAAAACACGGAAATATATGACTTACATTATTCTGTTTATACACCTAGAGTTCCAGGATAATTCTATGTGAATTTGTCTAGATATTTAACAAATCTCAAGGTCGTCACATTATTATGACTGGATGGTATAAAAAAGAACATTACATAGACTTGCAGGAGTTTTAACACAAGTAATATCATTTACTATACATATTATTAAATAGACAAGTCTCCATCAGATCTATCAACTCTCTTACATCGTATATCTCTAAATATCTTATAAAAGAATCACCTTTCAGTGTAACTGAACTGGGGCATTTACTGATAATTAATTAACCCAGAAAGAACAGATGTGATCTGAATAAAAATGATAATTGTGGTAACGTTTCACTAAGGAAGCTATTACAGAGAAAAAAATTTGATTTACTTCCAAATGAAAAGGGTGTATTAAAACATATTTATGTTATATAAATATGTATTATAATACACTGTATTGCCATTGATTATGGGACACTTGCGATTTTAGATATTTTACTAAATATCTAGAAAAATACATGAGGAATCATCTCGAAACTCTTAGTGTATATATATAATAGTATACATCATACATCTCCGTGAAGATTTTTTACCGAAACTCCATAGGGGACCGTCAACAAATTAAAAAAGAATGAACATCTTTTGAATAACCCTGTCAAAACTAATGTAGCAAAAGCGCTCAAACTCTAGATTATGATTGAATGCCTTATTGTAATACACTGTGTTCATTTTTATGCAAATAGCATGCATACTCGCAGAGTAATTAAGGTTTTTATAAAAATGGCCCCAAATTTTTCCAAGTTTTTTCCTTATAATTTTCAGAGTTCTTAATATAAAATAATATTTTTTTCAGAAAATATGACAAACAATATTGCACACAGTACCCTGTAATCAGAATTAAAAAATAATAAAAATTGTATGAAAAATGAGTAGGTTTACTAAATAATTTTTTACTGCGCATGCGTCACAGATATCAAAATTTCATTTGCATATTATGTTAGTTAAATGTATAGAGCAACTATTGTAAAAGTCTCAAAATTTTGGCTTGAAAATTCTGAAAGTAATCGTCTATAGAAAAAGGACAAAATCCGTTGTTTCCAAAATGAAGCAAAAAAATGAGGGATTTTATCCAAAAGTAGTCGTAGCATCCCGTATTGTGTATTCTATATTGACACTAATCAATGAATATATGGATACAACCCCTCTTGTTTTTGCTTCATTTTGAGAATAACGGATTTTCAACTTATTCAATTGACGATTATTTTCAGAATTTTCAAGTTATGATTTTGTGACTTTTACAAAAGTTGCTCTACACATTTAGCTAACATAATATGCAAATAAAATTGTGACGCATGCGCTGTAAAAAATTATTTAGTAAACCAACTCATTTTGTAAACAATTTTCATTATTTTTTAATTCTGATTACAGGGTACTGTGTGCAATGTTGTTAGTCATATTTTCTGAAAAACATATTATTTTATATTAAGAACTCTGAAAATTATAAGGAAAAAACTTGGAAAAATTTGGGACCTTTTTTATAAAAACCTTAATTACTCTGCGAGTATGCATGCTATTTGCATAAAAATGATCACAGTGTATTACAATAAGGCATTCAATCATAATCTAGAGTTTGAGCGCTTTTGCTACATTAGTTTTGACAGGGTTATTCAAACGATATTCATTCTTTTTTAATTTGTTCACGGTCCCCTATGGAGTTTCGGTAAAACATCTTCACGGAGATGTATGACGTATACTATTATATTTATACACTAAGAGTTTCGAGATGATTCCTCATGTATTTTTCTAGATATTTAGTAAAATGTCTAAAATCGCAAGTGTCCAATAATCAATGGCAATATAGTGTATATAACACATGAGATGTACAGTGTGCGTATTAACTTTTAAAATGATGTACCAAATGATAAATTCATCACGTAATTTTGTAAGGGATTATTTGCATTAAAACTTACGTTTAAATTTGGCATTTTGAATATTCTTTTTTACAAAATTCTTATAAGATTTTCTTTTAATTTCAGTGGTGTAAAATAAGGAAATTTTAAATTCTTTTATATTTGCATAAATACTATTATGTACATGGGTGGTAGATAAAATTAAAAATGATAATTGTGGTAACGTTCGACTAAGAGAAATATTTCTGACATAAAAAAATGTGTTTATTTCTAAATGACAATGAAGTTATTATTGTAATATGTAACACATGAAATTTACAGCAAAAGTGTTAACTTTTAAAATAATACCTCAAATGATAAATTTATTTTGTAATTTTGAAAGAAATTATTATTTAAGAATAAACATTTAGATTTAAATTTTTTAATATTTTTACAGAATTCCTACAGATTATATAAAAGAATATTACGCACACTTGCAAAAGTTTTAACACAAATAATCATATTTATCCATAAATATACTTAAATAAACAGGTCTCTGTCATATCTATTAACTTTCTTACATCTTATACCTCTAAACTATTTACAAAAGAATCATTTTTCTAGGAGGCTGAACTAAAACATTTACTGATCATTAATTAAGTAGGAAAGCGTATATGTGATCTGAGTAAAAATGATAATTCTGATGACATGTGACTAAGGCAACTATTGAAAAAAATATTCTTATTTTCAAATGGCATTGGTGTATTAAGAATATATATATGTAATAAAAATTTCAAGTTTTACATTACGCGTTGTTCACAATTATTTTTAGACTGCATTGGTATCTGAAAATATGATATTCAATAAAATATTCGAAATACCATGTAAAACAATTTTATATTATTTAATACATCGTGTAGTAATTTAAACAATATCTACTAACAAATCGCAAAGTTATGAATACTGAATACTATGAATATATATCTTAAAAAAATTCATAAATATGTGTTACAAATGATTATTTTCTTCCAATATATAAATGAACAAAAAGTTTTAACACAGATGATCTTATTTACTCATAAATATACTTAAATAGACATGTCTCCATCAGATCTATTAACTCTCTTGCATCTTATATCAATAAACATCTTATAAAAAAATCAACTTTAAGGGTGACTGAACTAGGACATTTACTGATCATTAATTAACAGGAAAGAGTAAATTTGATCTGAATAAAAATAATAATTCTGGTAATGTTTGGCTAAGGAATCTATTTCAGAGAAAAAAAAATATGCATATACAAATGAAAATTATAAATATGAAAATAATATGCAATAAATGAAATATGCAATAATATGCAATAAATGCAATAATATGAAAATAATATGAAAATAATATGCATTAGGAACACACTTACGTAAAATAAGATTGTATTGCAATATGTAACACGTGAAATTTACACTATGCGTATTAACTTTTAAAATGATGTCCCGAAAGATAAATTTATTAAGTAATTTTGAAAGACATTATTATCTTAAGAATATTCGTTCAGATTTAACATTTTGAATATTTCTACAGAATTCTTACACATTATATACAGTTGCAAAAATTTTAACACAGATGATCTTATTTACCCATAAATATACTTAAGTAGACAAGTCTCCATCCGATCTATTAACTCTTTTTTATGTTATATCTCTAAACATCTTATAAAAGAATTCCCTTTCCAGGTGATTGAACTAGGACATTTACTGATCATTAATTAAGCAAGAAAGAATAGATGTGATCGGAATGAAAATGATCATTCTTGTAACGTTTGACTAAGGGAACTTTTGCAGAAAAAAAGTATTTTTTTCCAAATGACAATTGTTTTCTAAGAACATACTTATGTTATTTACTTTTTTTATCGTAATATATAACACACGAAATGTACTGTATAAGTATTAATTTTTAAAATGCTGTACCGAATGATAAATTTATTACGTAATTTGGAACGATTTTTTTAAATGTGCATTTAAATTTTGCATATTTCTTAGAAAAAATTTAAAGGATTTTTTGAATATCAGTGGTATAAAATAAGAAAATGGTAAACTTTGGTTATATTTCTTCAAAAAGTATTATAGCAAATGGGCGGTAGATATCAAGATATATCCTGATATCTACCAAATGACAATGGTATACTAAGAACATATTTATGTTATATTACATTTTTACAGTAATATATAACACATGAAATATGTTGTATGGGTATTTACTTTTAAAATACTGTACCAAGATCTAAATTTATTACGTAATTTGGAACAAAATGTTTTTTTTTAAATATAAATTAAGATTTAGCATTTTGAACATTTCCTGGAGGAAAATTCAAAAATTTCAAAACTCTCACAGGATCTTTTGAATGTCAGGGTTGTACAATAAGGATATGGTAAACTTTTGTTATATTTGTTCAAATACTATTAGGAACAGGGACGGTAGAAATAAACACATATATTTTTACATTTTCTGCATCCAAAATAAAATATAATATGCCAATTTCAATTAAACATTTTATACGCGGTTCTTTCTTTCTTTTTTTTTCTTTCATTTAGCATACATTTTGCGTATTAAAAGCTCTAGCATATAAAGTGCAATTTCATTTGTAATATATTTTCTATTTTCAACTATATTCTGATTATTACTTCCACCACCGTTGTTTGAACAGAAACCGTCGTTTAGAATTGAAATAGAATTACATTAAAAAGTTTAACGGGTCATACGAATATAAGAAATATAATGGGAAAAATAGGAAATTTTATTACAAATTTCTAACTTCAAAGCAGGCGAGTGATCAAAGTGACATTCATAGGTTAGGGTTAATATGAATATTGAATTTGAAGTACAGGAGGATAAAATATACTGTATGAAGTAGTTTAACTTCTTTTTAAATAATACTTTAGAAACTAAGTCGCCCTGGTTCATTTTTAAAAATATATAATATTAAAATATCTTTAAAAAATCTTTTTCCTTTAGGCATATTTGCTGATATTTTTTTAAGAGAAAAGCTGAATTTTGTAGAAAATATAAATAATTATGTATTAAATAAAGTAATTCTTTTAACTTTAAGTACTTATAAATGTTTAAAAAGTAATTATTTGTAACTTTATATATGCCATGATAGAAAAAAAATCTTGAACCACAATCTCAATGTTTGTATGTTTCATTTTTTTTTCAGTTTAAGATAAGATAACAAGTAAATGTTTCAATCATGCATGAGTTACCTTGAGTGGTGGCCCGTGCAACTTAACATGATTTTGAATTATCCTTTTATTTTATTTTTTTAAATTCTGATAGTAGTTTGAAAAGAGGAAATTTTTACATTCTTTTCTCTACACAATGAAATATTTCTAGTGCTCATAATCAACTAAAAAGTTTATGAATATTGAATATCTTTGTTTTTTAAGTTTATTAGAGCAAAATGTTCCTGTAAGTGTTTCTTAGACTTACAAGCACGATCCACGTAATAGAAAAGGCAAGGCCGATTTTGATATGGCAGTGCACAAAGGAAAATCGGTTCAAAAACACCCAGAAATACCTCAAACAGGCCAGACATTTTTTTATACGTGACGTACTGTTAATGACATTTATAACAACTGCAGAAATAATAATATTAAAAAAACATTACTAACAAATGTATCAATAAGGTCATCTATCGCCAAAATCACATTTTTCAAAGCGTGTCATTTTTTATTACAGTGTTATATATATTCTTGACAGGTTGAGCTATATGAGAAGATTTAGGCATAGTGAGAAAAGGCATATAAATATAATTTTTGCTTAGTGAAAATTGCATTTTTGAGAAGATTTATCATCACTGAAATTAAATTAAAATGCATTAATTGTTCACTTAAACTCTATATATGTATATATATATATATATATATATATATATATATATATATATATATATGTATATAATGCCATAACTAAGCAATCTATATTTTTAATTCGTATATAATCACTTTTGATATAGAATATCGTATTGATAAAAAAAAATCCGAAAGAAATATATTGAAATTAACAATGGTGAAAAAATATCGTATATAATACATAAGTGTGATCATTTCCTACACAATGAGAAGGTATTTATTCCCGTTTTTTAATATTACAATTTTCGTAAATTTTACTTTTATAAAATTCATTATCAGTTTTCACTATAACTACATAGAATGATAAAGATGTTGATATTTTTTTATATTGTACCCTCAGAATAAGAGAAACTAATCACAAAAGCTTGTATATTTTTAAGTTTATTTAAACAGTTTTATATACTTATATATATTTATCACATTAATTTTAATATAATTAGAAGCATACATATTTTATATATTTTTTAAACATTTTTATCAGTTGTTTACTGAGAATTTTTTTTATTTAAGATCCTATACACTCGTAACACCATATTACTAATTCGAAAAGCTAATAAAAGCAGTCAACGTAATTTTTAATGATGTAGGGTCAGGTATGGTGGTATGACCACCTCCATATTGGAGAAAACTGTGGATGGTGCAATTTTGTTTCATGCTTAGATGTTTACCTTACAATATACTTTTCATTTTAGATATTCTTCATCACTAGTCTGAAGCATTTTTGATATCCAAATAACAATTTAAAAAAGTCTACCAAAATTTTTCATAAATGGATTTGTCAGTTAATTGTTCCAATGGTCACAATTCCCCGAAACTTTTGTGATATTAAGATTTTGATAGAGTAATTATAAAAACAATTTTAACTTAAAAAAACAGCTATGAGTATTTAAACTTTAAAGATAAAAAAATTCTTAAAAGGTCAAAGTTACTTATGTACTAAAAAAATATTTTTTCAAAATAGAAAGAAGAAAAAATAACAACAAAGTTGAAAATGTACAAAATGATCATAATTACCTCTCCTGACCTATTTAAAGAAAATGAAAGTATTAAAAAGTCATAAGCTTAAGATCTTCAAGAGCATTGATTTAATTTACATCATTGATTAAAAAATGCTTTGTTTTATAACTGTTTTAGTTTTTCGCCATTTAGAATATATCTAATTTTGTATATCAGTAATCAAATAATATTTAATAAATATTTAATTAAATAAAATATTTTCAGTATTTGGTTTATCGTATAAACGTCCAGTTTTATTAAATTGAGTGCCATAATAATTAAACTTACAGAAATATGAAAAAATTCAAAATAATAATATTTGATGTCCTTTTGATGATTTTTGAGCTAAATATTTCTTACGAAATTTTTACGATGGTTAACAAGTCTACATCATTATTTCTAATGTGCATTTTTTAATAAATAAAATGATATAAAGCAAAAAAAATGCTACGTAAAAATAATATGATGAAAGCAATGTTTCTTGAAAATGAAATCTGGAAGCATAATCATATTCCTGAAAACAAAACGTTGTCGTTTTTTCTCTTTTGAATGCATTACTCTTTTAGGATTCTTATGAGTTTATGTTCTTCATGATCCCTCAAAACGCAAGTTGGGGTAATTGTTTCACGCTTTAATGAACTTGACTTCCAATTTAAATAGATTATATTGAATAAGGACGAGCGTAATTGCTATTCCTAACAATGTGCTTCCCTTGTTAATCTAATTAGCAAACAAAGAAAAAATTAACTTCAAATTAGTTTCAAATAAGATCGAGAAACCTAATAAGGGAATTCCAAAGTTATTGGCTATGTTTCAAAATAAATCTTTACTCTATCATGAGTTCTGAAATCTAGAATACATTTTGGAAGCCTAATCTTGTTTTCAAAATGGAATATTATTATTTTTCCACTTTTGAAAGTCATTACAATTTTAGAATTCCTATAAGTTCATATTCTTCTTGATATATTGAAACGCAAATTGGGATAAACATTTCCGCTTTAATGGATTTAACTTCCAATTTAAAAGGATTGTATTAAATAAGAAGGAGTCTAATTGCTATTCCTAATAACGTGCTTCACGTGCTAATAAAATTAACAAACAAAGAGAAAATTAACTTCAAATTAGTCTAAGATCAAGGAGTCTAATAAGGTAATTCTAAAGTTGTTTGCTCTGTTTCAAAATGAATCTTAGCACTCTAATACAAATTCTAAAATTTAGTATGCATTTTGGAATCAGCCAATAATCATGCTCCTCAAAATGAAAAGATGTTATTTTTCCACTTTTGAAAGTTATTACTCTTTTAGGATTTTTATGAGTTTATGTTCTTCTTGATAGCTCGAAACGCAAGTTTGGGGTAAATATTTAATGGTTTAATAGATTTAACTTCAATTTAGAAGGATTATATTAAATAAGAAGGACTTTTATTGCTATTCCTAATAATGTTCTTCACGTGTTAATCAAATTAACAAAGAAAGAGATAATTAACTCCAAATTTGTCTCTTATTTTGAAATGATAATTCTGAAACTAATTTGATTACACGTGAGGATAAACATATTTCATATAATAAAATTATTTTTACGATTTCTTTTAATAAACTTATTTAACGATATTTTCATATTCTGAACAAAAACATAAGGATGAACTATATCGTATTAACTAAAAACTTGGCGTTCAATTTTCTCAATAACTACTGTTTAAAACAGTAAATGAGATATTTTTTTTCAAAATTTTCCAAGTATATCAATGTATTACTAATAAATTTATATATGTTTAAAAATGTAACCTATATATGATTAAACATTGATTTTTTTTCTTTTTTTCTTTTTACTTATTTCTAATTTAATTTTTTCTATATTTATTAAAAATGAGAGAAACAACTCCTTTTGTCATAGTTTAACTTATGTGTTAACCCATTCGAAGTAGATGGTTGGAAAGTTGTCATTCCTGTTGTTGTTAAGTCATTTCACATGACTTAAACCATTTTTCACATACATACACAAGAAAGTACTTTGTTTGCAGAAAACTTTTGTTGAAATCTATATATATATTACTTAAACATTAGCCATTTGGTTCGTAATATTTTTAGTGTCACAATGATATCAAATGATGATGATTATGCAGTTAGTGTATTTTTTAGAATTTCTAAAGTTAAAAAAATGCATGTTTTCAATGTAATTTTAATATTTCAATGAGATTTACAAAATTATATATTATTTTTCAAGTTACATAAATATGTTATCTAGTGCAATTTCTTAAAATTAATTTATACTTTTTATATTTGTTACAGCTTTTTTTAATATTTGAGATTGTTTGGGGAAATGCAGTAAATATGAATAAATGTAAATGGGATTTTCAAGTGACTATATCATGCTTGGTTATAGAGTAATAATTTTTTAATAGACAATACAGGTAATTTTCAAAAAGATTCCCCACAGTGTTTATCTTCAAATTATATTTAAACTACTATTTAAGTGTTTATCTAAATATATCATAACTTCACATTTTTGGAAACTATTGGATTTTGGAACTAAAAATTTATTGATTTAAAGATGTAGAAATATATATGAGGGTAGTGATAAGTAACATAGTTTATTTTTCTTCTCTCTCTCCCCTCCAACCCTAACTTAAATGTTGCCAATTAGTAAAAAGGTGAGAGTGGCAAGGTTTCAATTCATTTGATTAACATTTATATGTGCCTCAATCAGGTTACATTCTTGAAAATTTGCAAATTTTTAGCGAAAAATTGTAGTTTTTCTTTCTTTAGTGAAAACTGTTTATCTATGGAACTTTATTCTTGATTTATTCCAAATAAACGGTTTTGACCTTGAAATTTTACTGTTATCAAAATTTACATTTCATGACATTTAGTATTTTTTCAGGTCAGCTCGTGAAATTTACCCTCAAATTCTGCATTCTTAGATTATAAATAAAAAGCTACTAAACTAACAGTACATCCACCAATTAACCAGAAACTTTAAGTAGAAGTGTAATACAACTCCAAAAATAACTATTTCGAAAACAAAGTAGAAATTTTCTGTATTTACCATGTGGGAAGCATAATTTAAAAAATATCATAAAAGCTGTTTATGATTCTAGTGTGCTTAATTTAAGTGTGCATCTACTGGTAGATGGCAGATGTTAGATTCGAGTCCAAGTTTGGCCGTCGGCATAACCGTTCAGAGTTTGTCTTGGTTTTCTTCGAACCTCGGATTTCCTTGCTTAAATACGGGTTAAGTTCCCTAAGAAAGACCCCCGAGGAGGGCATCCCTAACCTTTAGGTCCTATATCCCAAGTGTAGATAATTGGCCAACATAAGTTTATTCTTTGAGTAAGTTATTAGTTCTTTAAATTCTTTATAAGTTAATTCTTTAAGTGTGCACAACCCCTTCTCCTCAGTTAGGTATTTAAAAAAAATTCTGATTGGGTGGTCTAAATCGAAGTAAAATACAAGATATAAATATTTAATTATATTTAAAACACACTACTTATTCATTTTCTAAGTGTATTTCCATTACTTTACATTTAGAAATCTTCAAATTATAAGTAAAAACTTGAAGGAATTTTGGATTGGTTTAATAAAATTTTTCTACGAGTATACATGCTATTCTCATGATGAACACAATTTATCACCATAAGCAACGCAATCATAATCTCCAGTTTGGACTCTTTTGATACATTAGTTTTGACAGGGTTATTCAAAAGATCTATTTTTCGTCGGTCCTCTATAAAATTTTGAGAAAAAATCGTCACGGAAACATATGATCTGTACTATTCTGTTTCACACTTCGATTTTCAGGATAATTCCTGTTGTATTTTTTTAAAATATTTATCAAGATGTCTAAAATCGCAAATAGCCTGTCACTTTATGCCGTACAGTGTATTTAAATATACAAAAAAATTTTTCCATTGATTTCTAAATTACAGCAAGACAGTTTTTGTAACATAAATTTAGAACGAATCCAGATTTTTTATATAATTTATAATAAACATAATTTTTAAAATACATTTTTATTTTTTATTTATAACTATATATTTCTCTTTTTATAAATGAAAATCCTTTTTTACAGTCTTTAAAAGGAACAGGAATTTTAATAAAATTCTTTAATGAGAGGCGATTGGGGACAATTATGTTACTGGACTAACGGAAATACAAATGCCATTTTAAATAGATTTCCTATGAAATACTATTTATTGCATTCTCTCCCATGTTGGAATATCTGAAAAAAATTTCAGTTCTACACTGATCATGAATCCTAGACCCCAAAACTATCATCAGTAAAAAAGTTTATCTATCTATCTATCTATCTATCTATCTACCTATCTATCGGTGTATATCACTTTCTTCTAGACACGATATCTTCCATAATTATGCTCAGATCTTCTTCAAATTTTTACATAAAAACAAGGGGCCTAAAATCTCGGTCGAGTTGATTAATGGGCAAAATCGGACCAAGTGGGTGGAAATCAGGAGGGCTTTTGTGAAAACCGAAAAAACGCGATAACTTCTTAATTCAAATAGATATAGAATTAGTTTAAAGTTTATATTACTTCTAAAAATGGGTAAAAGTTTATGCATAACAGATTTCTGATAAAGTAAAAAATAGACTTAAAGGGGCAAAAAAACAGGGGTTTTGGGAGAAAAGAATTCATAACTTCTTCAGTTCTCAAGATATTAAATCCAACAAAATTTTTTATAAATTTACTCAACGTTATCTAAAAGTTTTGTATTTACAAATTTTTGATAGGACCAACTTTTACCGATGAAAAAAATTAAAAACGAAAAGAAAAGCGGGAGGAAAAAGAAAAAAATCCATAACTTACTCAATTCTTAAGCAACCAAGTTTAATTAAATTTATTTTACATCTTCTCAATAATATCTACAACTTTTATATTAACAAGTTTTCATAGTACCAATTCTTACAGCAAAAATAAATTAAACAATAATAGGAGTTGGAGAAAAAATCCTCAAATCCAAACTGCATATATTCTGACTCATTTTTAAATTAATTTTTGATTTTAAACGCTTCCAAATGGCAGATCCTCTTATTTAGGAACTATATAATGTGACGTATTGGCCAGTGGTTTGATAAAAGCAGATTATATTTCTAAAAAGGCTGCCAAAAAGGGTATTTTGAACAGAATTTCCCGAAGTAATAGTGATTGAAAATTGAGGAAGTATGACAAATTGCGTTTTTTCTGAGTCATTTTTAAATCCATTTTTGTTCTCAAACGCATCAAATTTACAAGTCCTGTTATTTAGGAAATACATAGTGGGACGGATTGGCCAGTTTTTTTTAATAAAGGCAGAATATATTTCAAAAAAGGCTGCCAAAATGGGCACTTCGCACAAAATTTCCCAAAGCAATTACGATTAAAGAATTGAGGATGACTCATTTTTAAATTCAATTTTGCTCTCAAGCACATTCAATTGACAGAGTTTGTTATTTAGGAACTGTGTTATTGACTGTATTGATCAGTTTTTTGATAAAGATTAAATATACATTTAAAAAAAGCTGTCAAAGTGGGCATTTCGCACAAAATTTCCCAAAGCGATCTTGATTAAAAACTTGTGGATGTATTCAAATAACAAATTGGTTATTTTATGACTCATTTTTAAATTCAATTTTGCTCTCAAACGCATTCAATTGACAATATTTGTTTGTTATTTAGGAATTATATAATGTGCGTATTGGTCGATTTTTTAATAAAGTCAGATTATATTTCAAAATGTGTTATCAAAATAGGCATTTTAGCCGAATTTCATTTAGGATGTTTTTGATAAAATCAGTTCTTAGTTGTTAAAGAAAAATGAAATTAAAAAATTTTCAAAAGCGACCAAATAAAATAGTTAAACTGGGATTATCTCAAATGATATTTTATTTTTTGTTGTTGAAATGAAAACTCATCGAAATCTACCTCCGCCTGTAACCCAAGCCGAAAGGGATTTTTTTTAAATTCTGGCAGGTTCATCTGTAGCCTATAATGTGTTCCAGTCCCTGAATGATGACACTGAAATACGACCTACAACGTGCATTACGCTTAGCGTGTATTTCAGTGTCAAGATGTGAACGCCATACTTTTCATTTTCATTTTTATTCATTGTAAGATCTTTAGTTTCATTTTAGAGGTTATACCACTAAAGTATTTTCGTTTTTTTTAATGTGTGTTTGCAAAAGGTGTCAATCGGGGACTTCAATATGTATACACACCTTCAAACCTCGGACACACACTCAACCGGGGACGTCCTCGGTTGGAAAAACTAAAAATTTCTGTTTTATATTGTTAAGTGATGTATTTTTAGTATCAAGACATTAACATGAGCAATATTTTTATAGGTCCTCATTTGCCGGTATTTTAAAGTAATGTGTATAGCTCACATGTGTGTCGCAGAGAGAAGTGTGTATAGCTGAAATGTTATGTCCCCATTTGTGCGGTGAAAATACATGTTTCGCGGATAATGAAGAACAGGGGTTAAACTGGTTTGAAGGAGGCGGGGGGAAAAATACTATTTACTACGATGTAGTAATTTGTACCTTTTTTTCCACGTGTTTACTCAAGCAATTTTCTAAACACACATAGCTTGGGGTTATACTTCCTGTTTTTATATTTATTTTTTTATTCTTTGCAAAGAGTAATCTCACCATATAATAATTAGTTTAATGTAATGGAAAGTGTTCAAATAGATTTTTTAATACAATATAAATGTATTATATTTATATTATTTATATTTATTATTCATATTTATTTATTTATATTTATATTTTTTAAATTATTATTTATAATTTTAATCATATGAAATAATCTATATATTATTTTTTCTATTATAAGGTATATATTAATATTTTATAAAATTATAATTATACTCACATAATATATTTATATAATGTAATATATATATTGTATAATACAGTAATTAATATATTAATATAATTTAATAATTAATTTAAAATAATAAAAATATATAATAATATATAATAAATAAATTATAATAAACCATAATAATTATGTATTTTTCTATTAAAAATTATCTTTTCTGAACCATATTATAAATCGATAAAAAGCATTTCTACATCATACTTAGTATAGGATAAGTCTTTCAATCGTTTTTAAAATCGAAACTTTTTTTGACGGATTTACATTTTTTAGACACAGGAGATTCCGAAAAACATATTTTTAGAAAAAAAAAATGCCGTTTGTCTGTCTGTCTGTCTGAGTGTCTGTAAACGCTCTATCTCCCGAATAAATTGAGATAGAGACTTGAAATTTTGTATGTATTTAGTAAGTAAGAATGGAAAGAAGCCTATTTAATATCAATAACCTCGATTATCCGGAACTATTTGTTTCGGACTCTCGGAAAATTCGTTCTGATAAAAAGTATATATATATATATATATATATATATATATTTTAAGAAATGGACGTGAAAGGTAATAAAAGGACACACATTTTGCATGAAGAACGAAGTTAATCGGGTTGCTAGTTGTCGAGATATTTGTAATCTTGGTTTCCACATTCTTCGATTTTTCATGACCCTATATTTCATTCAAATTTCAATTCAGAGATATATTTTGATTGGAAATGAGACGATTAGTCCAACGCAGTAAACTGTTAGTTAATATGGTTATTATTTTTGGAGTTATAAGGATGTTTCTTTTACGCAGTTCGGTACTACTTGAGCAGTTTTGCATTTTATATAATTTTATACCATTTGTCGAAATGGTTTCATCAGCAATTCATTAATAGAGCACTATTTAAATACGCGTTTAAATTTTGTTTTGGAATCGCGATGAATTGTATAAATAGTTTTCACTTGTTTTATTTTCATATTTTATACTATGCATGTCCATGATGGGTAAGTATTACGAGAACCCCCATCGACAAGTTTGTGATTTAAGCCATTACTTTTTTTAAGACATTGTCATGTAGCTTCTCCCGACCCGCAACGTTTCCCCATAGATACGCGTACCCCTGGTTGATAACCGCTGGCCTACGATTATTATATAAATTAGACATTTGTTACACTTTAGTTTTTATTATATATTTATCGACAATTTCAATATTTATCAATTCCTAGTCACTTTATTTCCATATCACTTTTTTCCACTCTTGTTTTTTCTCTCGCTTTTTTTCCGGTAACATTTTACCAAAGCATTTATAATTACTTTATTATAATGAATATTTTATTTTATCTTTATCACTTTAGAAATGCATTGTATTTTTAATTCTTATATTATCCTGTTCCTGTTCCTATCAGATTATTTGGTAATTGGTAAGCGTAGTTTGTAGGCAGAAGAGCCTCCTAAATATTTTAAATATTTGTAGCTTGATATTGTCGAAAAATTATTATTAATTGTAACATACTTATTTCCGACATATAGACTTTTATATAAAAAGATAATCAGCGCCTCACAATTTATTATAAAACGCCCATCCATTTAAGTTTCATAATTTTGAAATAATTATTTAAAAATAAATTAATAATTATAAATTTAATTTTTAATGGATTTTTAAAAGTAATTATTAAAATCTATATGGTTATTTTAGTAAGGTTTTTAACTTAACTCCCCTTAAGTATTAATGCAAGGGGACCCTGGTAAGTATCTATGCCCAGGGTCGTAATATTTTGTCTCTTTTAATTTTATTATTAACCGATTAGCTTCAAATATTTAAAAAAAAAAGATAAGCTGCAGTTTATCTTTTATGTAAATTTTACACGGATTATCATTGAAAGTAACCTTCATATTTAAACATAGAATTGTCTGAAAAATTACTTTACTTTAACTGTAATAATGAAAAAAAATCATTCAATGATATAGAAACCCAATAATTATTTTGGAGAGAGTCGTATCGAAATAACAAAAGAAATTATTTCATTTTACCTTACTATATAATATAGTAGTACACTTTACCATGTGTACATAATGCCCCCTTTTTTTTCTTGAAAGGCACAATGGTTTTCTTGTATTGTTTTTTATTTGAAAGAAAATATAGTTATTCACGAGATTACTGCTTTATTATGAAGACTTCATATTTCATAAAAGTTGAATTTATGGTTTCCTTACATAGCCGATATATATGCATGCTGTATGTTGTATGTATCCTGTGTGTATTTCGTCGTTTCTTACTGGTGATATGTACGCCCTGGGTTGCCAGTGTGTTTCACGTCCTGGCTTGCCGCTGTGTTTCGGGTCGTAGTTTGCCGTTGTTTTCCAAGTCCTCCCTTGTCGGTGTGTATCACGTCCTGTTTTGTCGGTACGTTTCACGTCCTGGCTTGGCGGTGAGTCTCACGTCCTGGCTTGGCGGTGAGTCTCACGTCCTGGTTTGTCGCTGTGTTTCAAGTCCTAGTTTGTCGGTGTGTTTCACGTCCTGGCTTGGCGGTGAGTCTCACGTCCTGGTTTGTAGCTGTGTTTCAAGTCCTAGTTTGTCGGTGTGTTTCACGTCCTGGCTTGGCGGTGAGTCTCACGTCCTGGTTTGTCGCTGTGTTTCAAGTCCTAGTTTGTCGGTGTGTTTCACGTCCTAAATCTGCGGTGTGTATGACGTCCTATATTGCCGGCATGTTTTACGTCCTCGTTCTTCCGTATAATTTACGTCCTGGCTTGCCGGTACGTATTATGTCCTCACTCTACGGTGTGTATCATATCTTAGTTTGCATGAATGTATTGCGTCTTTACTCTCCGGTGTCCATTACTTCCTGGCTTCTTGTATAATGCCCTAGCTTGCTCATGTGTATTGCGTCTTAAATTGTCGATGTGAAGACTAGGTGAAAAGAGGGGGGGACTTCATCTTAATTTTGCTGAAATTAATTTATCAAAATTATTAACGAATTAGCTTTTAATTTTGCGGGCACATACGGTAAACAAAAAAGTATTTGCACACCAAGTAAATTTGTTTAGCATATGTATAAATAAAAGAAAAGCAACTACGAATTAAAAATACCAACACTTAACATATTTAATATTTGAGTTAATAAGTATACGTAAAATATGAAAACATAAAAAAGTAGCCTTTGTACTGCCAAAAAAATATTTACACACTACCAATAAAAATAGAACTAGAGGAATTATTTTTAAATTATAAACAGTGCTAATATTTAGAATGCATGCTCTTTGCTTTAATTACAGCTTGTAATCGTCTGGACATTGATTCTATAAATTTGTGACATGTTTCACTGCTGATTTGTAGCCATTCTTCCCCAAGAGCTTGCTTAAGTTGTGATTTGTTAGAAACTTTCCTTTTCCTTATTTTCACATCTCAAATATGCCATAAATTTTCCATCGAATTGAGGTCTGGTGATTGTGATGGCGTTTTCAACTGATTTTTATGTAGATTTCGTATGAAATACTATCTATTGCGATCGCTCCCATGTTGGAATTTCTGAAATTTTTTTGCAGATCTACACCAATCACGACCCCTAGACACCAAAACTACCATTAGTAAAAAAGTTTATATCTATATATCTATCTATCGTTGTATATCACTTTCCTCTGGACACGATAACTTCCATAATTAAGATCAGATCTTCTTCAAACTTTTACATAAAATCAAGGGGCATAAAATCTCGCTTAAGTTCGTTAATGGGCAAAATCGGACCAAGGGGGGGGGGGGTGTTAGGAGAGTTTTTGTGAAAAAAGAAAAAACGCGATAACTTCTAAATTAAAATAGATATCGAATCATTTTAAAGTTTCGTTTTTTTATATTACTTGCTGAAAAATGGACCAAAAGTTTATGCATGACAGATTTTTGATAAAGTTAAAAATGGGCTCAAGGGGCGGAAAAAACAGGGTTTTGGGGAGAAAAAAATCATAACTTCGTCAATTTATTAGATATCAAATGCAACTAAATTTTTTTATAAATGTTCTCAAAATTATCTAAAACTTTTGTATTTACAAGTTTTTGATAGGAACAACATTTACCGATGAAAAATTTAAAAACGAAAAAAAAAGGGGGGCGGAAAAAGAAAAAAATTCATAACTTAGTCAATTCTTAAGTAATAAAATTTAATAAAATTTATTTTACATCTTCTCAATAATATCTACGACTTTTACATTAACAAGTTTTTCATAGGACCAATTCTTATAGCAAAAATAAATTAAACAAAAATAGGAGTTGGAGAAAAAAACTCAAATCCAAACTGCTTATATTCTGAATCATTTTTAAATTCATTTTTGATTTTAAACCCATTCAAATGGCGGATCCTCCTATTTAGGAACTGTATAATGTGTCGCATTAGCCAGTTTTTTTATAAAGGCAGAATGCTTTTCAAAAAAAGACTGCCAAAAACGGTATTTTGAACTGAATTTCCCAAAGTGATGGTGATTGAAAAATTGAGGAAGTATAACAAATTGCGTTTTTCTGACTCATTTTTAAATCCATTTTTTTTTCTCAAATGCATCTAATTTACAGATCCTCTTATATAGGAACTATATAATGTGCGGATTGGCCAGTTTTTTGATAAAGGCAGAATATATTTCAAAAAAGGCTGCCAAAATGGGCATTTCGTACAAAATTTCCCAAAGCAATCATGATTAAAGAATTGAGGATGTATTCAAATAGTAAATCGGTTATTTTATGACTCATTTTTAAATCCAATTTTACTCTCAAACGCATTCAATTGACAGTTTTTTGTTATTTAGAAACTATAAATTGTGTGCGTATTCATCAATTTTTTGATAAAGACTAAATATATATTTTTAAAAAGCTGTCAAAGTGGGCACTTCGCAAATAAAAATTTCCTAAAGCGATTATGTTTAAAGAATTGAGGATGTATTCAAATAACAAATTGGTTATTTTATGACTCATTTTAAAATTCAATTTTGCTCTCAAACGCATTCAATTGACAGTTATTTGTTATTTAGAAACTGTGTAATGGGCCGTATGGGTCAGCTATCAGTTTTTCGATAAAAGCTAAATATATATTTTAAAAAAAGCTGTCAAATTGGGCACTTCGCACGAAATTTCCAAAAGCGATCTTGATTAAAGAATTGCGGATGTATTCAAATAACAAATTGGTTATTTTATGACTCAATTTTAAATTCAATTTTGCTCTCAAATGCATTCAATTGACATTTTTTTATTATTTAGGAACTATATAATGTGAGAATTCGTCGATTTTTTGATAAAGGCTAAATATATTTTTTTAAAAAGCTGTCAAAGTAGGCATTTCGCACAAAATTTCCCAAAGCGATCATGATTTAAGAATTGAGGATGTATTCAAATAACAAATTGGTTACTTTATCACTCATTTTTAAATTCGATTTTGCTCTCAAAAGCATTCAATTGACAGTATTTTGTTATTTAGGAACTATATAATTAGGGTATTGGTCGATTTTTTAATAATAAACTCAGAATATATTTCAAAATATGTTGTCAAAATGGGCATTTGAGCCGAATTTCGCTTAAGATGATTTTGATAAAAACCAGTTCTTGCATAAAAATAAATTAAAAATTTTTCAAAAGCGGCCAAAGAAAATTGTTAAACTGGATTTATCTCTAATCATATTTTATTTTTTGTTGTTGAAATGAGCACTCTTCGATATCTACCTCCGCCTATAGGCCAAGCCGACAGGGATTTTTTACATTATAAAGCAACCATAACCTCGTAATATATGATGTGTGTTTCGGTTCGTTATCCTGTTGGAAATAATATGAATTACGAATTCCTAATTTCGGAGCAAATAAATGATCTCGCAATACATTAATATATTATTTAGCATTCATATTGCCTACGATGGAGGTCATTTTGCCAACTCCGTTAAAAGACATGAATCCCTAAATCATTACATAACCACCGCCATGTTTTACAGTTGGTTTCAAGTTTTTAATTTTAAGAGAAATATTTGGCTTTCGCCATACAGTTTTCTTACCACCTGAGCCAAAAAATATTGAACTTGCTTTCATCGGAAAAAATAACAGTTTTCCAGAACTCTAAGTGGTTTGCTGACATAAGCTTTTGCAAATTCAAGTCTTTTCATCCCATTCTCTTAGCTATTTAAAAGTGTTTATTTTATGATGGAATTTTGTATTTTTTCCCTGATACTACTGTCTTTTTCTTCTGTATTGACTTCTGTGACTCACAGATTATTATTTTCATATTCAAAATAAATGAAAATAAATGAAAATTGAAAGTAAAACCTTTTTTTTTAAATGCAGTTTTGAAAGATCTGCAAAGAATATCAAATTGGAATCTTTTAAATTAAATTTAGTACAAAATTACGCAATAGCATTCTACACCTGATTTAATAATAAGTCATATAATTTTATTTATTTTTTTTATTTAATTATTATTATAATTATTTTGAAAGGTTGATAAAGTAAAACAAAGTACAGTGAGCGCTGAGTATACTAACTTCAACTATCCAAGCCTTTATCACATCACTTTCTGTTCTTATAACAAAAATGTAATATTACTGAAAAATTTTAAGGGGAAAAAGGCTTTAATGTAGAAGAAAAGTCTTTGCTGGTTTAAAACTTTTTTTAATGCCTAAAAATGAAACTTAAAAAGAAATGCTAGTGACTAAAGAAGCTAAGAAAATTTTCTTAATTGGGTGCATCGAAAGTGATTCGAAAGCTTGGAGTACCAGATTTAAAATTTTGTTTTGATTAAAATTATAAGATTGATAAAATTAATGTTTTAAATACCAATCTGAAAATGAGATTAAAGCTATTTTCATATAAAAAAGAGCAACTTTGTGACATAGGTTTAATTTTTGTTCCGAAATGCATAAAATTAACAGGTGTTTGTTGTTAAGAAACTATCGAATCGAACTCATTTTACCACTTTTTTGAAAACGCAATATATTTTTCAGAAAATAGTGTCAAATTAGGCTTTTTGAACCAACTTCCCGAGTGAAAGAAGGATAACCACTCACACGGGGATGAAAAACGTATTTTTTGTGTGATCAAAACCTTTTATAACTCAATAGGTATCTTATCGATCAAAAAATGGAAAATTCAGTTAGATTCCAAATCTCTGGTAAGGCTTTGGTATTTTATATCTTTATATTCGTTAAAAAATGAACTTGTAAAGGTGTCAAAACTTTTTGCACTTGTTGAGCAGAGAGTTGAGCTTGAGAAGGCAGCGTTAAGGCTTTCCCTGCGAGTGAAGACACTCGCGGGCTAATGCTGTAAGAAGTCTGAACAAGCCAAAATTTCCAGACCGATACATAGTAAAGAAAAATTCAACCCGGTCCAAACGAAAAAATATTGGCCCAATAATAGCTAAAAACACGCTCGGGTCCCGTCCAGACCGGAAAAAAAAAATAAAATTTCGATCCGAGTGAATTTCTACAGTACATGATTTTTACTCTTACGGAAAAATTCTGACCAAAAAAAAAAAAAAAAAAAAAAAAAAAAACTTAGATCCTTTTTTTTTTTTTTTTTTTTTTTCTTTTTTTTTAACATTTTGAAACATTTATGCAGCAATGCCGTAGGCTGCGATATTTATGTTTGACAAGAATCTCTGTTTGTTATATGTAAATGTTTCAGTTATCAGAATATTATTAATCCATATTCCACGTAATGGATACAGCAACATCTAATAATGGTATATTATAAAGCTAAAATCTTCTAAGATGGAATTGCATTGAAAAGAAAACTAGTTGGATGTGTCAATCCCGAAACTTTCTTCTATCTCATAAATACATTTTAATATTAAAAAAAGAAAAAAAAAAAAAAAAAAAAAAAAACATGGTGACCCCAAAGTTACCCACTATCGAATTTCCTCGAACATTTGACCTAGCCTAATGAGATTCTGGTATCCAAAAAATCTAAAACGCAAAATTTAATTAATATTCTGAGAAAATGAGCTTAGTAGTGCCTCATGTTGGGTAATTTATGCTGAAACCTAATAAGCATCTATTGATGTCAACACCTAACAGAATCTGAAATTTGATGGAATTTCGTCCATTAGTTCTTGAGATATAGTTATAACAAGAAATTTGCAAAACGTAGCACAGTAACACCATATCTTGGCCAATTTATGCCAAAAGATAAAAAAACGTCTAATTATGTTATGGTGTAAAAGAATCTGAAGTTTGATAAAATTCTGTGCATTAGTTCTTGAGATATAGCTAGTTTAAAAAAAAATCTTGTAAAATATAGCACAGCAGCACCATCAGTTGAAGGATCTATAACAAAACGTAATAATCGTGTAATTATGTTATATGTCATTTTGTAACAAAATCTGAAGTTTGATGAAATTCTATGCATTGGTTGTTGAGATATAGCTATTGGAAAAATCGTGCAAAATGCAGCATAGCTGCACCACCTGTTGCAAGGTTAATACCAAAATGTAATCAGCGTCTAATTATGTTATATATTCTAGTGTAAAAGAAACTAAAATTTGATGAAGTTCTCTGCATTAGTTCTTGAGCTATTGCTATCGCAAAAATCCTGCAAAATGTAGCATAGCAGCGCCACATATAGGGCAGTTCACATGAAAACCTTACCAGTGGCTATGTATCTAAAGGTATCGCGGAATCTGAAGTTTGGTGAAATTCTGTGCATTAGTTCTTGAGATATAGCTATCATGAAAATCATGAAAAATGTGGCATAGCAGCGCCACCTGCAGGCCAATTTACACCAAACTTAATCAGCGTCTATGCATATCAAGGGGTCACAAAATCTGAAGTTTGGTGAAATTATGTGTATTAGTTCTTGAGATACAGCAATCTTGAAAATCATGAAAAACGTAGTATAGCAGCGCCACCTGCAGACCAATTTTCACCAAAAACCAATAGGCACTAATTCATATCAAGGTCTAACTGAGTATAAAATTTTATTAAATTTCGAGCATTAGTTCTTGAGATAGAGCGCACACAAATTTTTTGTCACATACAGGCAGACAGACGGACAGACTCACAGACAGACATTTTCTAAAAATAGTCAAAACGTGTTCAGGACCTTCTAAACCGTATAAATCCGTCGAAAACGGAAGTCGAAAATTTTCATGAATCCAATACTTTCTTCTTGTAAAGATAGAAGAAAGTAAAAATACGTCATACATAAGTTCCCTTCTTCGCAGGTGTAAATGTATAATATATTTTTTTCTCGGGTTTTATCTTATTCATTTTGGGTAAACAAAAAACAGTGACCGGAAAAAATGCTATTGGATAAATGTGACATAAACTATAAAAACGGAAAAAAAGGTTACCGGGGAAAAGGGACAAGGAAAAAGTTACCGGAAAGAAGTGACAAGGAATGGATTTTGAGGATTCTTTATTGATTTTGACGATTCATTGGTTAGGGGCTGAGCAAATATAACGTTATCAACTTTTCTGTAATTTTCGACCCCCACCCCTTCCGATATCATACGTTATCATTCCTCGAACCCCTCCCCCCCCGGTAATGATATCGTTTTCAAAGTATATATTTTTTTTTTCCTAGAATTTATTTATTTTGTCTGAAGCGACATACAAAATTGGTTATATTTATGATTCAAATGAAGATAAGTCGATAAAATATCATTTTCCTTATGAAAAAATTTTATATTAAAAAACACTAAAAGAAATAGTTACTCTTTAAATGTATTTTAAAATAGATTTTTGTTACATAATGCATTCAACAATAATAAAGTTCTGTTGCATATGCCCCGAACGGAAGAGGAGTTGAAGGGCAGATAGAAATTCTTATCAATAAAGCAAGTTGGCAAAATTCCTTCTCTTTTAATTATATGTATTTAATTATTAGTATTTAATTATTAGTGCCTTTCAAATATACTTCACCTATGGCATCTCGAATCGTCTTTACATATGCATGCACAGTTAAAAAAAAGTGAGAACAAAAAAAAAAAAAAAAAAAAAAAAAAAAAAGGTAACATGCTATTTTGTACCAAAGAACTTGTTACAAATAAAGAGAGGAAATTTTGATAGGATCAAAAATGATATCGACATCAAAAAACAACCCCCCTCCCCCTAGCGATATCTTATGGCATTATATGAAAGACCCTCCCCCCTCCCTTCTAATTTGATAACGTTATATTTGTACAGCCCATTAAGTATGAAAGGGGTTCGGAAGGTGGGGAGGCTCTTAATTTAGGTAAATGGGTTTTTCATGCTGAATTAAAGTTTTGGTTCAATTTTTGGATATATGTTCATACTGAAATGACGCTTGCATGATAAGTTTTAGGAAATGACTAGTATCCCCCCCTCCATCCACCCTAAATTAGATAAATGGGTTTTTATGCAGAATTATCCAACGTGTGTCAAATTTTGGGTATAAGTTCTTTCTAAAAAGGCTTATATATAGCATATAATTCCTGAAGAGTTTTGAAAGTTTAATGGTAAGTATAGAGGGGGAACGGGGGATGACCTCTCTTAAATTAAATTAATAGCTTTAAACACAGAATTATCCGATTTGTTTGGAATTCATATATTCATTATGATAAGACGTATATCTGATTAGTTATGGGGTTCTTGTGCTTATTATAAAGGGGGCCGGGCAAGTATATCCCCCCCTCAAATTAGAAAAATCGGTTTTTATGCAGAATTATCCGATGTGTTTCAAATTTCAAATGCAGGTTGTATCTGATAAGGTGAATAGTTTTAGGGGTTTAATGGCTAAATAGAGGGGAAACAAAAGAATACGCTCCCCTTAAATTATATAAACTTCTTTTTACACAGAATTATCCGATTTGCTTCATATTTTAGATATAGGTTCATTGTGATAAGGCGTATCTCCGATTAGCTATGGGGCTCTTTTGCTAATTAAATAGGAGGGGGGAGGACGATTACTCCCCCCCTAAATTAGATAAATTGGTTTTTATGAAGAATTATCCAATGTATTTCAAATTTTCGATATAGATTATTTCTGATAAAGTGGATCCATGAATAGTTTTAAGGGTTTAATGGTTAACTAAATAAGGGGGAATGGCGGATAACCCCCTTAAATTAAATAAATGTTTTTTTACGGAGAATTTTCAGATTTGCCAAATTTTGATGTAGGTTCATTATCATAAGGCGTATAAGCTAATGAATGTTGTTAAAATAGCGCGAGATGCAGCAGTCCATTTAGGAAACACTTACGGGGGTAAAAGCTTTTTTTTTCGACATTTAACGGAGGGGGATGTCCCGTAGATATTGTGGACGTCTAGTCTCTTAGGAAATTTGTCGATCAGGGGATTTCTTGGTAAAGGTTTGCCGCAAAAAGACCCAAGAAAGATAAAATAGCGAGTTGAACGCAAATAAATGTCAATAACAGATAAAAAAAAATAATTATTTAATGATTGAAAACAATTATGTCAGAAAACACTATAACACATTTTACCCTTTTTTTATAATTATTAATTACTTTTTTTCATTCAAAATGAATATCTATCATTTAAAACTGAATTTTTATTAATAAATATCTCATATTACACATCACAAAATATAGCACAAAACTTTTAAAAACACATGTTAGAAAATTATAATGTACAAACTATGTTGTATGTCACGAACGAATAAACTAGTGAAATTTGTAGTAATAATAATAGTTTTTTATTATTAGATTATGTTAGTAATTAGAAAGTTAATTGTTTAAAAACCTGCAGTTCTTGATAGGTCTTCAATGTTTGAACGCATAACAAATAAAATAAAACAAAATAAAATAAAAGCAGATTTTTTAAAAAAAAAAGACTTTATTAAAAACAGGATATTTTTTTCTTTATAAGGATATTTATAGAATAATGAAAAATGCCATGCAAAAACATAAACCACAGTTTTAAATGCGAACACCTATTAAGGATATATATATATAAACCCTTAAAACTTTTCAGGGATTCACTTTATGAGAAAGAACCAATATCCAAAATCTGAAATACGTCAGATAATTGTGTATAAAAAACAATTTATCTAATTTAAGGGGGGGGGGGTAATCGCCTACAATCCCTCATTTTTAATTAGCAAAAGAGCCCCATAACTAATCAGGAAAACGCCTTATCATAATGAACCTACATCAAAATTTTAAGCAAATCGAATAATTCTGCGTAAAAGCCATTTATTTAATTTAAGGGGGTTATCCTCCGTTCTCTCCTCCATTAAACCCTTAAAACTTTTCAGGAATTCACCTTATCAGAAAGAAACTATATTTAAAATTTCAAATACATAGGATAATTCTGCTTTGAAACCGATTTATCTAATTTTAGTGAGAGATTTGAGCCCGTCCCTCCTTTATAATAAGCAAAAAAATAATAATTAATCAGAAATAAGTCTTATCATAATGAACCTATGTCCAAAATTTCAAGCAAATCAGAAAATTCTACTAAAAAGCTATTAATTTAATTTAAGAGAAGTTATCTCTTGTTCTCCCTCTATATAAGCTTTATCAGAAAAACCTATATCCAAAATTTTACACACGTTGGATAATTCTGCATAAAAACCTATTTATTTAATTTTGGGCTGATTGGGGGGGGAGGGGGAGTGTAATCGTCCGATCCCAAAACTAATCAGGCAAGCGTCCTTTCTGTATAAAAATATATCCAAAAATTGAACCAAAACAGTTAATTTAGCATGAAAATCCCATTTAACCAAATTAAGAGCCTCTCGCCGATCCCTATTTCATACTTAACAAATAAATTTTCAAAAATCAAGAACGAAACCCCAAAATCGATTCCTTGTCACTTTTTCTCATGTAACTTTTTTTCCAGTAACTTATTTTCCGTCATTTTTCCCTAGATTCTTCATTTTGCATAGATGATCAGTTTAAAAGAAATTTAAAAGAAATTTCCAGTTTTAAGTTTAAAAGTAGATGCCGTCATAGACTATGTTCTTTTTTACATGCCTTTAACTCTATTTTAATAAGCCTAGAAATTTCCGATTTTTTAAAAAGAATAAAGTTTAGTGTTTAATTGTCGAATAATGGCGATTTATAATTATATGCCTTTTTTGAAAAAATTTTTGGACAAAGCCAAATTTAATTATTTCTGAACAGACTTGGCGCCGATGAAAATATAATTATCATTCAAGTTCATTCAACAGTTATTTTGGCCCATGAAGACTAATAATAATGAAATCAGTCCCGTCTACGAACGGAAAAAATAAGTTAGGCTCGATCCCTCAGAAAAAAGTTGAGGCTCGAGCCCGGCCGGAAATATAAGTGACTAGATCCCGCCCGAGTCTTCAGAATAAAGTAGCCTGGGCCCGGCCCATGCAGATCTCTAATTCCTATTGGAAGATTATTTTCAATTAACTTGCTTGCATTTTGAAATTTGTGTGTATATATATATATATATCCCCCTTTTTATCTTTTTTGATTTTGGTAGCAGATATTTTCCAAAATGATACTTTCATTTTCAAAACCGGTTTTAAAATGGAACTAACTTCTGAATATCTTCTGAATATCTGCAACCAAAATGGAAAAATAAGATAAAAAAAGAGCGATGTGGAAAAAGGACCTCACCTATAATATGAAAATAATAATAATAATAATAATAATAATAATAATAATGTCAAAATGCAAATGAGTTATTAGAAAATAACCTCCCCATAGGAATAGCATTAGTTCGCAAGTGTCTTCGCTAGCGGAAACAAGAACCACAGTAACAGTGACATGATAATGAATGATAATGAATTATGGAAAAAACTAACTGATTCCTTAAAGAAGAACACTTAAAATATAATATATGATAAAATTAAAAATTTTGAAAATTACCAAAAATTTAGCATTCTGTGTGAGGGAATGACTGCTAATAAAAATACTTCCTGATTTTCTGATTGAAAAAAATTCTAGAAAATTAACAAAAACTTGCATCACCAATTTATGTTGTTGGACTGACAAGTAATCAAATTAGCTTCCTCACTGTGAAGGATGATAGACTGCTGCTCTTCTTTAGTGATAGGATATTTGAGATAATAGCAATGTGTGAAGGAATAATGGTCTAACATGGGGAAACTACATATAATTGAGTAGACTATCTAATAATAGTAAATATATATATATATATATATATATATATATATATATATATATATATATTCATTACTTTTTGTGAAGTACCAATTGGGAATTTTATTTTGCTTAGTGTGTCTTTAATTATTTTTATTTCTGCATGGAAAAAATCAGACATTAAAGTATGGTAGTATGGGTTGGGGAAAGGTGAGGGAATGATATTTGCATGATATAACTTATATTTTTAAACATTAAATTTGTATATTTTTAAATTTTAATTCATGACCTTAATGAACAAGCTTTATATCTTCTAATGAAAGTAAAAATAAATAAAAATAAAATGAAATTTAGAGCATTTATATGGCTGGGAATCACTTTTTGCTGTATTGTAGAGAATAACACTTATGTTGATCTTTAATAATAATAATTACTGTATTTATCACAGACTTTATCAACTTTTTAACTCGTGATTTAAATCATCCTATTTATAGCAAATAATGATCTAATCTATTTCGAAGGCCTTTTTTTCTGTTCAAATGATAAATTGTTATTGTGCGTTTGGACAAATATTTCGAAAGAAAAATTTTAAAACTGTACAAAAGTCAAAGAAAATTATATCAAAATCGCCTCTCATAAAAAATACTGCTATTTAAGAATGAAAAAGAAAGAAATTGAAAAAAAAATGCACAAAAAGTACAAAATTAAAATAATTATTCAGTAACAGTCTCTTTCCTGCATTCTCACTATTCCTTTTTTATATAGAAAAAAATAATAAACGTTTTTAATGTCTATATGCTTTCCATTGCATCAACTATTGTCAATAGCTGCTTGCAATGGAAAGCATAAACTTGATAATTATTGTTATAATAAATAACAATAGTTATCATTTTGCTTGAAAAGAAAAGTGTGTGCTTGAGAGCGATTTTTTTTTTATGTGTAACAAAGTATTTTTACAGCAAAACCAATTTTTTTTCTATATTGCAGTCAAGATTAGCTTTATATATTTCAATTAACATTTTTTAAAAACCAATGTATTATTTACATATTATTATATATTCATCATTACATATATATAATGATCTTTTAAATAATATTATAAGAGTGGGATACATTGGAACATACTTTGATGGAAGGGTGGAACTCGATATATCGGTAATAGTGGTGAATATTGTACGGAAAACAGTGATTAAGGGGGGGAAATGTTACCGTTACGTTTTTTGAAAACGATTTTTTTTTTCTAGCTTTGACTTTTATATATATATCAGAAAAATCTATCGAATTTTATATTTTTGAGCTTTAATTACGTATTATTAATGTTTTCCGTATTTTCACAAAATAGAAACAGACTAACAGATTTAAAATGTATTTGAATTTTTAATAATATAAAATTCAAAACAAATTTGCATGCTCTTTTCAAAGAGATAGTTATGCTAGATATTTATTTTTAGAATTCTAAAAATAGACTAAGTATTTTTTTTTTTTTTTTTTAGACTTTTAATGTATTAATCATCTTGTCACGTGTTTATTATTGAAGGTTGTACAAGGATTTAGTATTTGACTACTATAATTTAACAGCTTAATACACGGCTTATAACATAACTGAGAGATAATACTTGATGGAAATAATAGTCTATTCTAAGCAAAACGGCTAAATTTGTGTACTAAGAACATTTTTTGGAAAAATATTGTTCACATTTTCCAGTTTATATATATGCATATATATTTTCGTATAATTCCCTCTTAATATTTTTTCAATAATAATAATAATAATAATAATAATAATAATAATAATAATAATAATAATAATAATAAACGAAAGTATTAGAAAACAAAGTGTAAAAATAAAATCAATATAGATATATATTAGTCTTAAAAAATTGTATAAATACAATATCGAAAAAAGCAAAACTTTTGAAGATTGTGCTATTTTATAAAAGAATTCAAAACTTCAAAGACCTGGTTACTAAATAGTCAGACTTAGTCGCAGATGAGCAGATTGAAATTAATAAAATGATTTGTAACAAAAATATTTGAGATTGGAAAAAAAAAAATATGCTGCAATATCTAAATAACAAGAACTAAAGTTATTGCTATCTAAAGTAAACTGTATGGCTGAGAATCTAGACTTATCATTTCGGAAGGGGCTAAAATACTGTAAAAAATTCTGAAAAGAAATATCAAAAACGTTAATATTTTTGCTTTAAACAGAGTTTTATGATTTCGGTAATGCACACATTATACAATCAAATCTGCTAATTTGGAATTTGCATGGGATTGGATTTTCGCTTTAAGCAGGCTCTCGTCTTAACTAGTAAAAATTTACGGCACGTAAAGAGAGCCTGCGTATATCTGACATTTAGATGATATTGTTATTTTGTGGACTCAGCAAAAAAAAAAAAAAAAAAAAAAAAAAAAAAAATCTTTTAATGAAAACCTGCTGAAAACGGAATATATTTACAGTTCCTTTAAAATTCATTTTTTTTTAGATTTCATTACTTTTTGATAAACTTTCATAATTAATTTTTCTTTTTGAAATTTCGGTTCCCACCCCCTGAATATGCCACTGCAGTCTAGTAAAAATATTAATAAATCTCATCTTTATTTGGAAGCCAACTTTCCAAATTTCCGATTGTATAATAATAATAGCAAGTATAAGCAAGTATAGCAAGTATTTTCGGGAAATGCATAGTATTATCTGATTTTTGAATGCTTAAATAAAAAGGTAATTAAAATAAATGAATAAATAAATGAATAAATAAATGAAAAATTCTGCAGAAAATTTTCCATGAATTATATAGATTAAAGAAGTTAATATAAAAAGTAAAGAAGAAAAATAAACTTTAACACAAATAACATTAGATTTGAATATTACTTAAAAATAAATATTTAAAAGGAAAAAATAATAAATCTATTTTAACGCTAAATATATTGTTTTATGTAGTAATATGTGAATAAATTTAAATGGGAATAAAATATCCATTCAGAAATTATTTTTTTTTAAACTATAAAGTTCTGTTTAATTCAGTCAATCCTAATTTGTTAAATTTAAAATATAACTATGGTTGATATTTTCAATGTAACTTCACTCAAATTTTAACATCTGTTGGCTCATAGTTAAAAGATGCATTTCCATGTGTGAAGGTCATTAACGAATGCTTTCAATAGGTAACGCCAATACATAAGTCCTGAGGCAATGCAGCCATTGAAATAAAAAAGGATATGTCACATTTGAAGATTGAGTGGTTTATGTTAAATGAATCGGCATGGGGAGAAACACCTGACTTGCTACTAGTAGCTTTTTTCTTAGTGTTCTCAAACTGGTCCGCTCAACAAGCGCAAAACGCTTTAGCACTTTTACAAATTCATTTTGTAACAGAAAGATATAAAATTGGAATGCCTGGCTTGACTATGGAAGCAATTTCGAATTAAACTTAGTTTTCCTTTTTATGATAATTAAATTACCTATCCAATTCTAAGCTATCACGTGATCACCCTTTTTCTGCTTTTGTCGGGAAATGTGCTTAAAAATGTCAATTTTGAGGGCTTGTTATGAAAGATTTATTGTGTTTAAAAAAAAAAAAAAAAAAAAAAAAAAAAAAAAAAAAAAAAAAAAAACAGAAAATTGAGTGCAATTAGACAGTTTCGGTATACCAACACCTGTTATTTTCATGCATTTCCGGACAAAAATAAATTAAAGCATATGTCACAAAGTTGTCCTTTTAGATTTAAGAACAACCTTAATAAAAACATTTTTTTTTTTTTTTTTTTTTTTTTTTTTTTTTTTTTTTTTTTTAGTAAATCGCTCGTATAAAAATGAAAATAAAAAATTTATACACCAAAATCAATTTTATTTGAGGCTAAATTGCTATGCTAAAATTGAATCTAGCATAATGCATAATAATATAAATTATTATGCATTAATATTATGCATTAATATGCTTAAATAATATAAATATAATATAATTACTGCATCATAAAATACAATATATGATATAATATTATATTATATATACATAATTTATTCTACATTCATTGCAGATGTTGAATTGCATTATTTTATAATGATTATTATAAAATAATGCAATATTAGTTTATATTAATTTTATATGCAATATTAGTTTTTATTAGTTTTATTAGGTTATATTAGTTTTTTTTTCTTTTTTTTTTAGCACAACTTATAAAAGATCTAACATTTTTTACGAGTTTATCAACTTCTAAAAACATTCATAGATAATTAATTTCATTTTTTTTTTTGGGGGGGGGAGGTTCTCTTTTTTATTACCGATGTGGTTGTATCTTTGAAAAGTTGTACCTAAGGGTGTATTCGAAAAAACGCTTTTCCACCTTCAGGAGCCCAAAATCTTCCGATACAATTTCAGACATATTTTTAAAAGTAGAAACATGAAATTTGCTGAGGGGA
Organism: Maratus speculifer; assembly: GCA_964019185.1. NCBI lineage: Eukaryota > Metazoa > Arthropoda > Arachnida > Araneae > Salticidae > Maratus > Maratus speculifer. The sequence goes on along the minus strand of OZ025292.1, from coordinate 83,861,641 downwards.
TTTTTGAAGGGACGTATAAGGTGCCGTGTAATGTCTTTTTACGCTCAATTCATTAGAATTTGATTTATAAAAAATTAACTTCTCAGGAAGACCCTTTCTTTCGTTCCGAAATCTCCCACGTCGGAAAAATCGGTTCAAATTGCCGTTTTTGATTGCTTTTTTTGCAACATTTTGTGCACTTATCAAAGAATTGACCTTCACGGCACCGTGTGCACTTTCTAAATAAGAGAATCTGCGAGTTTGATGTGTTTGAGAGCAAAAGAGAATTCAAAAATAAATCGGAAAACCAGCAGTTTGAATCGAAATACACCCTTAATAACTTTGGTCTTCCTTCCAAAGAAAAAAAAAAACTGGTTCCATATTTCTGTCAGGGAAAGTTCGAACGTTTTTAACATAGATAATTCAAGCAATACATGTTGTTAATCTTTTTCAAACGGTCAACAAAGATTTTCTTCTCCCCCCCCCCCTCACTTTAAACAGAAGGTAGTTTCAAAGAAGAAACGATTCAAAATTGTCTATTATTAACGAATCTAGGAAAAAAAGTGACCGGAAAAAAAGTTATCGGAAAAAAATTGACATAAACTACAAAAGCGGAAAAAAAGTGACACGGAAAAAAAGTGACGCGGAAAAAAAATGACAAGGAAAAAAAGTTACCGGAAAAAAAGTGAAAAAGAATTGATTTTGGGGATTTATTATTGATTTTGGGGATTCATTGCTTAAGTATGAAAGGGGGAACGGGGTGGGGGGCTCATAATTTAGGTAAATGGGGTTTTCATGCTGAATTAACTGTTTTGGTCCAATTTTTGGATATACGCTCATCCTGAAAAGACGCTTGCCTGATTTGTTTTGGGAAGGTACGATTACCCCCCCCCCCATCCGTCCTCAATTAGATGAATGGGTTTTTATGCAGAATTGTCCAACGTGTGTCAAATTTGCCGATAGGTTCTTTTCGATAAGGCTTATATATAGTATATAATGCCTGAAGACATTTAGGAGTTCTAATGGTTAAGTATAGAGAGGAAACGGGGGATAACCTTTCTAAAATTAAATTAATAACTTTTTACGCATAATTATCCGATTTGCTTAGAATTTTGGACATAGGTTCTTTATGATAAGACATATCTCTGCTTGTTATAAAGGGGGGCGAGCAATTATATCCCCCTTAAACTAGAAAAATAGGTTTCTATGCAGAATTATCCCATGTATTTCAAATTTTAAATATTGGTTCTTTCTGATAAGGTGGATCTCTGAATAGTTTTAAGGATTTAATATCTAAGTATAGAAGGGGAATAGAATATAACCCACCTTAAATTAAATTACTTTTTACGCAGAATTATCAGATTTGCTTCAAATTTTGTATTATAGAACCATTATGATAAGACGCATCACTGATGACATATGGGGTTATTTTGCAAATTAAAAATTGGGGGGGATTATCCCCCCCCCTTAAATTAGAAAAATGTTTTTTATGCTCACTTATCCGATATATTTCATATTTCGGATATATGTTCTTTCTCATAAAGTGAATCCCGGAATAATTTTAAAGGTTTAATGGCTAAGTAAACACTGGGGGAACGGATGATACCCCCCCCCCCTTAAATTAATAAATGGCTTTTTACGCAGAATTATCTGATTTGATTCAAATTTTGATTGGGCGTTCATTATGATAAGGCGAAGTCCTGATTAATTGTGGGTTATCCCCCGTTCATCGCTCTATACTTAGCCATTAAACCCTTAAATATATTCAGGGATTCACTTTATCAGGAAGAACGTATATCCAAAATTTGAAATACGTTGAATAGTTGTGAAAGAAAAAAAAAACAATTTATTTTATTTAAAGAGTGGAGGATTAATCACCCGCTTCCCCTATTTAATTATCAAAAGAACCCCATAATTAATCAGAGATTCGCCTTCTAATAATGAATATACATCCAAAATTTGAAGCAAATCGGTTGATTCTGCGTAAAAAGCCATTGATTTAATTTAAGGGGGTTTGTCCCCCGTTCCCCCTCTATACATAGCCATTAAACTATTCAGGAATTCACTTTATGAGACAGATCCTATATCCAAAATTTGAAATACTTCGGATAGGTGTGCATAATTTTTTGAAATCTAATTTAAGGTGGGTATAGTAATCATCCGCCCTCCTTTTTAATTACCAATGGAACCCCATAACTAATCAGAAATACGTCTTATCAAAATGAACCCATGTCCAAAATTCGAAGCAAATCGGATAATTCTGCATAAAAAGCCATTTATTTAATTTAAGAGGGGTTTCCTCCATCTCCCCTTTATAGTTAACCATTAAATCCTTAAAACTATTCCGGAATTCACCTTACCAGAAATAACCTATATTTAAATTGAAATACATGGGATAATTCTGCATAAAAACATATTTATCTAGTTTGAGGGGGAGAATTGCTCGTTCCCCCCCTTTATAATAAGCAGAAGAACCCATAACTAATCTAAGATACGTCTTATCATAACGAACTTATGTCCAAAATTATAAGCAAATCGGATAATTATGCGTAAAAAGCCATTAATTTAATTTAAGAAAGGTTATCCCCCGTTCCCCCTCTATACTTAACCCTTAAACTCCTAGAATCTCCAGGCATTTTATACTATACATAAGCCTTACGAAATTGAAATGCGATGTATCGAACGCGAACAATATATTTACCACTAAAATTGTTGTATATAGTGCTTTTTCCACGCCGAAACATAAAAGAATTCTTAAATATGACAATCCGTGAACGGTAACTGCTGTTTTAAATAATGTATATTAAAATTTCATTTTACACCAATAATGGAAACAACAAACTACAGTCGTCCCCGTTTAAACGAATATTGATGGTTTCAGAAAAAATATTCGTTTAAGCGGGGTATTTGATTAAACGGGGAACACAGAAATGTGATATTTAATGCGCAATAAAAAGGTAAAACGACCATCTGCAGCATAATTAATTAATAGCATAATAAAATCGTTAATATAATAACGTAAATTAGTAAAATAAATACAATTTCTAATATAAAGTAAGTACGTAATAATATAATATCAGTTATGTAACTGTATGATTTACATTATACTTAATGTAGTTCAATGGAATTTGGTTAAAACTTTGCTAGCACAAAAAACGTGGATGCGTTTTTGTGCATTAGCACACGCCTTCTGCTAAATCATAGCGCTATTTATTAACGAAAATTTCGCTTTTTTCGCTAAACCTATTCCAGTGCATATTGTTATGAAAACTGGAATTATGCTCCCTCTTTCAATCCCAATTTCCATTTTACCTCTCTTATTTTTGGACATATTTGTCATTGTGTTTTATATTGGAACCTTACTTCTGCTACCTGGACTTCTGTTTTCTTATTTAACGCTTCAAAAACTGCAGTTTTTCATAAAGGTTTCTTTCCATTTAAAATTCATAGATAGCTTTCCATTTAAAATTCATAGCAACGCCTTTTCCGAACAAAACCGCGACTAAACTTAAAAATAATCCATTGACCAACTTATTTTACTCATTCGCAGAAAAAGGAAGGGAGATCATTTAACCTGTCCATTATACACCTGCCAGCCGAAATCGTTGCAGGAAGAACTGATAATTTGTCTTCAATGGAAATGAGCCGAAAATGACCAAAGGTGAAGAAAAATTCAATATGAAACGTGTTTTTCGCGCCTGTTTTCAAACATAGGTCACCCAGATGGTATTCGAATAAGCGGAGAGATTCGCGAAATTTATTCGGTTTAAGCGGGGAAAATTAACACAGATCCAATGACGATAAATTCGGTTCCGGAGAGTTGTATTCGAATAAGCGGGGTATTCGATTATCCGTTACCCGATTAAGTGGAGAGGATTGTATCTAAGAGTGATTTGGCTTTTGACAGAATTTTCTAAAGATGAAATTCTCTGACAATACATATAATGCGTTTCCGTCCCAAAAAATAATTTTTAAACATGTAAAGGAAAAAATACACAAAATCAGTTTACCACTTTAAATTTACACAAAACCTGTTTCTGCATAATATTATTTTTATAAAATAGATAAAGTACACAAACTTCCAAAATTATAATATCTTATTTAAAATATTTGGAGAATGCTTTTCTTTGAAATAAATTACAACCGAAAAAAGTATTATTCTCAAGCGAAATTTTTAACAAGCAATTTTTTTAAAAGATGGAATGAATTCAGTTAACCATGTAATATATTAAAACATAGAAAACATACGTATTATAAAGTATGCCAAATTGAGAATTGTCCAGAAACAGTACATCACAGTGCATTCAAAGTTTTGACGTATTCTTGTAAAATTTATGTATAATATAATGACTATCTTTAGTGTAAAAAGTAATACTTCCAACATTTAAAAAATAATTCAAATTTAGTGCCGATTCAAAACATTTTTAGGAATTCGTAAATCCTAGTGCATTCAAGCTTTGTATATAACCCTGTAAAAATCTATGTATGATACAATGACAGAGTTCTTAAATTAAAAAGGGTAACTTTATAACATAAGTTTTATTTTATTTTTGTTCGGATATCCACGAAAGTAGCAGGTATTGTTGTTTAGAAAATACCTAGTTTTATTCACTTTCCTGTTCTTTTTCTTTTCTTTTTTTTTTTTCTTTTTTTTTGGTCAAACATAATAGAGTTTTCAGAAAACAGTGCCAATGTGGGTTTTTTGAACCGACATCCTGCGCGAAGAGAGAAAAACAGGTCAGCAAGAAAGAGAAAAACATCTTTGTCATGTGATCGCAAACGCTTATAACTCAGTAGGTAATTTATTCATCAAAAAATAGAAAACACAGTTCGACTCCGAATTGCTTCCATAGTCTGGCTTTCTAATTTTATATCTTTCCATTAAAAAATAAATTTGTAAATGTGTCAAAACTTTTCACACTTGTTGAACAAAGCAGCAGAGTACATCCTTTAATGTGTTAAGTAATTTTGCGCATCTTACTAAGATGTTAAATATGATGCTGATGCAAAATATTTTACTGAAAAAAGGAATGCTAATGTATTCAAACTTTTGTTGTATGGCTGCAAAATTTGTCTGAATAACAATTTTAGCATATGAAGTAATATTCCCTATTCGAAAACCATATCTAAATTTCTTGGCGTCGTTTTGGAATGTTTTAAGGAAACAATAAATGATATCATGTTCGAACTTTAGACGTATAGTGTCCCTGTAAAAAAAAAAAAAAAAAAAAAAAAAAATATATATATATATATATATATATATCGACCTATTTTTACAAGCGCCTTCAAAAGCAAACAATTAAAAAAACTTTACACTATTAGATTAAATATATATATATATATATATATATATATATATAGCGGGGCCCCATAAGCCCAAGCCCTTAATAGATGATAATTCGTAATAATTTATGATTATACTTATATATGTAAAATTATTTTGTTCATCTGTTCTTAGTTAGGAATAAATTACTAATGAAATTGCATAAAGTTTTCTGAAGTTTTACTTAACCTGTAGAAGCTGACTCGTTGATTTATCGATTAAAGATGTTACACTTTAGTGGTGTATTGGATTAGTGTTGTGAATAAGTCACTTTGATGTATAATTGAAATAAATATGCTGACTATTATATAAAAGGAAAGAATACTTCAAACTAAATTTTATTAAAGGTGTAAAACAGATATTGAAATTTTTTCTGTCTGTGTTTTGACCCAGTTTGCAAAAGCCGGCATCGTATAAAGGCTAAGGATATTCGGTATCCTAAGTGATGGTATTAGGATATGGGCGGAAGCCTATGGGGTACCCCCAGTTTAGGCGTAACATATACGAAGCATCTTTTTACAACACTGTATATTTTAATCCATATGTGAGCAGTTGTTTTAAAGATTTATAAAACATTTACTCTCACTGCAACATATTTGAATTGCAATAGCATTTAACTGAAAAGTTTACTGTAGCCTGCCCACTGACGTAAAAATTATCTCCGCTTTACTTCGGAGAAGTGGGGGGAGGGGAGACGCAAGAGCTTAGAAAGCCTATTTGTATAGAAAAATATCAGCATTAGAACTCAATAAATTGTCATTTTCTGTTTTTTTTTTTTTTTTTTTTTTTTTTTTTTTTTTTTGAAAAATTTACTGGTGAACTCTGTAAAGTTTTCTAACGCCCTAACCCTTCAAACCTTTCAAATTGGAATAACGTTCTATTTGCCATTTACCGAATAAAAACAAAATGAGCTCCTTTCGTATTGAAATGGCGACTCTATTTCCTAAGGGCAAAATAATGTCTCAGTTGCTTTAGCTTTTACATTTTTATTTTATTATTAGTAGTAGTCAGGAGCTTAGCTACAGGAAAAGGCGAAGGTGCGACCCCCCCCCCCCTCCCCATTCGAAATAATCATTTACATTCGGTAATTTCACTTTTGTCCAAAAATTGCATCATTTGACGCTGTTAAGAACGCCCTCTTAAGAATATTTAGACATATTCTAAAAAAATTATTGCAGAACAGATAACAATGTAAAAACAAATATTTAAAGTAATAATAATTATTTTTTTCATTAGTAATATTCTACTCTTTGCACTATATTATTTTTCTTTCGCTCTGAATCGATTACTATTTCACTTTTCCGCTATTTTCTCGTAAAAATGCGACAAGTTTGAAAAAAAAAATATTTGTCGTCTTGCTTAAAGAGATGTTGGGACTGCTCCTCTTGTGCCTCAAATTTAAATGGGGACAGGGGGTAACGAAGCCAAGAGCTCCCATAATCGGCTTTATACCGCTTTTTAACTTAAATCGGTTAATCTTTTAAATAACTAACTAATTGTTAAACTGCACAAGGCAATCGTCTTTTACTTATTTATTTTCATATTTTCATCGATCTTTGAACGCAGCTGAGACAAATAACACTTGAAAAATCACCTTATAATTTTAAGAGTAACTCGGTTCCTTCATAATGAAGGCAATACTTGCCTAAGTATTTAGCATTCCGAAAATGCATACGTGTGTGGAAATCTATCCAAACGTACCTACAGTCAGAGCCACAACTGCCTTTGACTCCCTACATACTCAAATTTATAAGATTTTATATATTTAAACTAGGGATACATGGGATATTAAGCATCCATTCGGTATTCTGCCTATTAGGCCATGTTACCGAATATTCGGTAATACCGAATATCATATTATTAGGTTAAGTCGAATGCTTGATTTAATGCATTTTGAATGCAGCTGAGACAAATAAAGTAACATCTTAAAAATAATCTAATAATTTTAAGACTAACACTGTTCTTTGTTGTTAAATTTAAAGTACTTGCCTGTCCAAGTATTAACGTTTTGAAAATGCATGAAATGGAATTCCAAAATGGAAATCTATACAAACGAGCCAACAGTCAGAGCCCCATTTGTCACCGGCAACGTACACACTCGGATTTATAAGATTGTATATATTTAAACTAGGAATACACCGAATATTAAACATCCATTCGGTATTCTGCATGTTCGGCCAGGCCGAATATTCGGCTTGGATAAATATCAAAGATACATATTCTGCTTGCCGAATATTCGGTTTGGCCGAATATCAAACTACTTGGCCAAATCCTAAAGTTAAAAACCTTTTAAAACACATTTCTAAAAACTATTCACAATTTCTACTTTTAACTATGTACTTATAAATATTTAAAATAATTGGTTGGTTGATTTTTTTATGTCCGCCATTTATCAACAAGAGGGGTATCCGCCTTGGGGGGTCTTTCTAAGGGAATTTAACCCTTATTCGAAGAATATCGCGGAAAACTCCGAACGATAAGGCCGACGGGTGCGAATGGGTTTAAACCCAGCACTTTAGATCTATCAGTTTTAGACTCGAATCTTTCGACCACTGGTAAGGCTTTTAAAAATTAATTGGAAACAAACTTGTATTTAAATAAAATACAAGTTGAATGTAGATTCTGCTTTTGCAGAATTGAGTTTCGCCTCCGATTAGAAGAAAAAAAAAATCGATACAGGTTTTTTAGAAGGGCGACCCCGTTTAGATTGCATTGAACTAACTTCATTTTTCTTGTGTTTAACAATATAATAGAAAACATAACGGCGTGAAATACCCAATTGAATAGCAATTTCTCTCTGAGACATTAGAATTGCGGAATAATAAAGAGATACAATTTGACGTGCTACTTCTTCATTGACTAGATTCATCAAAAACGGATTTTTTCTTTAGTTTAAATACTTTTTTATAGAATCTGAGTAAAAGGAAATGCAATTTAACAATAAAACGAGTGGAATCCCGTCGAATTCAATGAGTGAAATGTTTAAAAGACCCGATCGATTTGGTTTACAAAAAAGCAAAAGTAATTACATTATTGAATCAGTATATAATAAATATTTTTACAAACTAAATGTCAAATTTGCCAGTTACAATTTTGCATGCAAATATTCGCACATCTTCAGTTAAAATTGTAATCTGAATGCCGGCGAAATCAAGAAATTTTATTTTATATGCAATGCACTCACAAAAAACTAATTTTATTAAAAAAAAAAAAAAAAAAAAACTAATTTTATTTTTACTGTGACATTATTTTCACTAACTGAAGTCATCTGAAAGTAAAATCTCAATCTCAGTGTCCATAATGAAAAGAAATATTGAAATGTGTTATCGTTATGATCGTTATCGTTATCGTTGTAATTCCCATTTATCGGGTTGCTGAATGACATAATTTTCCTCATTTGAAATTTTTCTTATTTTGCTTTAGATATTAATTTTTATCATAAATTATTTTCTGTTATTTTATTTACATTATTAATATTATTTCTCAGTAAATATATTTTTTCTTACCTTATTTAGTGCATAATTATACGCAATCATTTTGGAAAATAAATTTTTATTATCGAGAGAAAAGCTAAAATGAGTTGCCACCATTTTGAACAAATATCGTAAAAAGCATTTAAAATTAAAAATAAAATATAAAAATGGAAATAAATTAAAAAATAACTAAAATGGGCACAACTACAAATAAATAGCTTTCATTTAAAAAATAATTATCAAAATCGGTTGAGTAATAAATTCAGGGCTGATGACACGACATTTTTTGGCTTGTCTGAAAGAAATAGCATCGGAGGCTAATAATGTTTTTAGATTATTAATTTACTATTTGTAAAGTATAAGTTAAGAAAATTAAACATAAAGAGTGTTAAAATGATGATTAATTAGGATTTTCGTAGAATTATTTCATGTAGTTCTTACATTTTGTTTAGTACATTATCTATTGCTGCTTTTCCACAAAAAAAGTTTTCTAAACAAAATAGAAAAGCTTTTTTAGCTGATAATAAGAATCAAAACAGACAAATTTCGTTCAAGAAACCATAATCGTAATCTACTTTGAATGATATCATCGCATTTATTATAAACAAAATTAATTTGAAATAAATGTCTTTGAAATGTCATAATTACAGATAAAGTTGCGAATAAAAATTCAGTTTGTTTTACACCCAATATGTATAACCTAATGCATTGCACGTTTGATGAAATAAATGGATTAAAATATTGTTTCTTGTTAAAAAAAAAAAAAAAAAAAAAAAATATTATTCAAATATTCAGTATTTGATATTTGGCAAAAACCACTACGATGTGTTACCACAATAAATGGATTAAAATATTGTTTCTTGTTAAAAAAAAAAAAAAAAAAAAAAAAAAAAAAAAAATATTATTCAAATATTTAGTATTTGATATTTGGCAAAAACCACTACGATGTGTTACCACAATCGTAGTGCGAAGAAATCGCACTAATGAAACTTGGTCTATCGGCACTTTTATCATACAACAATTGTTTTCACAGTGCTCGCTCTAAAATATAAAAAGGCATGAATATACAAGAATGAAAAATTACAATCATTCGGTAATTTTACTGTGAACATTCGGTAAATCCGATGTGTACCCCACCCCCCTTTACAAACAAAATGCATTAGGCTAAACTGCTGTTAATAGTATTATTGTATCTGGCTGTCTTTTCAGTGATAACATAACTGACCAGGCTACTTTATTCTGAGGTGAAAAGATTTATTTTTAGACGGCACATCTGCATATATGTTTCAAAGAATTTTGTCAGTAATCGCCTTAAGCTAACGAATGGTGGTTTAGAAAGCATTTGAAGATTTTTACACCGTGGGTGGAAAAAAGGGTACAACCAACTCGTTTTTCTTTGAAAAGGGTGTTTGAAAATTGACCACAGGCATTTGTAATAACCTGTTTCTGTCGCTTTTTGAGATAAAGTAATTTGGGAATGGACAATTTTTGAGGAAAGAGGGGTTCACCTTCCTCTTTTCGCTTTCAGTACCTCATTTATCTGTGCTAATAAACAAATTACATTAGAAAATTAACAATTAAAGTTTCGTTATAACAACCTAATATTCCCTTTAAAACAGCTTCGACCGCTATTCTTTAATATTTTATTTTTAAATTGTACTTATTAAATTATGGGTTTTTCATACATTAATAATGAGATTTAATCATCTAACGGACTTAATTAGTAGTGTGTTGCTGAATAAATGCATATAAAAAATAAACATGAGTTTTGATTATAATTAACAAAGTTAACTAAATGATTTTTTAAAACTCATTTATCTTCGTTTGCGATTGTTAAGATTTTTGATGCATTCAGTATGTTAAACCTTTATCAAATGTGCATGCAATTGATTGAAATTCCTTCAATATAAGCATATCATTTGTGAGAAATTTATGGATAAGTTATTTTCAATAGTAATACTTTAATGTTTAGAAAAAGTAAAATATGTAATCATTCGTGTACATTATTTAACTAAAAAAATACGTAAGATTTTGGTGAAATTATTTTTCTCTAAAATTATTTATAGGAAAGAGAATAGGATCTTTAGGTTTTTTGAATATGTTCTTGTAGAAGTCTGTAGTATATAATAAAGAAAGAAATATGAGTAGTATTTAAATATGTACAATAAAATTCTACTTTTTTTTTATTTAAAAGACTTAAATTTCCGTTTCCGTTCTTTAAAGTTATTTTTATGCGAATTAGTTTCATAATAACAAAAAAAAATGTTTACGAGTAAAAAAAGGAAAAGTAAAACATCTTTTGAAATGCCTTGTCCACACATTTATATTGTCAATATTATTATTATTTTATAATGACTTTTTTTACTTCCCTTATTAGTTATATAATATTTGCTGTAATCAATATGTATTATTTTTGTTAAAGTTTAATTTGTTTAGCTAGTTGCTTAAATTTCTTAATGGTTGTGGAACAATACTTCGGCACATGTTCTGAAACTTCAAATGCATACATTAATGTATAAACATAAAATAAATTTTTAAATGTGGATTTTATGGGGAAAATGTCTGAACAAACATATTATATTTACAAGATATCCACTATCTTATCATATTTGCTCGTCATAATCAGAAATAATAACATTGTATTTTTCCTTAATCCACACCCTGATGAATTTTTAATTCCAGGACAAAATTCACCGCGGACAAGTTCCCTAAGGACAACAACTTCCACCAGACAAAATCCACAAGGACAAAATTCCCACGTATTTTTAGAATTGTAATACTATCTCTACAAAACATAATTTTTCGGATAAAGATTTTAATAAAAGTAAAATAAATCCAACTGAAAAATTTTGCATATCTTACAGATTTTTTTTTTTTTTTTTTTTTTTTTATGTGAAAAGAAACATAATTGCACTCTTAAATAACATATGAGATAACTCAGAGAATAATTCCCTATTGTTTTATGGTCCAAAAACTGAGCAACTGGAATCTCAGGATTTAATCAATTTTGCCAATATAATTTTGCTTTGCAAGTTATATAATAATAATAATAACTTTAAGATATATAATGCATTTGTATGCCTATTATGAATCTTTAGGATAGAATTTTTGCTTTAATTGTATTTTTAAATGTACAGATAGATATTTTCTTTATTGATTGTTTTTGTAGATATATTTATTGTTTTAAATGTAACTCACCGTGTTGGAATTTTTAATAACTCCATAATTCTGTGTTGGCATTGTCATAAGCAGTAAAAAGCCACAGATTTAGAGTTATTACAGCGAATATACTAATTATATATTGCATGTGCTCATAAGAAGCTATCTCATTCATCGAAATCATCCACTCGCTAATGCTAATTCCATGAAGATTTTTTTAAAGCTATCTCATTTGCATTTCAGTATTTCTCCTTTTATATTTATTTATTTGTTTATTACATGGTATAGCTGAGTTTGATCTCTACAAAGAACGCTTTATTTTTATTTTTTTCTTTGAATGCAAGGTTTTTTTATGAAGATGCTTTCTTCTATGAAACTGATTTCAAAAATGAAAAAATCCTCATTAGAAAAGAAAGAAAAAAATCTGGTACAAAAAATTCGAAAAGATAAAAAACTGCATTGGTAGAGATTGACTCAACTATTCAATGAAAAAAACGCATCTAAAAATATTGAAATACAAACGAGATTTTTTTCGAATTTTTTCAAGTAGGATTAATATTTGCGGATATTTTCGCATAATTAGCCCCTTCAGAGGCTGCTTCAGTCAAGTAAAAATAAGTGTTTGCTAATGCAATTCCTATAAAAATATATACAAAAAGATATCTCGTTTCCATTTCAGTATTTTTTGCATTGGATAACTGAGAACTAAGGCCACCTATCCCTTTTTAGATGCGTTCGTAGTTATATAAATACGTAGCTACAATAGTCGTTAAGTCCGTCCGTCCGCATATAACAGCGCAAAAACTACCCTACCGAAATTTTTGATATTTAAATTATGTAATTGTTGCATAATTTTATCGATTCATTTCAAATTTTGTGAAAATTGAATGCATAGTTCTATTTCAGGTACTATAAAAATTATTCCTTTTCATTACGGCCAATTGGAAAAAAATAGTTTTTAATTGCATTTTAATGATGCTACATGTGCTTTTGAACATAACAAAATTTATGTGCATCTATGAAAAATATATAAAAATATACTTACTGTTAGATGAAAAAAAAAAGTTTTGATATTAATTTACAGGGCCACACAAAAGTATTCCATTACATAGTGGTATAGGAGGAAGCATTGTTTGGGGTGCGTTTTAATTTTCTTAAACTATTATACATATTATGAAATTGATTAACTTTGTTGAGGTGTACTAAAAGTTATCTCCTGTATAATAGAAAGTAGATAGTATTTGCAGGGACACACAAAAGGAGTGAGTCATACAAAAGATTTCTGATACTATAGTATATAATGCTATTACATCAATAGTATTACATACTATAGTATTCAGACATCAATGTCTGAATATTTTTAAAAATTCTTTTTAGCACGAATGCACCTCATTTGCTACGTTTGACGTGCAACTTCTGAATTGTTTGATTTTTTTTATAGGTATTTTAAAGGAGGACATTTTTACTTCCGGAACCAGTTTCAAAAGTGAAAGTGTCCTCTTAAAAAAAAATCTGCTAACGAAATCAGAAAAGTGAAAAAACGGCCTTTGTACAGATCAACCTCAGCCATCCAATGAAAAAATATTTAAAATATTGAAATGCAAACGAGATATCTTTATGAATTTCTTCCATAGGATTAGCATTAGGAAGAGGATATTTTCACGTGAGGGAAATAGTCACTTAATATATCGAACATCCAACATAAGGACTCATAAACTATAACGACCAGTTTAAAAGTCTCAAATCTTTTAAAAATCTTACAATGCTGTTTTTCATCCTGGAGAAGCAGAGACGTACCCACAGAAATAAGGAGATCGGCTAATTGCGCCTAAGCCATCAATTCACTAAATTGGGAACTTTATGGATTATTTCAGCTGTCAATAATGGAATTTTTTTCAACTCACAAAAATTTTAAACACATTTTATGTACATATATAATATAATTTTTTGCTAATAATAGCTTTTAAATCACATAAAAATGGACAGCATGAAAAGGTATGTTGCACAAATTGAAAAATTGAAAAAAAAAAAATAAATAAATAAATAAATAAAAGATGATAATAAAAAATTCGTATATATATTTTTTCACAAGTAATTCAAGCATTGGAAAATTGTTTAACTATTTGCGAAGAGAAAATTTTATGAAGAAATAACACTTGTTATTCAACAGTGCCATTAAAATAATAATAATAATAATAAATAAAAAACATTATTTTCCGTTTAAAAAAATATATATTTTTTAATTTGACATAGTAGGAAAACATTTAGAAAATTATGTATGGGAGGGAATATTTTCATCAAGTTTAAACTAATTTCTCATTGACTGTACTTTCAAATGTTTCATCCTAAGATGATGCACTTGTTAGTTACTAATAAAAAATAAAATAAAATAAATACATAAAAAATATTGATTTTTTATAGTACTTATTTATATCTATAAAGAAATATGTCCTGGTTGATTCGCTCTCTCGTCATCAACGAGCAGCCAAAACTAATCTTGATACGTAAATGAGGTGGTCATAACCCTAGCATAAGGATTCCATTTCAAGAAAATAAAGAAAATAAAAGAAAGAGATTGTGCAGTAGAAGGTGCACGCAATATCTATTTTATCTATTTCAACAATAAACACAACCTGATTTCATATGCTTTCTTATATATGGCATCTGTTTACAAGCTTGGTTCGGTGTTAATCATACTCTCACACACAGAAAAAAAATAATTTAAATTTAAACTTGATTTTTCAAAAATGAGTTAAGTTCAAGCTTAAATTCAAAAAGATTTCAAACGAACTCGCTCAGCTGAAACTCATTTATGAAAGTAAGCAAAATTCACTATAAATTTATATACATATATGTATTAGACTATTATGGACCAAATTTACAAAATTTTGTGAACTATTCTTTTGGGTATTCGACATAAAGGTCTTCAAGAGCCCATTCCCATTTCAATTTTCCTTATCGTCACTCGGTCCGAGTTTCGTTTGAAGATTACTTTTTTCTATAGGTTGGACCAAGATGGGAAAGGACAGGATTTATTTTCCAGGGTAAGTTAAAAGTGTGCTACATTACAGTTGAAATCTGAATAGGCAAAAATTTTCCGTTCCAGTTAATAGATTTTTCCAATTTTTCAAATTTCCAATAATAATTATTTAAACTTTCTGGGAAAATTTTGAAATTCCTTAAGACTGTATTAAAAAAAAGTATCCATGCTCAAATACTCAAAATTTTTGGGCGCATTTTCAGACTTTTTTTTAAAGATAAAAATAGAGAACTTGCTTACGAAATTTTATTATATATTATATATATATATATATATTATATTATTTATTATATAATATAGGCCGTGTATTTTCGTTTTTCACTAAATTTATTGCAACTTGATTTTAAAAAAGTTATCTTCCCAGTATGACCCTTTTTTCCGTTTCCAACACTATCGCTTCAGGAAATTCGGTTTAGAATGCCAACTTTGACTGCATTTTCGGCCTTATATTCGCCTTTATCAATAAATTGACAAATACGGCACAATATATGGTTTCTGAATAAGTAAACCTGTGGATTTGATGTTTTCAAAACAAAAATAGATTTAAAAATTAATCAAAAAGTAAGAAACTTGGATTTGAATGCACCTTAATGATATACTTATTATAAATGACGGATAAAATGCATTAGTAACCTGTATAGTGTTGATTGCTCTGTGCGGATATTTTTATTTTTACGTCGATATATTTAAAGTTTTGTTTTATACGAGGAGTTCGGATAACAAAAAACAAGTATGAAAAATCATGCGTTAAGCATAGATTATGAAATACTTTCCAGCACTTCCTGAAATTTTAATAAAACTTCACAAGTGCTACTATTTATAGACAAATATGTATTCTAATACTTTTGAACAGCCTTGTGTTTGATCTGTCAATTGATATACATACTATATAAAGGGAAAATTTAACTTAACCAGAAAACGCTGAACAGTCTCAAATTTATCTTTCAGCAAATTATTTTAATAGATAGAAGTATACTTATGTACTTTTCTTCAGCCCTGTAGTTAACCTATTAGTTTTATTATACGCCAATATTTAGCTACAGTTTAGTTCAAACTAAAACACCCTTAAGACTACTGAAATCACATTTCCAGAAATTATTATCCTTAGGCGATCCATGTATCCAATTCTTTGGGTGGCCCTGTATATCACTTTAACTATATTCTACAAACATTTCTTAGTAAACAGAATGCAGTTCATCATGAAAATACGTAATTTTTTTTTTTTTTTTAAATCTTTAAGTAAATTATGCTCATATTCAGTAACCTTGAGCTCTTTTCTTTAGCCCAGTGTATATCAACCATATCATTCATACATACCATATAATTATGTATAAATTTAGTGAAACTTAAAAGCGCATATCATACTTAAAAATACATTTTATCCTTACATTAGCCATCATCGATAACATAGAGTACTTTTGATAGAATATACTGTTTGAAATCTTTTGTGTGTCCCTGTAAATCTGTGCACTTTGTAATATGCATGAAATATCTTATATTAAGCTTCAGTGACGTATATCTGTTTTATTATACTTGAAACAGTTCAATATAATTAAAATATGTCGCAAACAATTTCTCCTTTACCATTATGTAATGGAATTATTTTGTGTGGCCCTGTAAATGAATAATATCTATACTTTTCACCTCATATTTAAAAAAATGCATATTTAGTGCAGTTTGTAGATGCATATAAGTTTTAATATGTTTGACAGAGTGTAACATCTTTAAAATTCATTCGAAACGATTTTTTCCCATAGAACGTAATATGACGAACAAATTTTGATTGTCCATGTAAATAAACTAATTATGCTAAGAATTTCATTTGGAATAGGGTTCGTACTAGGGTAACCATCAATAACATCCAAAAATTTCAGGACAATCCGACTAAATTTACAAGAGTTGGAGCGCGGTCAAACGGCCAGACATACTGAAATCATAAATACTTCTGAACTTTGTTGGAAAGTTAAAAAATATTAGTTTTTCTCTCTTTTTTTAGAAAGATCTTAGAAAGCCCCCCCCCCCCCCAAGCGTAAACCATTGACTTAAAGCGAGAGAGCTAAAAAATATATTTTTTAAAAAGCTCATTTCATTACTTTGAAATAAATTTATTAAAGAAAAGAAGTTTTCTCCATTTCCGGAGAGGGAAAATATAACAATGATATGAAACTTTTTAAACGGTCCGTCTTTTAATGAAATATATTTCTACATTCATATAAATCAATTTCATACTTTTCTTCTTTTGCAAAAAATGATTAACACAACTTATAAAAAAACTGTAATTTATTACAATTTTATTAATAGTTTAAAACATTGGGTAATAATTGATTTTGAGAGGGCCACTTCCTTTATTATCAAAGCGATTTTAATTTTAAAAAATACTGCATTCTTCTAAAAAAGATTTGTATCCACAATACTGCCACATAATGGATTCGAACGTTCTCTAAATAGATCAATGAACAGAACAAATGTTGTCAACCGTTCGCTAACAGTGAAAAAACTACTGTGTCTTATCTCCCCTCTTTGAATAAAAGACTGTTTCAAAAAGAAACGATTCTAAATCGTTTCACAATCGACACAATACAAGGATAAGATATTTAAATATTTACTACTGCAATGTAACTGTTTAAGTGAAACTAAGATGCTTAGTCTCCCGTCTTCAGTTAACTTCATATAATGAATGATACTAACAACATTCATAATGCTCCTTTGAAGTTAGAAGAATTGTCTTCGCTTTTAAACGCAGTTTTAAGAAAAATAGCTACAGATGTTAAAAAACTAATAGCTAAAATTTTAACAGATGTTAAAAACTACTGATGTTGTAAAATAAAAAAGGCGTAACATACAAGTGTGGTGCGGTGCGGAATGTTAAAAAAAAATTCCATTCTTTCAAACCCATTGCAGCTTATTTAGTTCTTTGTAGTTTCGAACACAGGTAATATTCATAGGAAGAGATTTTTCAAAATGATTGCACTATAACCGGTACTTCCCAGGGCTGGAGAAGATAAGTAAGGATAGAAACTGCGGACGGAAGCGAGCCGTAATGACATAGCCAGGAGCATAAATGGGAAAGAAAATTAAACAGAATATTGAAAAAAAAATTCCGAATTGTGTTTCTTTCGAATTTTTTCCAGCAACAAATTTAAAGAACATTTGCCCGCTATTTGTTGTTTTAAGGTAGCTTTAAATATTTTCATAAAAACAGCTTAAAAATTTAACGAATTATTTTTAATTTTTTTCAAAAGAAATAAATAATTTTTGTTACATGGCTTGAATTATACTTTAAGATATTAACATTAATAAGAAAAATGATATATTCATTAATAATATATTTTTTAATTTGTACAGCAAATTACATTAATTTAAAAAAGAGAAAAAGAAAGAAACATTTTATACTTATTGATTGAACTTATAGGAATATTATAGATAATGTTAGCATGAAGTGTAGTAACGGGAAATTTTGCCCCTCCAAAGCATAAACCTGGGTGTGTCAATAAAAAAAAAATTAAAAACTTAATGTTATTCATACAGATTGCTATAATTGCTAATTATATTTTTCTTTTTAAATCACAAAAATAAGTATTCTTTAAATACAAAAGAAAAATAAGGAACTATTTTACATGCTTCATTGAAGCCATAACAATGCTATAAATACTAAAAAAATAATTACATTTTAAGTTAGAAAATATAATTAAAGGGCTAGTTGTCAAAAGAAAATATTTTGTAACTGTAACTTGAATTACATTTTTAGGTTCATGTTTGAATAAAGCATAGTCATAATGGAACATGAAAAGTGTTATTAATTAAAAAATTGATGAAAAACTTTGAAGTTGTTAAGTAAAACGTAGATTTATGAATATATTTCTCTCCGATTTATTAAATCTTTCCACAAATTCAAAATAGCTACTTTCTGACACATTTCTGAATTCTTTTCTTTTCGGAAACGTATAAAATTGACAGGTTTTCTCATTCAAAAACTGTGAATTGAATCGCGTTATCCATTTATTATTATTATTATTATTATTATTATTATTATTATTAAAGAGATCATTTATTTGTGGAAATACGGCTACAGATAGCGTTTTGAATCGAATTTCGGAAGCGACATAACGAGAAAGGAGAAAAACTTAAATCCCTGATAAGAATCTCTTATACGTCGTTACGTAATTCGTTTAGAAAAAAATGAAAAACACTATTTCATTCCCAAAACTTCAAATAATCATGCTTGTCAATTTTAGGGCTTTACAGTTAAAAGTTAGTCAAACATTTTTTCAAAGATTTGGGTTGTTGAGCAATGAATTTGAGAACTACCTTAAGGTGCATTTCCAAAGATTCCGTTAACAGATGTTCATTATCACTATTGATATTTTTACAAAACATATTGCTTATCTTACACATTTTGAGATTCCCCATGAAAGTAATCAGGATTTTCCTTAAGAAATGAAGGAAGTGTACCCCACCTTCACATCTCTGCTTTCAGCGCCCACAACCCCCTCTATTCTTTCCAAAAACAAACTATCATTAGAAAACTAATGATTAAAATTTTATTATGACAATTTAATATTATATTATTTTCAAAAGAAATTCTTTACTAACATTTTCCTCGTAATATATCAAGTAAAAAGCATTAATTATGACCAATTTGGGACATTTTCTTTTAGACATCATGTAATGCATTTGATTCGCAAAGGTAAAACTTGCAAAGAAATACTCATGTCAACCAATCTACTACTTTTCCTATTATTATCATAGTAGTCTTTTTAGGAGCGTTCGTAATTATGTAAATACGTAGCACCTATTGTTGTCGCTCAGTCCGTCCGTCTGTCCGTCTGTCCCTTACATTACATCAATGGGGAAAAAAGTTTCAAATGCATTTTAATCGTTTGAAATTTAAAACTTATATTTATTACATAATTTTGTCGAGTCATTTCAAATGTTATGAAAATCGGATGCATAGATCAGTTACAGGGACAATCAAAAATATTCCGTTACATTACGATCAATGGGAAAAAATGTTTCAAATGCATTTTAAAGGTGTTACACTCATTTGAACATAATATAATTGACATGAATCTATGATGTATGTACTAAAATATACATTCTGTACAATCTGGGATGCAGAGAATATTTATTATTAAATTACAGGACCACACAAATGTATTCCACTAAATAATGTTATACGGGGAAACATTGTTTGGAGCGTGTTTTAATTATATTAACCTACCTTCACATTTTATGAATAAGATATACGTTAATGAAGTATAATAAAAATTACTCCCTGCATATTTACAGGAACACAAAGATTTCGACCACTATACTGTATCCAAAGTACGCTGTACTATACCAGCAAGATCTGAATATTCTAAAACTTATAGTAAGAACGCACCTCATTTGCTACGCTTCACGTGCAATTTCCAACTTGTTTTTTTTTTTTTTTTTTTTTTTTTTTCATAAAGTTGTGTGAGTTATACCCTATGTACAGACGTGAGCAAGCAGTGCTGG
Source organism: Maratus speculifer (assembly GCA_964019185.1). Classification (NCBI taxonomy): domain Eukaryota; kingdom Metazoa; phylum Arthropoda; class Arachnida; order Araneae; family Salticidae; genus Maratus; species Maratus speculifer. Next base: position 83,841,168 of record OZ025292.1, on the reverse strand, counting down.
GTACAAAATTTATGCATACATATAATATGTACAAAGCTCAGCATTAGGCACTTCCATAGTATTAAAAAAAAAAAAAAAAAAAAAAAAAAAAAATCAACAAATAGATAGAAGGGTGGAAAAGTGGGACTCCCTATTCCGAATAATTCTTTGCCCTCCGCCCTCATAGCTTTATTTGAACCCTTCTTATTTTATATTTAACAAGATTTCATTGCTGAGACCTTGACAAACGCAGAAGTGCATTTTCCCGACCCGCCCTCTCCTCCGTAACGTACCAAAAATGCCTAAATAAATTATTTCGAATAAAATGAAAAAAGTGAGAAAAATAAGTTTAAAATTTGATTTATACACAATTGTATGCGTCTGTCTTTGTTTATATTATTCAGTCTTTTAACATCTCGCCTCATTATTATTATTATCATTATTATTTAGATTGCTATATAGTTGAAACATTCCTTTAAAAAATGCTATGAAACTCATATTTTTTTATTTTTTAAAATAAGATCACATCAAAAACTTAATTTAAAAAATCATAAATATTTTGTGCTTCTGACCGTCATTTTCAATTATATTTTTATAATTCTGATGATGTTAATTAACGATTTTCTCAAAATTTTATCATTTGTCGTGGGACACGAGGTTTTCAGCTGTAAGTACACAAAATTTGAAGTCTCTGACTTATACTGGTTTTGTGTTCGGGCTCTGTGACAGACGAACAGACAATGGAAGAGATGAATAAAGTTTCATGAGATGAACGAAACCCTAAAATCAAATTCATAAGATTCTTGCTATAATGTATTACAGATAAAAAAAAAAAAAAAAAAAAAAAAAAAAAAAAAAAAAAAATGTAAGTTTTAAAATTCTTTTCCCACACATACAAAATGCACGAGTTTACATTTACAGTCATTTTCTTTTACAGAAATATATTCATAAATTTCGTGGTTGTAAATACTGCACCGAATGAATATATGAAAACACATTGTTAGAACTTTGTAACATTTTCCTTCTCTGCAAGAGAATCATTTGACAAAAACATGATTTACACATATTTTCACATTGTAAAGAAAAACAGAGAATCATAATAATCTATTCTTGAAGAATTAAAAACACAGATAGCTAATAATCAGTTACTGTACTCTGCAAATTTCGCTGGTAAACGCTGGTAGAAACTACTTGACGGGAGGTTCTGGGTTCGAACCCAATCGCACCCTACGGGTCCCCATTCGGAATATACCATAGTTTTCTTCAAAACATACGAAATTGCGGTTTAAGCTACATTAAAAAGACCTCGCTGGAGGGCACTCTCTATAGTCCTATATTCCACGTCCAGGTAATTGGCAATCATAAATAACAAGAATGAGAACATGAGACTTTTTTGTGTTCAACTCAAGGTGTGGAGTTGAAAATAACAACAACAACAACAAAAAACATGTAGGTTTGATAATTTAAAGTTGTTATTTATTATTGCCTATTTCTGGACGTGGGACATAGGCCTACAGAAAGTGCCCTCCGTCGCGCCGGTTTTTTTTTTTTTTTTTAAGGTAGCCTAACCCGTATTTACGCAAATTTTGAAGAAAACTCCGAACAGTAAGCGCGCTATTGGATTCGAACCTAGCAACTCCCGTCTACCGTCTTCAAGAGCAGAACCTCTCAGACACAGGTTGGACTGATATTTTAAAGAAATAATAGATATTCAAAAGATTCTTGCTTTTTTTCTGCGATTTTTAGGTAGATTTCGTATGAAATACTACCTATTGCATTCGCACCAGTTTATCTATCTATCTATCTATCTATCTATCTATATATATATCTCACTTTTTTATGGACACGATAACTTCTATAATTCTTCACCAATCTCCACCAAACTGGTACATAAAATCAAAGGGGATAAAATCTCGGATAAGTTCGTTAATGGACAAAATCGGATCAAGGGGGTCGAAATAGTGGGCGTTTTTTTGAAAACAGAAAAAAACCTCGTAACTTCTTAATGAAAATAGATATCGAATCAGTTTAAAGTTTATATTACTTCTAAATAATGGGCCAAAAGTTTATGCATGACAGATTTTTGATAAAGTTAAAAATGGGCTCAAGGGGCGAAAAAAATAGGGTTTTTGGGAGAAAAAAAAAATCATAACTTTGTCAAATCCATCTAAATTTTTTATAAATAATCTCAAAATTATCTAAAACTTTTGTATTTGCAAGTTTTTGATAGGACTAACATTTACCGGTAAAAAAATTTAAAAACGAAAATAAAAAAGGGTTTGGAAAAAGAAAAAAATCCATAACTTTGTCAATTCTTAAACTATCAAATCCAATTAAATTTATTTTACATCTCCTCAATAATACCTATAATTTTTATATCGACAAGTTTTTCATAAGACCAATCCGTATAGCAAAAATAAATTAAACAAAAATTGGAGTTGGAGGAAAAACCTCTAATCCAAACTGCTTACTTTCTGAATCGGTTTTTAAATCCTTTTTTTATTTTAAACGCATCCAAATGGCAGATCCTCTTATTTAAAAACTATATAATGTGAAACATTGGCCAGTTTTTTGATAAAGACAGAATATATTTCAAAAAAGGCTGCCAAAAAGGGTATTTTGAACAGAATTTCCCAAAGTGACCGTGATAGGAAATTTGAGAAAATATTCAAATAACAAATTTCGTTTTTTTCTGACTCATTTTTAAATCCATTTTTACTGTCAAACGTATCCAATGTACAATTCCTCTTATTTAGGAACTGTATAATGTGACGCATTGGTCAATTTTTTGATAAAGACAGAATATATTTAAAAAAAGGCTGCAAAAAGGGTATTTTGAACAGAATTTCGAGAAGTTATCGTGATTGAAAATTTGAGAAAGCATTGAAATAAAAAATTGCGTTTTTTCTAACTCATTTTTAAATTTAGATTTGTTCTCAAACGCATCCAATTGACAGGTTCTCTTATATAGGAGCTGTATAATGTCCCGTATTGGTCAGTTTTTTGATAAAGGCTGAATATATTTTTTAAAAATGCTGTCAAAGTGAGCACTTCGCGCAAAATTTCCCGAAGCTACCATGATTAGGAATTGAGGTTGTATTCAAAATTGGTTATTTTATAACTCATTTTTAAATTCCAGTTTGCTCTCAAACGCATGCAATTGACAATCTTTTGTTATTTAGGAACTACATAATGTACTGTATTAGTTGATTTTTTAATAAAGTCAGAATTATTTCAAAATATGTTGTTAAAATGGGTATTTGATCTGAATTTAGCTTAAGATGATTCTGATAAAACCAGTTCTTACAGAAAAATGAAATTAAAAATGTTTCAAAAGAGTACAAATATAGTTGTTAAACTGGGTTTATCTGTAATCAAATTTATTCTTTGTTGTTGAAATGAGCACTCTTCGAAATCTACCTCCGCCTATAGGCCAAGCCGACAGGGATTTTTTTTTAAATAACCCCTTTCCACTCACGCAAAGAGGAAGAGAAATACATGGGGCGAAGAGTGCAATAAGACTATTGTCCTCTTTTTTCTTCATATTTTAATTTAGAAAAAATACATTCATGAAATTATTGGTTTACAATATAACAAGAAGGAATACATAAAAATCAATTCTTAGTAACTTCGAAATTCCTGTCCAAACGAAAATGGGTGGGACGTGATTTTAAAATTACTATTAATATGTAAATTTAAATCGAAATTTCAGTCATTTTCGTTATAAAGTATTATAAACACAAACATCTAAAAACCAAGTTGTGTAACTTATCTACATAATTATATTATCATTATTATTATTAATATATAATGACATTTTTTTTACTTCCGTTAAAAGTTATATCATATTTTCTGTAATCAATATGCATTATTTTTGTTAAACTTTAATTTTTTTTTTAGCTAATTGCTTAAATTTCTGAATGGCGGTGGAACAATACTTCGGCACATATTCTGAAACTTCAAATGCATACATTAATGTATAAACATAAAATAAATTTTTAAATGTGAATTGTATGGGGAAGATGTCTGAACAAATGTATCATATTTACAAGGTATCCATCATCTAATCATATTTGCTCATCATCTTCAGAAATAATAATATTGCACCTTTCCTTAGTCCATTTCCTGATGAATTTTTCTAGAACCACGATTACCACTCGCGTAGATTTTGGAAAAAAAATTTAAACAATATGCTGCCACAACTGATATAACTAAGTGATATCCGGTACATTCTAACAAATAATTATTAAAAAAAAAAAAAAAAAAAAAAAAAAAAAAAAAAAAAAAAAAAATTGCTAACTTATTTAGTTTAATTTAGCGGACAATTTATTTACAACTTTTATTTACATATAAACAAAATATTATTTACAATTAAAAAATAACATATATATCATCTACCGAGGCCCGTAGCTGGAAGTGAACGATAGGGAGGGGCTCAAGAAAATGTAGAGGGTAGGCTCATAACTTTTTTCCCCGCTCTCTGACTGAGAAAGATAAATTAGTGTACATTCACATTGTAGATACTATGTTTCTCATTAAACTGATGTAATAACTTCATTTTATGCTAAGAAAAGTATAGGATGTTGAAAATTTTGAGTGTATAACTGGCGCAAAATGAAACATTATGTTAGCTTCATATGTATAAATAGGATGAGGGAGTGTTGAAACACTTATTTTAGATACAATTTAGTAACCCTGAAAAACAGTGGAAAGTTCTCAAAATTAAGTTAGATTTTTGAACAGAACTTCATTTGAATTTTTGGAACATTTAATGACCATGGAATTTTTTACAGGAGGGGGAGGGGGGGGAGGGACGGCTGAGCCGCTTATAGCTACGGCCCTACATCTACCATGATAGTCCTCTTACATTAGGGTATCTAAAGGTATTTATCGGAAGATCACCCTTGATTTCCACGCAATATATACCAAGAACCTCAAAGTCTTTCCCTCAAAACTCTACCAAGGAAAACAAAGCTGACCCCGAGAGAACAAACGAAAAAAAAAAAAAAAAAAAACTACATTTTTGACCATAGGAAATATTATTTATACTTTCTCTTACGTCCAGATAGTTTGGGAATTCATTATTTCTTTATCTATGAAATAAGTTCTTAATTAGAAAGAGGAACTGAAGGATTGATACTCTAGGATTTGTTCACATTATCAAACTAAAATATCTCAAGTAACTTAAGATATGAAAAAAATGCTATCTTAAAATCTCAAGTACACAATGAGCAATATGAATTCAGTATATAAGTTAAACAATAATACAACAGTACCCTAAATAATTATCTGCTCACTAGTATCTCTCTAGTATCCGTAAACGTGACAAATATGTTGGGAATTTTTATTTAAAAAAAAATATTGGTTAATATCTAGCTGATTTTACTATTTTAATTCCTTCCATTTTTAATATTTTATTTATCTATTTATTTTGAAAAAAGATAATTGTCTGCATGATTTAATTTTATCTTGGTATTTCTCCAAATAACAAATAACAATATTTTCTGCTATACATCGGTGACACTCGTTAAGGTGAATCTCCGTCTGGTTTAACTATGAATGTCGACCTCTACCTGCACCCCAAGTTTCCTTAAATTCGATTATATTACTGCTGGATGTTGTCTTTGTTAAAAACATACCATGGGCTTTAAGTATAACTGGTGGAAAGGGCTATTAGAGGAATAATTGAAAGAAAAAAATATTATTTCTCTATTACTCTTTTTAATTTAAATTTAACTGTTTGGTTGAATATAACTAAATGTCATGCACTTGTTATTTACTAATAAAAATGAAAATAAATAAATAAATATTATTGATTTTTTAATAGTGTATAATTATATACACAAAGAAACATCTCACGGCTAATTCGTGCTCTCAAGTCATCAATGAGCAGTCAAAACTAATCTTGTTACATAAATGAGGAGCTCATAACCATAGTATATCAATACCATTTCGGAAAAAAGAAAGAGATTGTGCAATTAGAAGGTGCTTATAATATCTATTTTATCTATTCCAACAGTGAACCCAACTTGTTTTCATATGCTTTCTCATATATGACATCTGTTTAACAGCTTAGTCCAGTGTTAGTCATGCTCACACGCACAGAAAAAAATAAAAAGAATGATGTCCAGTTAAACTGCTGGCATAGAGCTCACAGACTGTGCAGACTAATTGTATATTACAGTCTTATATAGAAATGCCTTTCGAACAAAAATATGGAAGAAAGTACCCCCCTATTTTCTTTCTTTATACTTAATCATTGAAGCCCCAAAACTAATAAGGGATATGCCTTATCATATAAAAAACCTATATCCAAAATTCGAAGCAAGTCAAATATTTCTGCATAAAAACTCATTTATGTAATTTAAGAAACGTTGTCCCCCGTTTCCTCCTTTATAATTAACCATTAAAACTCCAAAACTGTTCAGAAATTCATCTTATCAGAAAGAACCTACATCCAAAATTTAAAGCAAATCTGATAACTCTGCATAAAACTCTATTTAGCTAACTTCGTTGTTAGATGATCGCCCGTATCCCTTTTATAATTAACAAAAGAACAACACAATAAATGAGCGAAGCTTCTTATTCTTATGAGCCTGTATACATAAATCAGGCGCGGATCAACGGGAAGGGGGGCGATCGGGGCGATCACCCCCCCAAACCAGTGTTAAATTCAGACTTTTTTCCGGAAGGGATTTCTGCGACTCCGTCAGAGACATTCTATTATTCTATTGTTCCGGAAAAAAGGCGAATTTCATTAAAATGTCGCTAAAAAGCCCTAATTTTGTCAAAGTGTCGGGGAAAAAGAGCGAATTTCGACAAAAGATCGCGGAAAAAGCACGAATTTTGTCAAAGGTTGCGCAAAAAAAAAAAAAAAAGAAAAAAAAAAAAAGAAAAAAAAAAAAAAAAAAGGAATTTTGACAAAGGATCGCTAAAAAAAGCGAATCTTGACACAAGATCGCTGAAAGCGCGAGTTTTGTCAAAGTGTCGCGGAAAAAATGTTTGCAAAAAAAAGCATTAATTCAAAGTATCGTGGAAAAAGAGCAAATTTTGTCAAAAGGTCGTGGAAAAAGCGCTAAATTTGTCAAAGGGTTGGAAAAAAGGAAGGCAAAGTATTGCAGAAAAAGTACTAATTTCGACAAAGAATCGCTGAAAAAGCGCGAACTTTGACATAGGATGGCTGAAAAAGCGCTAATTTTGTCAAAGTATCGCGAAAAAACGCGAATTTCGTGAAATTATTACGGAAAAGCACGAATTTCATCATAGAGTCACAGAAAAAGGCGAATTTCGACAGAAGTTCGCGTAAAAAACGCAAATTTTGACATAGGATCGCTGAAAATGCGCTAATTTCGTCAAATTATCACTGAAGAAGCGCGAATTCAATCACAGGGTCGCGGAAAAAACGCGAATTTTGACAGTGGATCGTGTAAAAAACGCGAACTTCGACATAGGATCGCTGAAAAGGCGCGATTTTTGTCAAAGTGTTGCGCAAAAAGTTTGAATTTCGTCAAAAGTCCGAAGAAAGATCGCTATTTTTTTCAAAGGCTTGCAAAAAACTGCTAATTTTGTCAAAGTACTGCGGAAAAGTGCGAATTTCGTCAAAGGGTCGCGGAAAAAATGCGAATTTCGAGAGAGAATCGCGTAAAAAACGAGAACTTCGACATACGATCCCTGAAAAGGCGCGATTTTTGTCAAAATGTTGTGTAAAAAGCTCAAATTTCGTCAAAAGTTCTCGGAAAGAGCGCTATTTTTTTAAAAGGTTGCGAAAAGGGAAGGCAAAGGAACTCGGAAAAAGTGCGAATTTCGACATAGGATCGTTGAAAAACCTTGAACTTCGACATAGGATTGCTGAAAAAGCGCTAATTTTTTAAAGTATCACGAATTTCATCAAATTATCACAGAAAAAGGGCGAATTTCGTCAAAGGGTCGGGAAAAAAACGCAAATTTTGACAGTGGATCATGAAAAAAACGCGAACTTTGACGTAGGATCGTTAAAAAAGCGCGATTTTTGTCAAAAGGCAGCAAAAGAAGAGCTAATTTTCTCAAAGTATCCCAAAAAAAGAGCGAATTTCATCAAACGATAGCAAAAAAAGCATAAGTCTCAGAATCTCCCCTCCCAAAAGATTCTCTGGATCCGCCCCTGACATAAATTGAAACAAATCGGTTAATTCTGCATGAAAAACCATTTACATGAATTATGAGGGGTAGTTTCCTCTATCCCCCCTTTGTACTTATGCATTGAATTTCAAAAACAAACTATAGAAGCGCCATTTAGAATAAATCTGTATACAAAATTTGAAGCAAATCGGTAAGTTTTGCGTGAAAAACCTAAATTAACACGGGGATCATCCCCTCCCCATTCCCCCTCTTTAAACTTATCCAATGAACAACAAATACTAGTAACGGAGACACCTCATTAGAATGATCCAACATCTAAGATTTGAACGAAATCTACTAATTCTACATGAAAAACCCATTTACGTAAATTAAGGGGAGGGGCAATAGCTGCCATTCCCCTTCTTATACTGAACGAAAGAACTCTCAAAAGTAATCAGGGAAGCGTCTTATCATAAACCTATATCCAAAATTTCATGTAAAATTGTAAAAAATTTATCACGAGTTATCCAGTTGGGTACGTATGTACGCACGTACATACATATATACAGAACGGACGAGCACATAAGCTCTCTGGCTTTGATAGCCTGTGAGCTAAAAACTAATTTAAATTTGAACTCAATTTTTCAAAAATGAGTTAAGTTCAAACTTAACATCAAAAGGATTTCAAAGGAACAATATATATACAGTGGCTCACAAAAGTGTTCGTACACTTAGGAATTTCAATGAAATAGGGCTCTATCAATTAATTAAAATTAATATTTTAGAATGGTTATTTAAGAGTAAGATCTATGACTCATTATTAACAAAACTACATAAAATATTTTGAAAACATAGCAAAACTTTATTTTGAAAAAATCACTAATCAAAAAATAACAAAAAAATTACCTCACAAAAGTCTTCGTACACTTTAAAAAAATCGCTGTATGTATATTTATAAATATTGTAATATTTCTCTAAAGTTGTACTTAATAGGATATTATTTAGCACCCACAAAAGTTTTTCAAACACCTGGGAATAGATTTAGTAAGTGTTTTTGTAATTTCTGCATGAAAGTTGATGCCTTCATCGAATATTGCTGCTTTTACTTCGCTTTTTGTTTCAATGCTGTTTTTTCGTGTTCTAACTTCCAGTTATCTCCAAATATGTTTTACTGGGTTTAAATTCAGCAATTGAGGTGATGTTTTCAGAACTTGTGAACAATTATAAAGACGCCAGAGTCGAATGTTGAGAGCCATGTGCCTTGCATCATTATCCTGATAAAAAACAAAGTTGTATCTGTTACCCATATATTGGCCTGATAATTTTAAATTGCCTTTTAAAATAGTGGAACAAAGATCGTGATTTATTATGCTATCAATGTATACCAAATTACCTAATTCTGATGCTGATATGCACCCTCACACAAGGACAACTCCACTGCCATGCTTAACTGTTCCAACTAAGTTCTTTGAATTAAATTCTTAATTTTTTTTCTCCATACTATTATGCACGCATTGAACCAAGAATGGCATACTAGATTTCATCTGTAAATAAAACATTATTTTAATACGATTCAGGTTTATTTATCATTGATTTTGCTAAAGAAAGCCTAAGCTTTCTGTTTTTCGCCCTAACAAAAATTTTTCTACGGGCAGAATACTTATATAATGCAGCTGGCCTTACCACTCGTGGAACAGTTTCAGGTGAAAAGGAAGTAGAAACTGTTTCATTAAATTCTGTAGCAACTTTTATAACACTTAAACGCGGATTTTTTAAGACTTTTCTAATTGTAAGTATTTGATCTCATTGCGTTAACTTAAATTAACGACCTTTTCATACCTAGTTTTCAATCCATTTTTTTTTTCTACAAAGCCTTTTATCGCATTCTTTACCATAGAATGGAATAAATTAACTAATTTTGCAATATTTCGAATTGATCTACTACTATTATGAAGAAAAATAACTAATTTCGAACGCTGTTGGTCGTGACATTACGATTACGAACCATTTTTAATTAATAAATATAATATTACGGACCAATTCTGCAAAATATAAAGCCAAGCGATATTTTAAATGTCAATACAAGCAAAAATAAAAATAAAGCGACAAACAATATTTTTAATAATGAAATTATCCGGAAATGTTTCTGTGTACGAAGACTTTTGTGGCGTCTTCTTTCTGTGGCATCTTCCGTTTACATTTTTAGATTTAAAAAAAATCCCTTAATGTTAAACAAAAAGGTTGTGTGTTATTTAGAATAACTTGGAGATAATATAAAAAAATTCTCGACTTCATATACGAATTTAGTTTCATGGAAATTTCTCTTTAGTACAAATTTTTAAAGTGTACGAACACTTTTGTGAGCCACTGTATATATATTTCAATTAGACTTTTATCGACTAAATTTTCAAAATTTTGTGAACAATTCTTTTGGGTATTCGACATAAGGTCTCCATTTCCATTTTCCTTGTCGACTCTGTGTGCGAGTTTGGTTCAGGAAATTACTTTTTTCTATAGTTCAGACCAAGATGGGCGACTGGATTTATTTTCCGGGGCAAGTTACAAGTAGTTACTAGTAGGAATGTGCTATATTATTGTTGAAATCTGAATAGGCAAAAATTTTCAGTCCCAGTTCCAATCCCCCACCAGTGGCCAAGAGGTTCTGACCTCTAAACTGGTAGATGGCAGGTGCTGGGTTCGAACCCAATCGCGGCCGTCGGCTTAATCGTTCGAAGTTTTCCGTGGTTTTCTTCGAACCTTGGATTTACTTGCGTGATTAGGTGAACGGATTAGGTTCCGTTAGAAAGACCCCCACGGAGGGCATCCCACTCCATTAAGGTCCTATATCCCTTGCGTAGATAATCGGACGTCATAAAATAAACCTAAACCAAACCCAGTTCCAATCCAGCACATTTGAATAAAAAAATAATAGAAAATAATTATTCAAACTTTCGGGGAAATTTCCGAAATTTCTTGAGATGGTATATATACAAAGAAAAATATCCATGCTCAAATACTCAAAATTTTAGGACACATTTTCAGACTTTTTTAAGGATAAAAACAGAAAACTTGCTGACGTGATTTTTGAAAATATCTATAAACGGCCGTGTATTTTCATTTTTCACTCAATTTATTGCAACTTGATTTAAAAATAGTTATCTTCCCAGTATGACCCTTTTTCCGTTTTCAACACTATCGCTTCAGGAAATTCGGTTTAAAACGCCAACTATGACTGCAGTTTTGGCAAAAGACTCTCCTTTATCAATAAATCGACAAACCACCTCACAATATATAGTTTCTCAATAAGAAAACCTCCGGATTTGATGTTTTCAAAACAAAAATGAATTTAAAAATAAATCAAAAAATAAACAACTTGAATTTGAATACACCTTAATTATACTTATTATAAATGACGCATAAAATGCACCGTATAGTGTTGATGTGTGTGGTTATTTTTATTTTTACATCGAGATATTTAAAGTTTTGTTTTATGCGAGGAGTTCTGATAAGAAAAAAAAAAAACAAGTAAGAAAAATCATGCGTTGAGCATAAATTATGAAATACTTTCCAACACTTCCTGAAATTTTTAACAAAACTTCACTAATGCTACTGTCTATAGGCAAATATGTATTCTAATACTTTTGAAAAGCCTTGTTTGATCTGTGAATTGATGTAGATACTATAAAAAGGGAAAATTTGTTTAACAAGAAAACGCGGAACAGTTTGAAATTTTCTTTCAGCAATTAATTCTAATAGATGGAGGCATACTTATATACTTTTGTTCAGCCCTGTAGTTAACCTAGGACCATTATTATATGCCAGTATTTAACTTTAATTTAGTTTGAACTGAAACACCCTTTAAACTACTGAAATCACATTTCCAGAAATTATATATCCTTTCGCGACTCATATATGTAATTCTTTGAGTAGCCCTGTATATCATTTTAACTATATTCTACAAACATTTCTTAGTAAACAGGATGCAGTTCAGCTTATTTAAAAAAAACAACCTTTAAGTAAATTATGCTTATTTTCAGTAGCCTCGAGCTCCTTTGTATAACCCTGTATATCAACTATATCATTTATACATACCATATAATATGTATAAATTTAGTGAAACTTAAAAGCGCATATCATAATCAAAACATTTTATCCTTACATTAGCCATCATCAATAATATACAGTACTTCTGATAGAACATACTATTTTAAATCTTCGGTGAGTCCCTGTAAATCTGTGCACTTCGTAATATGCATGAAATATCTTATATTAGGCCTCAGCAACGTATATCAGTTTTACTATACTTGAAACAGTTCAATATAATTAAAATATGTCGCAAATAATTTCTTCTTTACTATTCTATAATGAAATTCTTTTGTGTGGCGCTGAAAATAATTTCTATACTTTTCACTTTATATTTTAGTGCAATTTGTAGATGAATATAGGCTTTAATATGTTTGACAGTGCGTAACATCATTAAAATTCATTTAAAACGATTTTTTCCCATAGAACGTAATGTAACGAACAAATTTTGATTGTCCATATATATAAACTAATCATGCTGAGAATTTCATTTGGAATAGTGTTCGTGCTAGGATATACATCAATAAAACCCAAAAATTTCGACAATCCGACTAAATTTTCGACTAATTTTAACTGTTTGTCGTTAAATTTACTCTAGAAATAACTGAATTATTACTAAACTCATTAATAGATTTATACGGTTTGGAGACTTAAAATTTTGAAAAATTCTGTATCGAAAAACCTTTTAAGACGGAATCATTTACGAGTAAAAAAAATTTCAATCTAGATTCCAGGTGACAATCCAGCTTTTTACATTTTTCATTATATTTCAATTAAGGAAAGTTATTCATAAAATTAATGTTTTAAAATATAGTCAGAGGATTACCTAAATTTCATATCTTAGAATTTTAAATATTCTTAGTCAAAGGGACAGAAAAGGGAACAAGATTTTAACATGACATTTATTCATTTATTTTATTTTATTTATTTATTTATTTTTTTTCAAATAGAGATTTAAAAAACTTGCATTAATCACTATAAACATAGATAGCTAAAAAACAATTTCAGGATTTTTCAAAAATTTTGCTCTTTTTCTAAAGTGGGACCAAAAATGAGATTTTCATATTTTGTTTTTAATTTGAAAAAAATATAATTGTTTATAAGATTCTTGCTTTATTTGGAGACAATTCTTCATAAAAGTTAAACGTGTGGTACACTGTAAAAAAAAAAAAAAAATCTGCAAAGATACTAAACTTTTTCTAGGAAACTGGGATTCCTAGAACTTTTCCTGTAAAGGTAACAGTAAAAATTCAAGTTTCAGAGTCGGTTACATGAATTTTTCTTGTTATCGTTACATGAAAAGTTCTTGGAATCCCAGTTTCCTAGAAAAAGTTTAGCACCTTTGCAGATTTTTTTGACAGTGTAGAGAGCCTCTATTAAGTCCTCGTCTGTCGACTGGTATTACGTACTGATTCTCCGGTGGGTATTTCGTCCTCACTTGCTGGTGTGTTTTATGTCTTAGCTTTCCGGTGTGTTTATGTCCTGACTTTACGGTGTGTATACGTCCTGACTCTACGGTGTGTATACGTCCTGACTCTACGGTGTGTATATGTCCTGATTCTCGGGTGTGTATACGTCCTGATTCTCCGGTGTGTATATGTCTTGATTCTCCGGTGTGTATATGTCTTGATTCTCCGGTGTGTATATGTCCTGATTCTCCGGTGTGTATACGTCCTGATTTTCTGGTGTGTATACGTCCTGATTCTCCGGTGTGTATATGTCCTGATTCTCCGGTGTGTATACGTCCTGATTCTCCGGTGTGTATACGTCCTGATTCTCCGGTGTGTATACGTCCTTGGTTGCCGTTGTATTTCACGTCCTGACTTCCTGGTATGTATTTTGTCCTCTTTTGCTGCTGTGTTTTAGGTCCTGGCTTACCGGTGTGTATACTTCGTGGGTTGTTGATGTGTATTACGTTTTAAATTGTCGGTGCGTATTGCGTCTCTGTTTGTAGGTGTGGGAAAAAAATATTATTTTTATTCTTTTTGAATCATCAGTTTATTTTTTTGTTGTTTTTTCTCTTCTAATTGTTGCAACGCAAGTTTAAATAGATATAAAAATAATTTTTTTACCCTTTACTTCTAAAAGTGATGGAGTACCCCTGTTGCCAAAATTATAAAATTGGTATTACAAACTACGATAAAAATAATATCTCAAAAATAAATTGAGATACAGCTTTTCAACAAAATGCATTTAAAAATACATTTTTTCCCTTTGTTATGGTGTAAAAATTGAAAATGTGCGGTATTTAGAAGCTTAAAAATTTGCAGTAGCGTAAATTTCAAAATTGAAAATTCATTTCTTTTAATTGTTGCACGCAAGTTTAAATAAAATTATTATGTATATAACTAAAATTAATGGATTAAATAGATCACTTAAAAAATGTGCCTATTTGTTTTTATTTCATCATACTAAATCATATTTATCATTTATTTTGACACGCGAAATGAAATATTTTTTACATTTATTAAATTATTATTCATTTAAATTAAGAGCTGCCTCTATTGACCATTTTGGTCTCTTTAAATTTATGCTAAGCTTTGCTGTATTTTACTTTTATTCATAATTTTATTTACTTGCGTACCTTCACTAAATCTGCAGATTCAGATACAAGAATACAATTAATTAATTAATTAATTAATTAATTAATTAATAAATAATAATAATAATAATAATAATAATAACAATAATAATAATAATAATAATAATAATAATAATAATAATAATAATAATAATAATAATCAAAGTTAATTGAGATTTACAGAAAATAGACACTTTTTTTATTGAAAATTTTCGCGATTAAAATACGTTCTTCTTGTGTACATAAAAGATAAAAAAAAAACACTAAAATGAATTTTAAGATTAAAAACTGAAGATTATTATTTATACTTATAAAGAAACAACATGTAAATTGTATCGTAGCACGAATTTTTTTCACAATGTCCGGGGTTGTTTGTGTGTATCAACATAGTAAATGTCCTCAGTTGATTGTAAAATAATGAAGTCCTTAATTGATTGTGTGTATCAAGTTCACTGTGTATGTAAGTGTGTATCAATGTCCCCATTTATATAGCAAAAATACATATTGTGAAATTTTGTGAAATTCTGCAAATTTGACAAAAATCAAAGTTAATTCATATTTAATAGAGTATAAGTAACAATTATTCACCGGAAATAAACTTCTAAGTCTGTTATTTTCGAAGTCCCCAATTGGCGGTGTATACACCAAGTCCTGAGTTTGCACGTCTTGCCAACCTGTGTGTGTGTGTGTGTGTGTTTGCGTTACATAGTTTACGTTTAAAATAACAGACAATAATTATAATAATTTTAACTAGTTAATAACTAATTTTAGTTTGTTTACATTAAAATATTATTTTAAAACATTATGATACAGTTTAAGAGTGTGCTTGCTGCTTGTGCTTATGACACCTAGTTGACAAAAAAATTTTTAATATATAATTTGACTTCTACCTACTGTTTATAATAGTATTTTAAATTTTTCATAAGGTACCTGTACCCAATATGGACACCCTAAGGAAATGTATTTTTTTCACCCCCATGTACAAGTCATAGGACTCCAAAAATATGTGACCACTATCCTTGGACTATTGACTACCATTATTAAAATTAGCGACATTGTAATTATTCTGGTTTAATTTAAATGATAAAAACAAAAAATGTTTACAAGTGTCCGTATAAGGAACTACCTGTGCCTATTATAGACAGGTGTGTCCTTATTGACTTTCTACACAGTGTGTATGGAAGAACCACTTTTCCATGGAATTTTAGAGGAGAGGGAATAAAAAAAATGTGTCTTAAAGTATTCCGAAGAGGAAAAGAGACAGTAAATATCTTCAGAACATGCATTTTAGAAAGGGGGGGATTCTCGGTTTTTACCCTTCGAAGACCCATGCAAAGACCCTTAGTTACTAGTAAATTTTATGAAGTAACATTGTTGGTTTTGCTTAGCTTTATTGCATCTGCCTGCGAAATTATATCTGTTATTACCCAGTCCTCACAGCATAAACAAATAGAAACTTTTCACCATGGGCAATAAGTCCCACGTAATCCTCATGAACATATCTGCCACATGTGATGCATAGCCGCATGTTTGAAAAAGCATCAATACTGCAAAAGAAGCAGTACCAGCTTTCCTTTTTTGAAGAAGTCATACTATTGGTACCTATGATTTCGCCAACAGATATCCTACTGGGATGGGGTTATTTTGCTGCAAGGATTTTTGGAGGAAGGTTTTTGGAGGATTGTTCAAATAGCATCTTGTTGAACAAAGATTTTACCACTTTGATGACTTTTCAAGTTATTGCTTGACAACGTAGAATTTTCTTCTTTCTTGCAGTGGTAGTCGAATCTTAATCTTGTACCAAATGAATAAGGAAAATTATTTTAAGCAAAATATGCAATAGCAATCGAAAATCTGTTTTATTAGCTTTCTAAAATACTCCACTTTTCAACATTTAATGTAGTTTTACCATATCTAATAAGAATTTAAGCATACAAGTAATTAATATCAGCACAACTCGAAATAACATGTTTCCACCTAAATGGTGAACAACGCGCTTTTTTACACTTTCCAGACTTAATTATCTGTTTAACTGCTTTTCTTCGCGAAAACGTTTAGCCCTCTCTCGAACAAAATTATTACCTTTCAAAATGTTATTGGTGTCCATACTGAGAGCCCTGTCCATATAGGGTACAAATACCGTATAAAGATTTGCATTGGATACTTAATTTTAATATATATATATATGTATATATAATATGGGATTGTTTGGACTTCTGCCTGATTATATTACAAATTATTTACATCTAATGTAACCATATTAAAAGTCCTTAATCTTTCACTTACATAAATAGATTTTTTTTTATATTTTTTAACATTAGTTTTTAAAATGTTGATTTTCAAAAGAAATATTAAGTCACAGGAATAAAATTGTAACGTTAGATACACGTTGGGTGTCATTTGTAACAGTTGGTTGGTCGTGGTGGGGGTTAAATGCAGACATACTCCGTAATTAAGATAAAAAACCACAGTTTATTAAAATGATGAGGGCTCAAGGGAAGTGGAGCAAGTCTTAATTTTTGTACAACTGAGAATACTCTTAAAAGACTAAACGCATACTCACAGGCTCCGGACTAGCTCAATCGTGGCACCTTCTATTACTTCTAAACTATCTTTCGGCTAAGCTGCTAGATAAAGCTTAATTAGACAGCCCGTAGCTGTGTGTAATTCTTTATTCACTTTCAAATAATCAAAATGTAATTACTATGAAACTTCTTACCACGGCCAACTCTCAAGTCGAATACCGAAACTCCTTTACAACTCACTGGAGGCTCGCTGCTACTTTCAATCTGTTAGCACTTCGCTGACTAATATCTCCAGAACACTCGGCTGGCTATGCCAGAGATCCTCTCACTCGCTGGCTAATGCCAGAGATACTTCGCTGAGTAATATCGCTAGACACGCTCATTCCTGGCTGACTAATGCCAGAGACATTCTCCCGCTGGCTAACGCCAGAGATACTCTCCACACAGTCAAACTCCAAGCTTTTATATGCTGCAAACTGAGATACTTCACATTAACATATTACTAATAACCGCGAGCTAACTGCCGAACCCGAAAGAGACACACACACTCTAGAAAGTTAAAATAACAGAGAGGATAGATGTCGCTTTTACGCTTACACATGTTAAGTTATTGACGTCACGATCTCAGAAATACTAGAGTGCCTTTATGACAAAGGTCACTCCCTCACAACCCCCCCTCGGATTCCACAGAGAAAAAGGGCTGGGCCAAATGCATGCCCAGGACTTTTTCTTGTTATAAATTTCAAACCGTAAAAAAAAAACACAGTGATGGGTGAAATTTAGCGCCGAAACATAACTTTTAAAATATTAACTTTAACCCATCACACACAAAAAACCTCAGTTTGCCTCATATATTCACATATTCAATCCAATCATCCTTTCATCCTAAAAAATAGCCTCCGTAAAACTTCCAAATCTCGTAAAACTTTCAAAACTAATTACTTCTTCTTTCAAAACAACCCACTCCACTGGGAGTGCTAAAATTTCTCAAAACACCAAACTTCCGAAATTTTCCTCAATATTGAAATACAACTATAACTTTACCAAAAATTTCTCCATAACCTTCCTAATACTAGAATTCGCACCAAGTCCAAAAAACCCAATGCGCAAAAATTTTCCTCATCCAAATTTCGAACTCATCTAAAATTAAATTCACTTCATACTGCAATAACTCTGCTACTACGTAATACCTACATACCCATTAGCCAATGAACTAACTCCCAAAATTCTTCAGAACTTAACACCACTTGAATAATAATTGGGGCACATACGTACAGCGTCACATAGCTGTGCTTATGCAACAATCAAAAATATCAATTTTACAAAATGACGTCATCAAGTAACTCTTCATCTGTATTAACTAAAAGAAAAATAGCAGAATCAAAACATAACTCAGGTATACTTCCTTGCAAGAAAATCACATTAACATTCAATTTTAATACAATACAATTTCAAATTCAAATGCAGCTTAAAACTTCGCAACTTGCGGAAACCATTCCCAACTAAAGTACAAACGCAACACATAAAACACGAACGGTAAGAAGAAAGTTTATTCATTAAATGTTAGTATAAGAGATAGAAACGCGTGTCAAGGACTTCTTGACCGCAAAACACGTGCCCGTCTGAACCGCGGCGCATGTACAAAATAACCCAAATTACTATCTGTACTTTCTGAAAATTTAAACATACATTAACATACATTTTATAACGCATGAACAATATAACAATATAGTAACATTTTTAACAAATAACATAACAATTTAACAATAGATCCAGAATTTTTAAAAGCAGTTAAGACCAAAATCTCAAACATACATAAAACTAACAATTTTGCAAACAAATTTTGAACACAATTAAGCACTAATCGTGAGTCCGTCAAAAAATTCCAAAAATGGCCAAAAATACAAAACAGTCTCTCTGCTTTTTATTCCTTCACATTGCTACCACATATATGCACTCTCATAGAAATTTAATAAAGAACATTATCACCCAATCATAGAGATGTTTCGCTGCTAGCCGGCTTCATACTACAGGATGGCTTTCTCCTCTTGTCCCAGAAACCTTGTACGAAGGATCTTTCGTCATCAGAACTGTATGGTGACGCCACAGTTGACTGTCGTGCCTGCAGCCTGGTTCTGAATGGATGCCGTGGGATACTTGTAGGTTCCGCTCGACGACTCTGCTCTGGCCGGTTCGCTGGGGTCACTCCATAGCGAGATTCACACTGTTGATGCCGGTAATCTGAGTGTTGTCTCCTCTTTCTAGATGCACCCGAAGTTACTGAAGATCCTAGGCCACGTTTGTTTCCGGATCTATGCTGTTTCTTATTGGGCAAAAATTCGGAATTTAAAGTTCTTTTAAGAGTTTGACGAGTGTCCATACGAAATTTCTTTCGAGGATTAATCACTGAAGATGGTGAACTATTAGATAATTTATGTTTGTAAGGATGCTGTCTAATAAGTGGAGGAACTGGACAGTTTATAATCTTTTGTCTTTTATGGCACACAGAGTCTGATGTATTTGACACTGCTCTCTTATTTTTATTATCATACTTTGCTCTCGGATTGCTAGGCTTTCTACTTTCAATAACAGTTTTTGGAGCTGTTTGACCAAATTTTCTTCTTGAATATTGATGAAAAGAATTAGATGCAGAAGTGCTGGACTCGGGACACTCATTGGATCGGGAATATTGCGAAACACCACTCTACACATGAGAACCTTCACTACCATTTTCTCTAAACTTATAAACTCTAACCTGATCCAAATTAACCGTCATTCTTTCACCATTGACATTAACAACCAAATTATTATTTCGAACTTCCAAAACCTAAAACGGACCTACAAACATCGGACCAAACTTAGCTACTCTCTTTTGACGACTTGAACTTAACCAATGCTTTTCTACTAACACAAAATCTCCAACTTTCACTTCCAATTCCCTTCTACGCATATTATAATACTGTGCTTGCTTCTCCTGCGCTTTTCCTATCTGAACCTGAGCCTCTTTAACCAACCTCTCAATATCCTGACACATGTACTGACTTTCCGCATCTGACACCATAACTAGCCTTTGGAATGGAGTAATGACTTTTCTACCCAAAAACAATTCAGCCGGCGTTTTCCCCGTTGACTCCCCAGGTAAAAAAATCAGCAAAAAACCTTTAAATATTTTGAGATTTTGCAGGCATATTAAAGGTTTTTGCGGGTATTTATAAGGAAAATGAAAGCTAAAGGTTTCCCTAAGAGAAATATACAGCTTTTAAAAAGTTTTCATACAGGTTCTTATGAGCAAATTATTACCTTTAAATCACCTTTATTGACTTAGAAGATTTTCATGAAATCACTTGAGGTAGTTTGAAGGAAAGTGAAAACTGTTTCTCACGCAGGTGATATAAAGGTTTTACTTGAAGGTTTTATTGAGGTTTATCATTGCACATTATGATATCTAAGATTTTGACATGTTTGCATTTCCTCATAACATTTATTATTATTATTATTATTTTAAATTAATATTTTAGATAATTCTGAGAAATCTAATTTCTTCCACCGGTTCAATAAAAAATTCTTAATTATCCTTGTTAACATTTTTAATTATTTTAAATTATAATTTTAAATAGCGATATAAAAATTCCGTTCTAAGAAAGGAAAAATCTTCAAATTATTTTAAAGTCCCCTCATTAAGATTCTTAATTACCATTTAAATTACAATTTTCCAGTCCCATCCAAAAATCCCGTTAGCGGTTAAATGGAAAATTCTTAACGCCCTTCATTCAAATTTTTAATTAAATTTCAATTTAAAATAGCGATATAAAAATCCCGTTCTAGAAATAAAAATATCTAAATTATTTTAAGGCTTCCTCGTTAAGATTTTTAATTACCATTTAAAATTATTATTTTTCATTCCCATCAACAAATCAATTTAAAGAAAACAAAAATCTCAAAATTATTTGAAAGTCTCCTCGTTAAATGAAAAAAAAAAAAAATAAATAAATAAATAAATAAATAAATAAATAAAAAAAAACACGAAATTTTCTTGAAATCTATTTTTTACCATAAAATTTTTCATAATTTTTCCTCAAATTTCCGCAGTAAAATAGCCCCTCGAATTCTAATACATACAAAAATTTCAACTAACAAAAATTCTCCCTAATAAAACCTTCAAATTAATTTTAAATCCCTTTCATTACTATTTAAAATCGTATTCAAACACGCACGAAAATTCCCCAAAGAAAATTCATCCCACCTCCAATAAGAAATCCCTTTGAAATTTCTATATTTGATAAATAATATTTAACAGAGAGGTCCGTCCAAAAACTGCATCTGAAGTTTTAAAAATATGTCCCCCCCCCCCCTTTTCATGCCCCGAAATTCAACTCTTGTCACATAAAATGTCCATACATTTAGTGTTATATATATCGATATTTTAAAGAAAATCCATTTATATTAATAGCTCAGTGGGTGGCGCCCATGATTAAACTTCTTTTCTATCAGACATGATCAATTTTACTTTAAACGCTTCCAAGATGGTGACGTCAGGACAATTGCTATCTTTAATTTCTTCTTAAATATAAATTTAAATATAATTTGTAGTTTGATTACTAGCGAAATGTCATGACTGATATCGCGACTGAAATCTTCTCAACTCCACTCCACTTTGTAAACAAACTGACCGCTCGTTTGGCGGGATGATAATCGCTCTCGTGTCTAGTCGCGTTGCGTTCGTTTGTTTATTATTTTGTTATTCTTTTTTAGCTAACATTGGAGTCATTCTTTGTACTTTTATTAATCTTTTTAAATGTATAAACCGACAAGTTTAAAATTAATACTTGGCGAAAATTTAAGCATGAAAAGTCCCACGTTTCTTAAAAAAATCCCTTTGGAGAAATGAACATTTAGTGTATTTTTAGCTATTCAATATTAAAGACTATATATAAGAATATATAATATAATATATAAAGAATACTAATAGTGAATTTTTAGATTAAGTTTTTTATTCTTATTATTTAATTTTAGATTTGTTTTTTAATATTTTAATAGAAGAGGAGGTAATTAAATGTCAGTTACAGGGAATTCAAATAACTCATACGTAATTTAGCCCTGTTCATTGCAAAGAATTTCATGTATATATGTATTTTTTTATTTATTTATTTTTTGTATTGATATTGATTTTACTTCTCCGATGTATTAAAAATAAGTGTCAATCAAGTTATCGAAAATATCTTAATCTTTTTATGCATATTATCAAATATTTCTGGTAAAATTATTAATCTGTAAATAGTTTTATAGATAATTGAAAAAATAATGATTTAAAGTAATTGTGTTGTAAATAGTCAGCTTATAAAATATGATAAGAAATTGCCTGCACCTTCTGTGTAATATATTTTTTTGTAGACTGCAAATTATTTAAAAAAAATATGTTCTATAATATAAACTTTAAATTTTTTAATCAAAATTGTTACAGCAAGGAATATGTAAGCCCTTTTTTTAATGCAAAAGGGAACTTTATTTTTTATTGAGAGGTTACAAGCGTGCAAATTTTTTAAATGAAGGACAGAAATAGTACTATTTTGTAAAGCAATGGGCAGGTAGGGTTCAGCAACTGCACCCTTCTAAAACAGCGTGAGAAACAAGGGCGGATCCAGCCCAACCTTCAGGGGGGGGGGGGGGTCACAACTTTTGTCAGATGATTTAATGAAACAATTTTAAAATACAGTAAATCTTGTGAAAACGGAATTACGATAAAAAGTGGCAAATTTCGCCAATCGGGCATGAAAAAAATTGCGAATTTTGTCGATTAGGCACAAAAAATCTCAGATTTCGTTTATCGGGCAAGGAAAAAAAATCTAATTTTTTCATAATACTTGAAATAGGTTGCAGAAAAGTTGCCTGTTTACTGCACAAAAAAACGCGAATTTCGTTGATCGGGCGCTGAAAAATCGAAAATATCGTCAACTAGACATTGAAAAATTGCCAGTTTTGTCTATCGGCCTTCAAAAAATCTCGTATTTTGTCTGTATGTCTCTGAAAAGTCGCAAATTTTGTTGATCGAGCACAAAAAATCACTGATTTTGTATATCTGGTACAAAAAAATCACAAATTTCGTTACTAAAGCAGGGAAAATCTCCAATTTCTCGATCGCTTCGTAAAAAGCACGAATTTATTCGATCGGGAACAGAAAAATCGCGAATCTTGTTGATTGGGAATAAAAAAATTGTTAATTTCGAGTTGATATGGAATGCAAAAATTTCCAATTTCGTGAATCGGGAAAGAAATTATTGCGAATGTAAGTCGATTCTCTTCATAAAAAGAGCGATTCGGGAGATTAGGTACAAAAAACTCGTGAATTTTGTCGATTCGGAACAAAAAAGTCGCTAATTTCGTTGATAGGGCATGGAAAAATCGAAGACTTTGTCGATGATGCGAAAAATCAAAAAATTTTTTGAGCGGCTGCAGAACAATAGCGAGTTTCATTAGTTTATCGCGAGAGAAAAAAAAATCAGTTTTCATCAATTTACGGCAGGGAAAAAATCTAGATTTCATCAGTCAGTTAAGAAAAATGTGTATTTCATGGACAAGAACGGAAATAGACTCGAATCTCATCGATTGGGCACAGAAAAATCCTGAATATT
Source organism: Maratus speculifer (assembly GCA_964019185.1). NCBI lineage: Eukaryota > Metazoa > Arthropoda > Arachnida > Araneae > Salticidae > Maratus > Maratus speculifer. Next base: position 83,817,274 of record OZ025292.1, on the reverse strand, counting down.
GTCGATCGCTTTCGTAAAAAGCACGAATTTAGTCGACTGGGAACGATAAATCGCTTTTGGTAGGGCACGGAAAAAACGCGATCTTTGTCAATCAGGAATGAAAAAGTCGCAAATATGGTCGATCAGTTTCATAAAAAGCACAAATACAGTCGATCAGGAATGAAAAGAATCGCGAATTACGTTGATATGGCGAACAAAAATTGACAATTCTATCGATAGGGAAAGAAATTATCGTGAATACGGTTGATCGCCTTCGTAAAAAACATGAATTCACGTGATCGAGTACAAAAAACTCCCGAATTTTGTTGATAGGGCACGGAAAAACCGCTGATTTTGTCGATGATGCGTGGAAAAATTAAAAAAATCTGAGTGACTGCGGAACAATCGTGAGTTTTGTCAGTTTATCGCGAGAAGAAAATCACGGATTTCATCAATTTACGGCAGGTATAAAAGCAGATTTTGTCAGTCAATTAAGAAACACTTATTTCATAGTTCATGTGTGGAAAAGTTCGCATTTCATCGAACAAGAACGGAAAAATATGCTAATTTTGTGGATTAGGCCGGAAAAATTGTGAATTTTTTCAACCAAGTGAAGAAAAATCTCAAATTTCGTCGATCACACCCGAAAAAATTGTGAATTTCGTCGATTAGGCATTGAAAAATTGTGAATTTCACCAATTGGGTGTGGAAAAATTGTGAATTATGTCGATTAGGCGTGGAAAATTCATGAATTTTCTTGATTAGTTTCGAAAAAAGTGCAAATTCTTTCGATTAGACGTTATTTTGCGTTCTTGTTTTAGCACTTTTTACTTACACTGTGCATCACTCTTTGAAGAGCTCCAGGGGGGGGGGGTCATGACCCCCCCCCCTTATATCTGCCACTGGTGAGAAAAATTCTGAAATAAAATTTTTATTTTGGAACGGGCACAAAACAGACTTCAGAAAAACATTTATCTGTTTCATTCGTAGAAGAAAAAAAAATTCAATAAAGGAACCACATATACAATATCAGAATTCCAATAATAGTAATAATAGCTGTTTTTATTTATTGTGTGTTAAACGATGATTTTAATTATTGTAACCAGAATTCCACTTTGTATATCACTGTTAAATTCAAATACTTTTTTGCAGGAAGGGATTTCTGTGAATGTGGGGGTTATGTGTGTGTGGGGGGGGGAGGGGTAATTGAAAACACAGTCTCAAATCTTGGGGGGGGGGTGGAGAGAAATATTTCATTGCTCCAATGGGGAATGTCTCCCGGGCTTGTCCAGGAGTTCAACACTGCTTCAACACTGCTTTAAATGATTTTGATATGTTTGTTTACAAATAAAATTATATCTGTGCTAGATGTTGATAATTCGATAATATAATGAATAAATATAAACTTGAAAACAATGTTAATTACATGACAAAAATCTAAAAGTAAGATTTTAGAATGCATTTTCTAAAAATTTTTGAAAGGTTGTACAAGTATTTAAAATAAAGGTAAGTGAATTTTTATTTATTTTATAAGATAAATATTGTATTTTTGGAATTAGCGAATTTCCATGTTTATGATTTTATTTTTCTTTACCGATTAACAAATTTCACTATATTTAAAAGCAATAGACTCCAGAATTTCTTTCGATGAAATTTGCTGGGTTTTTTTTTTCGTGATCTGTTTACAAAATTTGTTTTTTAGGGATTTTTTTGTCAAAACTTGCCTTCTTTTTTCACGATCCGTTGACGAAATTCACATTTTTTTTGCGATACATGGACAAAAATTGTGTTTTTTCGCGACCTCTTGACGAATTTAGTAGTTTTTTCACAATATTTTAACAAAAAAGTCATTTTCTCATCTTTTTTAATGATATTTGCCTTTTTTTAGATTTGTTTACAAATTTTGTCTTTTAGGATTTTTTGTCAAAATTTACTGTTTTTCTGAGATTTTTCACAATTTTTTAACGAAATTCACATTTTTTCTCCGATACCTATAGAAACTGAGGTGTTTTCTCATGATCGTTTAATGAAATTCACCTTTTTTTTGCAATCTGTTTACAAATATTGTCTTTTTTTCAGGATTTTTGTTGAAATGTGCCGTTTTTGGGGGATTTCTTTTAACAAAATTTATAGTTTTTTCCCAATTCTTTGACAAAATTAGTCGTTTTTGTAATCTTTTTACAATATTTATCATTTTTAGCAATCTGCCTAGAAAATTTGCAGATTTTTTTTCAGCATCGCTTGTTGAAATTTGTCTTTTTCTCGGGATCTTGATGAAATTTGTTTTAAATTTTCCATTTTTTTCACGGTCACTTATCAAAATTTGCATTTTTTACAACCCATTTTATAACATGGTGAGTTTTTGGATTTATCTTTGTGGGTTGACTTACGCATACATGCTACTTTTCTGCAGAAATGCTGAATTCCGCCTTTTTCGGCAATGAATTTTATCATCCCTGGGATCGATGCAAATATGCATTATAATTTGTTGGCCTTCTTATTGAGGGAAGGAAGGTGTAAATACAACAAAAACATGAATACTAACCGCACCAAATTGAGAAAATTTCTTCAAAGGACTGTAGGAAAAAATGCAAATTTCTCTAAAGGATCGCAAAAAAACCTATAAGTTTGTTTAACGATCGTGGAAAAAAATAGTCAGTTTCAAACAGTCAATTAGCGGAGTTTTCTTCAACAGATTGCCGAAAGAAAAATGCGATTTCGGTCAAAGGATTATGGAAAAAGACGCAGCTTTTGTTAAAGGATTAGGAAAAATACTCAAATTTTTGTTGAAAAATCGTGGAAAATACTCAAACTTTTTCTGAAGATCGAAGAAAATATTCTAATTTTGTCGAAAAATCAGGGAAAATATGCGGTTTTATTTGAAAGATCAGCAGAAATATGAAAATTTTGATGAAAGAACTTGGAAAATGCGCGAATTTTTCCAAAAGATCACGGAAAATTGCAAATTTTGCCGAAAGATCGAGGAAAATAGAAGTTTTTTGTAGAAAGATAACAGAAAATAGACGTATTTTGAAGAATGATCGGTGGAAAATCATGATTTTTTTGAAAGATTGAAGAAAACTCACTAATTTTATCGAAAGATCGTGGAAAAAAGGGAAATTTCTCAAAAGATCTCAGAAAATATGTGGATTTTGATGAAAGATCTCAGAAAATATGCAGATTTTGACGAAAGGTCTTGGAAAGTATGCAAATTTTGACAAAAGATCACAGAAAATACACGAATTATGGTGTAATATCGCAGAAAATACTCGAAAGATTGTGGAAAATGTGTAAATTTTGTCAAAAACGGTGAGAAAAACTGAATATCGCTAAAGGATTATGGATAATATAAATTTCATTGAAAAAATCGTAGAAAAATGTGCAATTTTTGTAAAATGTTCACAAAAAACACTAATTTCATTAAAAAATTACAGAAAAGTGCTAATTTTGTTAAATCGCTGCGAGAAAATGCTAATTTTGTCAAAAGTCCGTGAAGCTATAAACGTTCAGCTTTTTTTTTTTTTTTTTTTTTTTTTTTTTTTTTTTTTTTTTTTTTTGCTGAGCCAGTACCATGTCTGCTTACATATTGCATTACTTATTTTTATTTATTTATATTATACCAACGCTTGTATGTCTTTTTTCATTTTTTTACTTCACACATGTATCCATGGTGGCAAAATGAAAGGCGGGGGGGGGGGGGAGTGGTAAATGAAGAATATGTTAGTCATTTCATACAAAAATGTATATATTTATGATATACAAAGAAACTCGCAAGCTAATGTTAAACCTATGGGAGCAACCTTTTGAGGTATGTGAAAGTAAAAGTAATTATATATATAATCTGTAATAAAAATCAAAAAGTATTCAGTAGCCCAATTATAATTCAATCTCAGCTGTTCTGAGCAAGAAAAAAAAAAACATTTAAAATTATCAATATGCAAGTGAGAAATTTTTTTAAAGAATGCTCTCATAGGTTTAACATTAGTGATGCAATTTCTTTGCATGACCAGTTTTGATTTTTAATGTTTAAACTAATGTTAATCTTATGGGGAAGTTTACATATTTTTTGCTAGCATTTTAGTTATTATTTATTTTTTGGGGATTTTTTTTCCATTAAGCTCTTACAGTTGATCAATTTTATTGTGTATGAGGACATGGGAGGTGCAGGTTCCCCACCCCCATGCAGATGGTCAACAAATTTCATTTTATCTTGTAAACAGCTGCCGAATTTCCCTATTTTTCTGCACAACTTACTGGATAAACTTGTGAGTTTTCTTTCCACATGTAATCAATAAGTGAATCAGGCATTTTTTTTTTTTTTTTTTTTTTTTTGACAGATTGAAGAATGTTTTTTTTATCATACAAAAATGTATATATTTAAATTTATGATATACAAAGAATCTCACAAGCTAATGTTAAATCTATGGGAGCATCCTTTTGAGATATGTGAAAGTAAAAGAAGCTTTATATATACATAATCTGTAATAAAAATCGAAAAGTAAACAGTAACCCAATTTTTAACATTAGCAGTTCAATTTCTTTGCATGACTATTTAAGATTTAAAACACTCAAGCTAATGCTAATCTTATGGGAGTGTTCACATATATTTTGCTAGCATTTTAATTATTATTAAAAAAATTTTACTTTTTAAGGTTTTTTTTTTTTCACATTAGGCTATTACGGTCAATAACTTTAATTGTGTATGAGGACAGGCAAGGTGCAGATTCCTCCCCCCCCCTCCCTCAGGTGGTCCAAAAATTTCATTTTAACCAGTAAACAGTTGGTGAATTTCCCTGTTTTCCCTCGCGACTTACTGGCAAAACAAGTATTTATTTTTGACGGACTGAATAATTTTTTTTTCATCATAGCCAACTGTTTGGTGAATTTCTCGATTTTTTCACAAAAAACGATTGACAATTTTGCAAAGCTTTTCGGCAGCCTAATGGCAGAAATAACATTTCTAACAAAAAAAAAAAAAAAAGCAAAATTCTTTATTTGATTACAGGCAAAAAAATCGCTGAATTCATCAGTGAATTGGGAAGATCTCCAAAAAATCAATCAGTCACAGAAAATATTAAAATTTATTGTGAAAAATGAACTTTAAAAATATATATATATGTATAAATTATTTAACAATGTACAACTGCTCCCTTTTTTGAAAATTCTCCCCCCCCCCTCCGATATTTTTATCTCAAATATATACTAAAATTATGTTGTTTATATATATATATATAAAAGAGCTGCTCTAAAAAAGAAAAAAAGGCATGAATTTTTATAAAAGGGCTATTATGTACCTTGTTCAGAAAAAAATATTTTGAATTGGTTTGTTTACACTTTTTTTATCGGTAAAATTTTGAAATGTTTTTCTGTGGTAGATTAATTTTGTGACTTTTCCCTATTTAAAATGTTATTATGCAATATTTTTTCTTTACATTAATTATTATTCATTATGCAATATTCAGTGGGACTCATTTAACGATTTTTCACCAGAAATCGGCTTAAAATTTTTGCATTTTTTTTCTCCTGCCACCGACTAAAAAATCTCAATATTTTTTTTTTCTCACAATTCACTGGTGAATTTCTTTTACTGCAGCAGATTGTTAAATTTCTCATTATTTTAAAGTAACGGAATAAAGAAACTCTCTCTCTCTCTCTCTCTCTTTTTTTTTTTTTTTTTTTTTTTTCAAATAATTGACTGGGAAATATTGTGAATTTTTTTAAAGAGTGAAATATTGTATCAATTTTTTTCGCATTACTGATTTATGAGTTTTGAAACATTTTATTCCTACATGTTAAAAAAAATTTGCAGCTGTAATTGATTTACAATTTTTTTCATTGGGTCAACGGATAAATTTCGCAGATTTTTCCTCTGGACGTTCGAAGAATTTCATTATTTTTTCTGCTTTTCATATGCTTTTGAAATTGTAGCGTTTTTATCATTTTAGATCCTTTTTTTATGGTGTTCTGATAAATATGTATAATATCTAAAAATTTCAAAGAAAGGGGGAAAGAGGACATTTCAAAGAGCATAATTTTTCGAGGGATTCAAAGCAGGGCTCTTTTGCTGATATCCCTGTTGTGACATACCTTTTGAAAGGCATGTAACTACTTTAATCTTGTTATGCATCAACAGTTTCTCTTTTCTCATTTATCCCCCCCCCCCGAAGGGGATTTTTCTAAATTTTGTTGCCCCCCACATGTGACATTGTTGGAAAACCTGTGACTCCTTATACATGTTATGCACCTCCTTTCCCCCTACCCCCATTTTGCCACTCCCCAGGGGGACACCTCTCAGGGTTTCCCCTAGTGGGGGTAAGCGGGGCTAAAGGCTAACTTCAGGTATTTCGGACTAAGTGTCAAGGGATTACGCAGGTTTTATTACCTTCAGGAAAGTGTAAGGTATTTCGGACAAAGTATCAAGGGTTTACGCAGGTTTTATTACCTTCAGGGAAGCTTAAGGTATTTCGGACAAAAATGTGGAGGGGAAATACAGGTTTTTTACCTTAAGGTAGCTTTCAGGTTTTTTTTTGTCCGAAATACTTTGAGCTTCCCTGAAGGTTTTTTTTAAAGGTTTTTTGCTGACTTTTTTACCTGGGTCGTGAACTGCTGTACGAAGTGCGTACGCAAAATGCTGAAGAAACTGGTCCCAATTTGCATGATGAGAACCAACAAAAGAAGAAATCATTTGAATTAATGTACGATTTACACGTTCAGCCATATTAGACTGAGGACGATACGGAACAGTAAAAGAATGATCGATCTTCAGCTTTTCACACAGGGCCTTAAATATATCAGAAATAAAACAAGGGCCATGATCGCTAACTACCCTAATTGGTGCACCATATTTAGAAATATAATTATCGAAAAATGCATCGGCAACTGCAGGTGCAGAAGCCTTCCTAAGGGGTACTAACTCTACCCATTTACTAAAATAATCAACTATCACTAGTACAAATATATATCTTTTAGGATTAGAGAATGGATAAGGACCGATTAAATCTACACCTACACATTCATTAGGAAAATTTACTTTAATAGGAATTAATTTGCCAGCTCGACTTACATTTTTATAATTATAACGTTGGCATGTGCTACAGCTGGAGACATAAGCGCGCACTGCTTCCCGCATTTTAGGGAAGTAGCAGGATTCACAAATTCGAGCGTAAATTTTCCCGATTCCTAAGTGACCTGCTAATGGATTATCATGAAATTCTTTCAAGATGGCCTTACGAAGATTAGCCGGAATAAAAACTCTTAATTCACCACGTGAATTTACAATTTTAGAATAAAAAAGAAGACCATCGATAAGCTTAAAAGATTGGGACCATTTCTCAAACATAGGCACATCTGCGCTCGGGACATCATCAGGATTTTCCAGGTAACGATATAAACTACCAAACTCTTCATCTTGCTTCTGTTCCCTTATTAACTGCTCTCGTGACCTTAACACCAACGAAGACAATGCACAACACTTAACTTCCTCCGTGACCTCTAAACCACCATGCGGGTTTCGTGACAAAGCGTCCGCTACCGCATTTTCCTTGCCAGCCCTATGTTCTATAATCACATTATACTCTGCTAACTTCAAACACCATCTGACCATACGAGACGACAAACCCTTTCCATTAGTTAACTTTGTCAAAGCTGAATGATCCGTAATAACTTTAACCGGTATATTAGTGAAAAAACAACGAAATTTATTCAAAGCTCAAATTACTGCAAGACATACCCTTTCCGTAATCGAATAATTCCTTTCCTTTGCATTTAAAATTCTCGACGCAAACGCTATAGGTCGACCTTTCTGTGCTAACATAGCTCCCACCCCCACTGCACTCGCATCGCAATACACTTCAAACTGAGACGAATAATCGGGGTGAGCCAAAACAGGAGGGGAAACTACTGCCTCTTTTAATAATTCAAACGATTTCTGAGCCGCCGATGACCATACAAACTTCACCCTTTTCCTTTTTAAATTATACAACGGTTCACATAACTCTGAAAAACGTGGAATGAACTTGGAGAACCAAGCCACCATCCCTAAAAATGTCGCCACTTCCTTACTATTTTTGGGGGGATTCATTGACGTAATTGCTTCAATTTTCTCATTATCTATATTAATACCTTCACTCGTAATTTTAACTCCTAAATACTTTATCTCTTTTCTCAAAAATTTACATTTTTCCAACTTAACTGTTAACCCAGCATCTCTTAACAACTTAAAAACTTCCCTCAATAATCTTAAATGCTCTTCAAAAGTAGCTGCCATTATAATTATATTGTCCAGGTAGACCAGGACACCCTTACCAAGCAAAGGTTTAAGGATATTATTCATGGCCTTCTGGAACGTTGCCCGCCCTCCCGATAAACCAAAACTCATTCTCTTAAAAGCAAAACAACCGTCCTGAGTAATAAACGCAGTCTTAGGTATGTCCTCCGGCTTCATTGCAATCTGAAAATAACCTGACGTAAGATCTAACGTTGACATATAATTCGTACTCGTTATATTAGCCAAAATGTCATCAATAACTGGAATAGGATACTGAGGGTATTGCGTTATCGCATTTAACTTTCTATAATCTACTGCAAACCTATATGCCTCTGGATTATCTAAAATTTTCCAATTATTCTTACGACATAACACTACTGGCGATGCAAAAGGAGACTCAATTGGCATTATAATATCGTCCGCTAGCATTTTTTGAATATGATAATCAATTATACCTTGTTTGATTTTATCATAACGATATGGTTTACTAGCAACAGGTGCTTTTAAACCAGTATCAATCTCATGCCACGCAGCATGCGTTAAACCCGGTTTATCAGAAAAAACCTCTCCAAACTCATTCAAAAATTTCTTAAATTCCTCCTTCTCGATTTCACTTAACCCCGACTCCTCCAAATTAACTGACACTGAAACAGGCTCTTTCTTACTCACATTCTCATCATTATTCACGATCAACGACTTTTTAAAGAAATCCAGACTAATTCCTCTATCCTTCATATAATCCACACCAATTATACAATGCACTGTGAATCCATCCAACAGACAAAACTCCCAACATGTCTTAACTGAACGAATTTCAACTTCCAATTCTACTGAACCTTTATTATCACAAGCTACTCCCTGTGACGACTGAACCTCCAGATTTAACCTCTTCAACTTCTTATATGAAAAATATTTCCGATAACAATCAAAAGAAATGAACGACTTATCTGCCCCTGTATCGAAGACACTCTTAACGACAATACCATCCAATACAATTAACACCTCAGGTAACTCAACCGGATTAATAGTAACTTTATTCAAACTCACAGAAGGCTTTTCCGATTTAATCTGTGACTGCATACCTTCCGAAATACAGTCACCTACCAGTTTAACTGACCCGACCTCTGAACACATCTCTTTTGCATTGATCTATTTTCAAAATTCTCATCCGAAGTTAATCTCCTTACTTGGGAAGAAATATGGCTGTCCCGTACTCCCCCTCTCCGATCATAACCACTATTTTTTCCATACATATTTCTCTCACCACTTCAAAAACTATTAGCACTACCCCAATTCCTATTACCATTACTCGTATTCGACATATTACGACCAAATCCATCATTTCTATTACGCAAATTATTATCCGGAAATCGCTGTTCCCCTCTCAAAAAATTACTCTCCCCGTCATTTCTCAAATTACTATCCGTGACAGGTCTCTGACGAGGGCTAAGCGAATCCCGTTGATCCGATCTATGCCGAGTCTCATACTTCGATAATATCTGGTGCATTTCTGAAAAATTCTTCGGTGCTCTAACTTCAATATAGTTCTGTATATTCGGATTAAAAAGAGGAAAAACAATGTCCAACAATTTCTCAAATGTGATATCTAAATCCAGTTCATTTTTTAGTTCAAGTTTCCGTAGATAAAACTTTGACGCCGATTCATAAATATTCTGCTTATTGCAATAGAATTATTTTCTTAAAATACTTTTATCTTTAACGGGAGGAAATGCCTTCTTTAACTCAATCACAGTTTGCTCAAATCTTTTACCTTCATCATTAATCAGAAATTTTCCTATATTCTCTAACCACAAAAGTGCTTCGCCCTTCAATGAGCATTTAAGCACTACGTATCTATTTTTCTCAGGTATATTATTAAACAGGATATAATCATCTAGTTTGACTAAAAATTCACTGATGTCACCCTCACCGGTGAAATAAACACGTGGCACAATCTCACAATGTCCGACATTTCGTTGGGCTCCATTTGTAACGTTAGATACACGTTGGGTGTCATTTGTAACGGTTGGTTGGTCGTGGTGGGGGTTAAATGCAGACATACTCCGTAATTAAGATAAATAACCACAGTTTATTAAAATGATGAGGGCTCAAGGGAAGTGGAGCATGTCTTAATTTTTGTACAACTGAGAATACTCTTAAAAGACTAAACGCATACTCACAGGCTCCGGACTAGCTCAATCGTGGCACCTTCTATTACTTCTAAACTATCTTTCGGCTAAGCTGCTAGATAAAGCTTAATTAGACAGCCCGTGGCTGTGTGTAATTCTTTATTCACTTTCAAATAATCAAAATGTAATTACTATGAAACTTCTTACCACAGCCAACTCTCAAGTCGAATACCGAAACTCCTTTACAACTCACTGGAGGCTCGCTGCCACTTTCAATCTGCTAGCACTTCGCTGACTAATATCTCCAGAACACTCGGCTGGCTATGCCAGAGATCCTCTCACTCGCTGGCTAATGCCAGAGATACTTCGCTGAGTAATATCGCTAGACACGCTCACTCCTGGCTGGCTAATGCCAGAGACACTCTCCCGCTGGCTAACGCCAGAGATACTCTCCGCACACTCAAACTCCAAGCTTTTATATGCTGCAAACTGAGATACTTCACATTAACATATTACTAATAACCGCGAGCTAACTGCCGAACCCGAAAGAGACACACACACTCTAGAAAGTTAAAGTAAAAGAGAGGATAGATGTCGCTTTTACGCTTACACATGTTAAATTATTGACGTCACGATCTCAGAAATACTAGAATGCCTTTATGACAAAGGTCACTCCCTCACGAAATAATTACCATATTCGAGATTTTGAAAACTTAATTGCCGAAGAAAATGTATAAAACTGAAATTCGATTTTATTAAAAGTGGTGGAAAAAAAAAAACACTAAATTTCTGTTTATTTCTAACATGTTTTTTCTTAGTAGTGCAAGTACATATTTAAAATAATTTAAAATAAGTTGTAAATTACATGCCAAACGTTGCAAATGGAATGCATTCGTACTATAACAAGTTTTTTAAAATATTCAGATTTTGGTTTAATATTATAGAGCAAGTCAGAAAGAGTATCGTGACCGAAATCTTTTGTATGTTGTAAATACTATCTGCATTTTATTATACAGGAAGTAACTTGTAGTAAAGCTCAGCATTATATGTCAATTTCATAAGATGTGAAAATAATTTAATAGTATAGTATTAAAACGCGCTTCAAAGTGTATTACTCTCTATATCATTGATGAATGTAACACTTTTGTGTGGCCTTGTAAATTAATAACAATTAATCTTTGATCTACAGATTGTGCACATGGTATATGTTAGTTTGTACTTCATAGATGCATATAAATTCTATTATGTTCAAAAGAGTACAATAGCATTAAAATGCACTTGAAACCATTTTTCCCAATTACGTAATGTTTAGAAATGCTTTGGATTGTCCCAAAAATTAAACTTTACACCAGATTTTCATAAATATTAAAATGACTCGACAAATTTATTCAACAATTATATACTTCAAATTTAAAATGTAGTAGTTTTGGGTAGTTTTTGCGCTGTTGTACACGGACAGACGGACGGACTGAGCGACAGCAATAGGTGTTATTTATATAATTTACGAACGCATCTTAAAAAAGAAATATGCATAACACATATGCATAACATGCTTTTTTTAAATATAGTAAGAAGTTTTAATCAATTTTTGGTATAACCAAAAAATTTAACATTATTAACCAAACCATTTAATTTCCAAATAAAAAGATAACCATTTATTATTATTATTATTATTTTACAATAACTTAAAAATAGAAAAATAATAGCTGAAATAATTTTCCAGAATTCTCCAAACAAGGGTTACTGTTTAGTTTTAGGGAAAAATTTTACAATTATGTAAAAATATAAAAAAGATTTATGTATAAAAGAAAAAAAAACTGTTTAGATTACTGCGTAATTAAGCTTAAAATTGCTGCTTGAAAACGTCATAATTTATGAGTGATATTCCGAAAGCCTTTTAAGTGCTGTAATTCATATTGATATTTCATGTGCTATTTAGAAAATGTATTTCCACGCATTAATTTCCTCAAGTCATAATTAGATTGTCAGTGCACCATTTTCTACTTGAACTTTATTCCCCTTTTACCCTCACTACTATTATCAGCATTCTATTGTTAATAGAATACTGATCTTTATTCAGATCAGTATTCACTTCTATTCTTTCTCGTATAATTAATGATCAGGAAATGTCCTAGTTTAGCCACTTGGAAATGTGATTCTTTTATAAGATGTAGAATAAGAGTTGATAAATCTCACAGGATCTTGGCTCCAGCTAAAATCACGCGATTTGTATACACACCAGGAATAGATTAAATAACTTACTGATAGGTGAGGAGCTTTATATATATATATTTTTTTTTATTATATTATGAGCCATTATATATGAAAATTTGAAACTAATATTTTAAGCTGAATTAATCAGTTTTATATGTATATTTTTATAATTAGCAAATGGAGTTTTATTTTAAATAATAAAAAAAAAAAATCATAGCAAATATTAATTTATTATTTCTAATTTTATATACGTATGTTTTACATTGTAACTTAGTTGTAACTGAATATTAATGCAATATTATTTATTATTACTGGATTATGTATTGTGCTATATTATTTCAGAGCAAAATTTTAGTTTATTTGCATTACTTTTTATCTTAGACATTTAAGCTTATAATTATGATATAGAACCAATGTATATGTTTAAATGCCATTAATAAAATAAGACGAAATGAATGTTTACATATGTGGACACAGAGAACGGTAAGTTATATATTGTATTTTTAATCTATTGCCATACAGAAATTTGAGTTAGATTACACTGGGTTTCATAATGATACCAACATCCAGTAATTTCGTGATATCCTCGAAACAATTCAGAAATAATTATCAGAAAATTCCATTCTTGAGACAAATGGAGTAATTTTTAACACTACACAGCTGTAAAAATGTCAGTTTTTGAATTCATTAAAAACAGGAATTATCTTTAAGAAAATTGTGTTGGCAAATGATATGAACATTGATATCTAACTGAAATTGAAAGGATCAATAATCGAGTATAAAAAATGCACAAGAATACTGAATACCACTGCGAGAAAAAAAAAAAAAAAAAAAAAAAAAAAAAAAAAAAAACGAAATACGCAAATCGGTTTAGCATATAAAGATACACCGTAAATAAAAAAAATTCCAAATCTGATCGCAAAGTGAGTTTTATAAGTGTAGGTCGTAAACATAAATTGAGTATTCTTGAGAAAAGGAAAATTGTAGCTTTTAAGGATCAAGGACTTTCAGCTACAGCTCTCGCAATAGATTTAAAAATATCTCCAGATATAATATTAAATTTTATTTAAAAAGATTATCAAGCTATGACGTCTCCGAAACATCCGCCGAAGAAATCCAAAATGAAAAAAAAGAACTATTATAAAAAGAATATGTAATAACAATAATAATAATAATCTTAAGTGATTTTTCAAGAAATCCACTGATAGTAGTGCCAAAAAGTACCTTGTCCAGAGTAAACCAGAGCTGTAAGATGACGAGGTAGAAGAAAATTTAGCTGCAACCAAGTATGATTAATACTCATCAGCAGAAAAGTCTGGTTTGGGGAAAGATTAAATATCTTGGAATTGGAAGTTAGAATATGAAACAGTAATATTTTCCGATGAAAAAAATCAATTTGAATGGTCGAGGTATCTTTCTTCTTATTGGCATATTCTGCGCAAGGAACCAGAAACGTTTTCAAAACAACAGCTGGTGGGATGATTACTAACGGTTTGGGCTGCGTTTGGATTTCATGTTAAGATGAACATTATGTTTCTCTCTGGCAGAATTAATGCTAAAGCTACCAAGATCTATTAGAAGGAACATTGCTGCCATTTCCTAAGGAAATTAACCGATTTATATGGATATTCCAAGAAGACAATGCATCGATTCATATGGCAAACAGAACTTTGGAATAGTTTTCTTAATAACGGTGTCAAAGGCCATCTGTTTCTCCTGATTTAAATCCAATGTAAAATATATGGAACATACTGGTTAGAACTGTTTACGCAAATGTGAAGCAATATGAAAAGAAAATCACAATTATAAGCTGATACTGTCTTCCACTAGAAGAAATCATTTAAAATATATCAAAAGTCTTTGTACGTCCCATGCCTGATCGCGTTTTTACATAAATTAAAACATCTGGTGCATGCATCGGCTATTATTCTATACTTTTAGCCAATGTTCTTATAATTATTAAACACATTAAAACTGAAAAATACAGTCTATTTAATGTATAAATCTCTGTTTCAGTCATGTTTTCTATTACAATAAAGCGATTTGTTCTATTTCTTACATTGATTAGAAGTAAATGTTTTGGTAACATTTTCATATTATTTATGCTTGAAAAACCATGTGAACATAACATTTTGAAATCCGTTTTATAAGTAATAGCATTTTTAAAAATAAATTTTTGCAGTATGAAACATCGTATCTAACAAAAAAGCTAAATCATGCGTTTAATAAAAGTTTGTATTTAATTCTAAGCGAGAGAAAATAGATAAAATAGATTAATACAGAAATAGCAAAGAATTCGTAAAATGAATATGAAGTGAAAGTGTTTAATTTGGCAGACTAGTATTATAATTCTTTTCATCAGCATTCCACCCTTTTATCTGCAGTTTAACACAATTCTTATAATAAAGAAAGTGTCTAAATTGCATGGAAATTTTTGCATGAGATGATACAAAATATTTCTTATCTCAGCTCATTTAATTTCTGTACAATAAAAGTTTAATTTTTTACCCTTTTTCTGGGTTATTGAGACTTTTTGCTCTTTATCAGTTTTCGGGGCTTTATAATCTCTTAAACGCAATATGCGAAGATATTTTAGGACTGAGATTCAAAATAGATTAAAAAGGAGTCATTCAAAAATAAATTTTGTAAAGTAATCTCATCGAAACACAAAGCGATAAAAAAGAACATAAACTAACAGAGAGATTATATCTCACTGTTAGTTAATGTACATTATTCAATAACAGAATTCAAGTTTCAGTCAAATATATAGGGATATCTTAAAGTATCAGTTACAGGCGATTAATATTTTGGTGTGTTCACACCAATATTTAATAAAAAGTACTTTTCGTTTGACAGTTGAATTACTAAATTTATTTTTTAAAGTATTGAAATCACCAACAATAAATTTTTCAACAAATGCATCACTTAGTCCATAAGTACTGAAACAATTGACAATTTTGTGTCTTTACTTTATTCCATGCACATATTATCCATAGAATAGTAGATCATGCGCAAAAAGTACAGGAATAAATTACACAATGTCGGACACATTTTTTGTGTCTTATGTTAACGAAATTAATATTCATAAAACAAAACGCTTACATTCCAGCGTGAAACAGTGAATAATTTCGTAATATTCCGTATAAATTTCGCAATTTTGAAACGTGCATCATACAAGTAACTTGGAAAATTATCTAAACAAGGGAATTTTTTAACTCGTTTGTTCATTTTTATGCCAAAGTTATGTAGCAAATTTTAAAAAACAGTGAATGCCATACACACCTTTCTGTTAGATTTCTTTTTTTTACACCACCATTTTAAAAACAGTAAATCATTAAGTCATCCATAGTATGATTTATATTCTCCAATAGCATTTTCACAAAGGAACACAAAGATTCACTGTTTAGCCAGTTTTACTTCTTTTGATTCATGTGTTTTCTCCATAACAGTTTTAGTTTTAAACTTCTCCAATAGCATTTTCACAAAGGAACACAAAGATTCACTGTTTAGCCAGTTTTACTCCTTTTGATTCATGTGTTTTCTCCATAACAGTTTTAGTAAGTAAATCATGGATAAATAATCTAATCTACTTCATATTTTAAATGCCATGATCTGAGTATTACATGATAATCAATAAACAACGAAATTTCCACTTCACCGCATCATCTACATCGGACGATTCTTCACAAATAGATTTCAAGATAATGTTATTTCTGTGACAAAACTTCTTCACCTACTCATTTAATGCACCATTGCTTGGTACATTTTTATACCTACAAGTCTAAGGAAGAAGACTTAGGCGAGTGAGTTTTTCGTGTAATTTTGAGATTTCATTATACAAAAGAAAGTTATTCTACAAATTGACTGAAATTTTGAAAAATATGCATTGCAAGAAACGGTGGTTCTTTAATGGATGTGAATCAACATTGATCATATAACTGAAAATTGTAGATCATATCTAAACGGTATTTATAAAAGATGGTCTCCTTATAAAGGTAGTCTTTCAGAGAGGTTTAATTACATTTAAATTTTATAAACTGATTGTTACAAAAGTATTTTTACTGTAACTATTTCTGTATTTCCCGTTATAATAAAACGATTGAGTTTATTCTCTAGCTAAGTACCAACAAAAATTTTGGGAATTGCATTGTGTTAAAATTTATGACTTTTAAATCCCTATTTAGTTATAATTTAATTTAGTTAGTTCACTTTAGTTTAGTTAATCACATAAAATCTAAGTTCTGGATTGGGGCTATCTATGTTATTCAGAAATTTTTAAAGCGTACATTGGGTTCCGCGGATAAAATGAATTCAGAACTCTAATGGAGAATAATGACGTTCTCGATAATACATACGTAAATTTTATAATAAACTGATTCCAGAATATATGTATCAGCATATTTGCAGTCCATATATGCCAATAAGACAACTTATTCTATTACCTAAATCACTTTTGTACCATTTTCCATAAATTAAGATTATACTTTTTTCATTAAAATTTCTACGAAAAATCGTACAATGATTTTTCTATTTTTCACAAATTTGATCGAGTTTTAGATGCCTTTTGCATTTTTTGGCGATTTTTTTTTAAATTCTAGCAAGTATTTTGGTGTCACCCGTTTGTATTAATGTAATTAATTTTGCCCTCAGAGATTATATAATTTTAATGATTTTTAATGCTTTAATCCATGCCATTTTTAGTAGGTTTATTTTACAGTGAAACGGATAAAAGGGATTTTCGGGACGATATAAAATTTTTCGTAAAATTAATTCTGTTTTAATCTTTTAGTTTAATATAGTAGTTTTTGCCTTCTTTAGAGTAAAGTTTTTGGCGACATTTTTGTATTTGTCCTATTTTATAGTGAATACAGAAAAGGCCGCGCCGTATTTTTCAGGTTGTTTACATAAAGAATTAATGTATATATATATATATATATATATATATATATATATATATATATATATATATATTAGAATTTTCAATAAAGTATAAATTATACCTATTTTCTTTTTGTAGGACACAAGGTTATTATATCTTGGAATACCGGAATGTATTATCTTTGTTTGCAGTTCTCCCCACATAATAACTTTTCATTTTTTACGAAATTAATCGTTCAATAAATCTTAATCTTATAAAGCAGAAATGTATTTACTCACTGAAAGGTTTTAGTCACAGTATGAACAATAGAAATCTTACTTTATTCACCTATCCGTACTTCGTAATATAATGAAACTTTTTTTTTTTTCGCAGCGTATTAAGTTTTCAGCATCTTCATCAGTTTCTGGCCTTTCCTTAATCCCCTAGACACCATGATCAGGCATAACATCGTGCAAGTGAAAGCTCAGAAAAAAGTTTAACTCCCAAACTGAAATGATTAGATTAAGTATGAATGATCGAAAAAAGATGAGTTAGAGAGTGGCTTAGGCGAAAGAAAAATAATATAATAAATATAGGAAATTAATTTTTAAGTAGTTTATTGGATATAAATATCATACATTAATTAGATAAAAACATCGAGAAAAAAATTCCGAAAGTATTTAATATGAATAAAATAATATTATACAGTCAACCATATGATATATATACAGGATGTTCACTTTCAACGGTGGCCAGTGGCTAATTTCTAAACGGTTTGTTATAGACACTTAGTTCCAACTGCAAAAATGCTTTAAGAAAGGTAAATATTTTTTTTAATGCGATTTAGGTTAAAAAAAAAAAAAAAAAAAAAAAATAGTAAAAAATTACGAAAATGAAATTTTTACACAATCAACAGGTCGTATAAGTGATATTTAGTAAATATTTGCCACTACTTTAACAAATTAGCCAAAAAAGTCCCATTTATCTGCAGTTAAAACTGACCGAAAAATAGCTGTAATAGTTGAAGCATCTTTTTTGCTGCGAAATAGTGGTCACTCAAAAATTTACTGGAAATAAAAATAAACGTCAGATGTAAAATTTAACATTATTATTCAAAGGAAAATAATTTTTACAGTATTATTTTTAAATTTATGTTGATGTTTACTTTTTAAAGCAAAATATACAACTTCTACTAAAAATATAATTATAGAAATAACATAAATTTTGTTAAATTAAATTATGAAAAGCAACAGTCACAATTCGTTACAAAATGATACGTACTTAAAATTCTGTTAGATTACTTAACCTAATAGAATTTGGTGTTGTCCTATAAAATAAATAAATTGTACTGTGTCATTGTACATTGTCATTGGATATAACTAAGTTTGCGAATTGGACCTCGCTTTTGCAATTGGTATAACTATATGCCTATAATTAACAGTTTAGAAATTAGCCATTGGCCACTGTTGAGAGTGGACACCCTGTATACCACTATATATATATATATGTAATAAAATAAAAAGAAATTGCGCCATTTTTGTTCTCTCTTAGCTCCAATTCTAAATTTGTGGAACATATTTCAATCTTAGTTTCGTAATGTATTAACGTGTAACAGCTAAAACTCTTTTTCTTATTTTATTTATCAATAAATTATTGCTTGCTTCTCAAAACTGCTTGCTTCTCTTAGAGATGTAGAAATGTGAATATAATTTTTCTTTAGTAGTAATTTATGTAAAACTTAATTAAACAGATATAAAAAAATTCTCACCATTCAGCAAAATAGTTACACTATTTTTAGTGTTTATAGAAATCGGTGATTTTTCAAGAAGCCGGCATCCTGTGAGATTTATGCATTTCTTATTCTAAATCTTATAAAAAGAATCACATTTCCAAGTGGCTAAACTGGGACAATTCCAGATGATTAATTACACGAGAAAGAATAGAAGTTGTGTGAATAAAGATCGGTATCCTATTAACAATAGAATTTGGAAAATAGTAGTGAAAGTAAAGGGGAATATAGTTCAAGTTGAAAATTGGCCACTGATAATGTAATTAAGAATTCACAGATTTTATTGTTCAAATTATGGTGTGGAAGTATATTTTATGAATAGTGCAGTGGATTTCGATATGCATTACAACACTCAAAAGGTTTCAACGAAATAAATTTTTCAGAATATCATCATTATTTCTGATGTTTCTATACTGCAATTTTAAGCTTTGTAACGTTAAACACACGTTGGGTGTCATTTGTAACGGTTGGTTGGTCGTGGTGGGGGTTAAATGCAGACATACTCAGCAATTAAGATAAAACAGCACAGTTTATTAAAATGATAATGGCTCAAGGGAAGTGGAGCAAGTCTTATTTTTTTACAACTGAGAATACTATGAAAAGACTAAACGCATACTCACAGGCTCCGGACTAGCTCAATCGTGGCACCTTCTATTACTTCTCAACTATTTTTCGGCTAAGCTGCTAGATAAAGCTTAATTAGATAGCCCGTGGCTGTGTATAATTCTTTATTCACTTTCAAATAATCACAATGTAATTACTATGAAACTTCTTACCACGGCCAAATCTCAAGTCGAAAACCGAAACCCCTTTACAACTCACTGGAGGCTCGCTGCTACTTTCAATCTGCTAGCACTTCGCTGACTAATATCTCCAGAACATTCGGCTAGCTAATCGCCAGTGATTCACTCGCTATCTAATGCCACAGATCCTCTCACTCGCTGGCTAATGCCAGAGATACTCACACGCTGGCTAATGCCAGGGATCCTCACTCGCTGGCTAATGCCAGAGATCCTCACACGCTGGCTAACGCCAGAGATACTCTACACACACTCAAACTCCAAGCTTTTATATGTTTCAAACTGAGTTACTTCACATTAACATATTACTAATAACTGCGAGCTAACTGCAGAACCCGAAAAAAACACACACACTCTAGAAAGTTAAAGTAAAAGAGAGGATAGATGTCGCTTTTACGCTTACACATGTTAAATTATTGACGTCATGATCTCAGAAATACTAGAGTGCCTTTATGACAAAGGTCACTCCCTCACAGCTTAATTGCATTATTCAATCTATATTTATTTTAATTTATACTTTCAATTTTCATTTTTAAAATTCATACATGTTATAACTATTTTGTAAATTTTGTAAATACAAATGTAATTATTTATTTGTAAATATTTTTACAAATCCGCATTATATGAAGCTTTTTTCAGAAGACTAATTTATGCATAATTATAAAGTAATGTTTTCCCTTTATTGGTCATTGGAATAGTTTTTAACCTTCCTACCCTGTTGAAAAAAAAGTTACATTTTACCTGAATGGGTCAATTAGACCCAGTTTACTTGTTTTTATTTATTATACCTCAAAACAAGTATTTTCAACTAGCTTTATTTTAGATATTATTTTTGTATTCACTATTAGAGACCAACATATTTTATAACCCATCCCTCCCACTTTAACTGCCCCCTCCCCCTCTTACTTGCAATTCCTTGTTTCTATAAGCAATAATTTGGAAAATAATAATAAAAAATGTACATTAGAAATTTGTTTTATTTCCATTGTTTTCATACATTTTTTTTTGATAAACAAGATTTACAGTACACATTTACATGCTCTTGGCAAAGAAAAGATAAGCATGAAGTACATCTCGTCTGCGTTTTTCGATCTCTCTTTGGACCACATTCTTTACATCTTCCACGTTTAGCTGAACTAATACTTTCTTTTTTTCACCTGATTCGTTAGCCAACTGCTCCTTTATGGTTACTCGGATATTTTGTTTCATCCTAATATCTCTGTGAGGTTCGGTCAGCTGTTTCCCAAGTTCCTTTAGAAAAAGCCGCCTTTTGTATAGTTTGTTTTGATTGCAAGAAGGATTTACGTGCATAAAACAACAAATGCATTTATTGCAGCTAGATCAATTAAATTGCAAAATAAACACACAGGCCATCGCCTAGTGTCCCTTTTGCATGTATATGCAGCAGCTAATTTATCAGTAGTATCTACTCCACCTTTAGTTTCATTATAATATAAAATTATTTCCGGTTTCTTTTCTTTTTCATTTGAAACTTTGGCCTCATGATGCAAAGTTGAAAGGAGGATTACCGATTTGTTTTTTTCGGCACATACGAGGCAAGTGTCATATCTTTTTGAAACCCGAATAATGAAGAAAATATTTCTCGCTCACGTGATGATTTAAACTCAGGTGGAATAAATGGTTTATTTTTTCTTAGAGTACCAATAATAGTTAATTTTTTCCCCAATAATTCTTTAGCAAGAATATAAACCGGGAAAAAATTACCGACCGTAATATTTCGGGCTGTACCCTCAATAGAATCTGCTAGGCGCAACACAACATTTCTACCTTGATATTTTTCTCTCTCACCATCTGAAGGCTTTCCAGTATAGATTTCAGCAGCGCAAACATAAGCTGTTTTGACATCAGACATCAACCACATTTTAATTTCATATTTCCCTCTTGGCTTTGACGGAATATATTGCCTAAATGGGCATTTACCACGGAAAAGAACAAGCTGTTCATCAATTGCAACATTTTCGTACGGAATGAACATCTTTGGCAACTGAATAACAACACATATCAAACAATGATCTTATTGCAGCTAGCTTATCTAAACGACGCCGATTTACTCTATTTTCTTTGTTGTCAAACCTAAGAAACTCTCTAATAATTTTAAAACTTTGCAAAGACATTGTTGCACGAAAAATGTCGCGGCCCTCTTCTTCGCTCCGTAACTCTTTCAGAGATTCCCCTGCTGACTTATATACACCAGCTAAAATTAGCAAACCTGTAAAAAAAATATAAAAATAACTAAAAAAAAGAAAAGAATAAATAAATTTCAAACCGCGGAATCATTTGCATTTTTTTCATTTTATCTATAAATTATTCTATTTGAGTTTAGTTTTTTTACCAATGTAAGCTTCAAGCTCCTCAGCAGAAACCAATGTATATTTTTTATTCTTTTCTGAGCATACTCTCTGCATTTCTCTGTTAGTTTCTTCTGGAATTAATTTGAGCATGTCATCTGTAACGAACAGCTTCATTGCTGACAGAGGGTGTTTAGTTATCTTCTTACCTGCAAAACGTGTAGGACCAGGATTTAACTTCATAATGTTATGTTGCCTATAAAATAATAATAGAAGCCAGAAAATACAAACGAATGTAAAATATATAAGAACAGGAGTAGTGCTAAAGTATGCATGACGGGGGGGGGGGGTGACGAAGGTTCCTATAAAGGGCATTTATTTCTTTTCCTAACATGCAAATTTTGAACAAAAATCTATCAATTTCCTCGAAAATAATCTTTTTTTCCCTCATGGTAGAAAGGGGGGGGGGGGCGTGATCCAAAGGTGGCACAACCTCTGAATATAAAAAAAATATATAAAATAAATATCAAATTCAATAAATATAAATTATGAATAAGTACATACCGTTCTTTTGATGTAGGTGGAGGGGATTTACACCATTCAGTTTTGTTGCGACTAATAAAGCAAGATGGAGACGACACTGTTTCATCTTCTGTATCGGAAATATCTGTTTTCTCTTCCTACTCTTCGATGGACAAATGATCCGATTCATCAGTTTGAATCAAATCATTATCCCTCCCTTCATCAGATTCATCACTAGGCAACTCTTGCTAAAGCTTTCTAATTTCATCATCAGTAAGACCGTGCTTATTACGTGCCATATTGCATAAAAAATTGCGAAACACTCCAACACAAGAAGAACATTACTTTAGAATATTAGTATAGTAGCGTCATCTACCAATCATTATTCAAAATACACACTATATAATTGTGTTCCACGCATTTATATGCGATTAGTGGTATGGGTCGATTAGACCCATTCATGTAAAATGTGACTTTTTTTATTTTGGCTAAAAAAAATAATTTCGGAAGTCTGAAAAAATTATAAACTGAAGATATTTATCTGTTTGAGGAATACTTAAAATATAAGAGCTCTTAGTTAAAACCCGACAGAGCTATTATGAAATAAATAATAGAAATGGGCCGATTAGGCCCATTCAGGGTAGAAAGGTTAAATATATCTTTAAATGTTTACCTAAAATTCAAATTTCAAATCAATATTTGAATAGATATCAAGATACATGTCAATTTGAAAATTTTATAAATTTCAACAAATGAATTTTATGAGTTAGTTTTATGAGTTGATATAAGTTTTATGCTTATAATAATAAAATTCATAAATTAATAGTAAATTAATAAATAATTTAAATATGTAGAAATATAAATAGAATCAAACTTTAATAGTGATTTATGTAAAATTTAATTGTTGAGACACAAAAAATATCTCCCCAGTCCTCAAAATATTTTATCTATTATTACTGTTTTTAGAAATCTTGTGATTTCTGAAGGAGTCGGCATCCTCTGATATTCATCCACTCTTATTCTAAGTCTTATAAAAGAATCACATTTCCAAGTGGCTAAACTAGGACATTTCCTGATAATTATTTATATGAAAAAGAATAGAAGTGGTGTAAATAAAGAGCGGTATCCTATTAACAATAGAATGTGGATAATAGTATTGCAGGTAAAGGGGTATAGTTCAAGTGGGAAATAGTGCACTGATAATGTAATTATGAACTGGAAGAATTCGTCGTACAAATTATGTAGTAGAAGTATACTTTCTATATAGCACACTGAATTTACATATGCATTACAACATTCATAAGGCTTTAACCCCTTAACGCGCAGTGTTGCCGGGTCGGCAACACCTAAATTTCCCCCTGTTTAGAGACACAAAAACTCCGTGAATATTTTAAAAACTACTCTAATGGCTACTTTAAATCTTTCTTATGAGTTCTAGATGGCAGCACCACAGAGATCAAACTCTACTTTTTTTAAATAATAGGTAAAATGTTTTACTGTAATACGCGCTTCACAGCAATGCTCTTCTCACTGCGCTTATCAATGCTTTACTTATGGGAGGTTACCACTTCGGCAACAGCTGTATAATTAAAATGGTTAGTGCAATCTTTACAAAACAATACCTGTGTACTCCTCTAGGCCTAAATAGATTGTCTATTTTTTTTCTTTAAATTCCAAATTTAAAGGGTAGTGCGCAGGAAAGGGTTAATGCTATCATTTTTGGAGAATATCATCATTATTTCTGACGATTTCATACTGCAATTTTAAGCTTAATTACACTGTTCAATCCATATTGTTAATTTTTTTTATGCATGTTATAAGTATTTTGTACTTTTTTAAAAAACAATTTTCTTTTGTAAATATTTTTAACTCTGTATTTTATGAAGCATTTTCGAAATGCTAATAAAAGCATAATTATAACGTAGCCATTTCCTTTTATTGATCACATGAATAGTTTTTAAAAATCAATTGAAATATAGCATTCAAATATAAACCTTTATTTAAATAATTACCTAATGCCAACTTAAGGTTTTTTTTTTTTTTTTTTTTTTTTTTTTTTTTTTTTTTTTTTTTTTTGAACAAATGAATATAAATAATTATATTTATAATAATAAATTTAATAAATGATCAGTAAAATAATAAATAATTTAAAGGTGTAGAAATGTGAATGTAATCTTTCTTTAGTAGTAATTTAAGTAAAACTTAATTAAACAGATATAAAAAAAAATTCTCACCATTCAGCAAAATATTTTTACTATTTTTAGTGTTTATAAAAATCGGTAATTTCTCAAGAAGCCGGCATCCTGTGAGATTTATCCATTACCTCTTCTAAATCTTGTAAAATAATCACATTTCCAAGTGGCTAAACTAGGACATTTCCTGATCATTAATTATACGAGAAAGAATAGAAGTGGTGTGAATAAAGATTGGTATCCTATTAACAATAGAATGTGGATATTAGTACTGAAGGTTAAGGGGAATATAGTTCAAGTAGAAAATTAAGCACTGAAATTGTAATTATGAACTGGCAGATTTTATCGTTCTAATTATGGTGTGGAAGTATATTTTAGAAATAGCGCAGTAAATTTCGATATGCATTACAACACTCAAAAGGTTTTAACGCAATAAATTTTTGAGAATAACATCATTATTTCTGACGTTTCTATACTGCAATATTAAGCTTAATTACATTATTCAATCTATATTTATTTTAATAAACATTTTTAATTTTCATTTTTTAAATTTATGCATGTTATAAGTATGTTGTAATTTTTGTAAACACAAATGTAATTATTTATTTGTAAATATCTTTAAAAATCCGCATTATATGAAGTTTTTTTAGAAGACTAATTTATGCATAATTATAAAGTAATGTTTTCCCTTTAATTATCATTCGAATCGTTTTTAAATATGTCTCGAAATGTTTACCTAGAATTCACTATTTGAATACATATATAGATACATGCCAACTTATTTTTTTTTTTTTTTTATAAATTTCAATAAATGAATATAAATTTTTATGTTAATAATAAAATTAATAAATGAATAGTAAAATAATGAATAATTTAAAGATGTAGAAATATGAATAAAATCAAACTTTAGTAGTGATTTAAGTAAAATTTTATCGCTGAGACATAAAATATCTCTACAGTCTTTAAAATATTTAATCTATTTTTCACGTTTGAAGAAATCTGGTGATTTCAGAAGGAGTCGGCATACTGTGAGATTTATCATCTGTTATTCTACATCTTAAAAAAAGTTTCTACATCTTAATTGGCTAAACTAGGATTTTTCCTGATCATTTATTATAAGAGAAATAATTGAAGTGGTGCTAATAAAGATCTGTACCTTTTTAACAATAGAACGTGGATAATAGTAGTGAAGGTAAGTGGGAATATAGTTCGAGTATACATTTGTGCACTCACAATGTATTTATTACTTGGTATGTTTCAGCGTGCAAAATTTGGTGTAAAAGTACTTTTCCTAAATATCACACTAAATTCCAATATGAATTACAACACTTAAAATGCTTTAGGACTATAAATGTTAGTGAATATCATCATTATTCCTGACGTTCTCACACTGAAATTTGAAGCTTAATTACACAATTTAATTTATTTTAATTTTCAATCTATATTTTTATTATTTTTTTTTATTTATGCATATTATACTCTTCTGTAATATTTTTAATAACTAAAGTTTTTTTTTTTTTTTTTTTTTTTTTTTTTTTTTTTTTTTTTGAGGGGGAGAGGAGGCAAATATTGATTCATCTTTATTAATCTTAAGAGTAGGATTTTTTTTTTTTTAATCGATTTAAATGTTTACCAAGTATGGAAATTTATATCACTTTTTCAATACAACCACTATTCAATCACCATTTCAATCACTATTTTCATCTAAATGCATACCAACTTCAGATTTTTATAAAATCGAATAAATGAATATGAATAATTATGTTTATAACAGTTAATTGAATAAATGAAAAATAAAATAATATGTACTTTAACGACGTAAATGTATGTATGGAATCATATTTTAGCAGTGATTTAAGTAAAACATAATTGCATACATATAAAAAAATCATACCATTCAGCAAAATAATTAATCTGTTTTTAATTTTTATACAAATCTGGTGATTTCCGAATTAGCCTGCGTACTGTGACATTTATCAACTTTTATTCTTAATCTTATAGAAGGATCGCATTTACAAGTAGCTTAACTAGGACATTTTCTAATCATTAATTATACGAGAAAGAATAAAAGTGGTGTGAATAAAGTTCACTATCTTATTAACAATATAATGAGGATAATAGCAGTGAAGGTATAGGGTAATATAAGTGAAAAATGGAGCATTGACAATGTATGTATGACTTCACATGTAAAGGTGTGGAAATTACTGTGTTGAAGTACATTTTCTAAATAGCACACTGAATTTTGATATGTATTACGAAACTCAAAACGTTTTAACGCTAGTTTTTTTTTTTTTTTTTTTTTTTTTTTTTTTTTTTTTTTTTTTTAAGAATATTGTTATAATAATTAACGTTTACATGCAGCAATTTTAAACGCAATTCTATTGCCTAATCTATATTTGCTAATCCATACAAAATTATACAATATTTTACTTAAATGTACAAACTTTTGGCTGAAAACTGTGTATAAATCATTGAGTGAAAATTTACATAAATTTATGTTTATATTTATGTTATGTTTGGTTATCAGGTAAATAGTATTAAGTACAAAAATACATAATATTCGTTCATATCACACTTAAAGTATAAAGAATATCATAATAGAGTATACTTATAAATATTTAAAAAACAATTGATATTATTTGAAAGACTCGTTACAATATATACCGGGTGTTCCAAAAATAACCGGTAGATTTTAAAATTCAATAACATAAAAACGGTGACAGCTATTAAAAAAATTTTTGCAGGAGGGTTATGTATAATGCCATAAGTTTTATCTCCGTGATTTTTGATTTTAGTTCGGAAACCAAACAATAGATGGCGCTGACGGCGATTGGCGCTCAGTCGAAGCCGAAACTGAGCTCACTCAGCATTGATACAAAGGAAGGAGATTAAGGATATGGAGTGCGTCTCATTCGATTTGATTTCAGTGAAATGCATTTTTGCCATGGATGTAACAGATTCTTCGATAGTGGAATGCAGTGTTCAGAAATGGGTATAAATTTCGCAAACAGTATTTGAGTTTGCAGGATATTTTACATTTATAAAGTTTTATTTGCCCGGATAAAATTACTTTCTTATGGCATGATTTAAAGAATATTTTATGCATCGTATTTTAAAACTACACTGTTAAAAATTTGAAACATTTGCTGCATCATGACACCTCCGCTTTTATAGAAAATGATTACTTCACTGTATTATGGAGCATTCTCATCGGTCAAAACAGAGATATTCTATAATAACATCGAGTGACGATGCAGCAAAAGTTTCAAATTTTAACAGTGTTGATGACGATGCAAAGAGTCACAAAAATGACCGGTATATTTAAAAAATCAATAAAATTTAAATGGGCAGCGTTAGAAATATACCGTTTGTTGCAATATGATTGGGACAATAGTAAATTTTCAGGTATACAACTTTCGGAATCACTTAAAATTTTCAACAACAGATGGCACTGCAGGCAATTTGAAAGCTATAATAGAAAACGCAATCTGTGAATTTGCCATTCTGTAAACCCTCTGTCCCTGCCCGCGAAGAAACTCGAAAGCTAAAGCTATTCACTGTAAAAAAAATTGACCCATTTGCTGCTTTTATAGAAAATGGCTACTTTATTGCGTTATGGAGCATTATCATTGGTCATAAAAGACATATTCTATAAAAGCTGTGGAGTGACGCTGCATCAAATGGGTCAATTTTTTATAGTGTTCTTTTGGAGAGGCATTTTTGTAATAACTCTGTCGCATTTTGGCATTTTAATTTTATTTTTATTTTTTTTATTTTTTTTTTAATTTTTTTTTGCACTGCATAAGTAAGGTCCCTCTCAAGATCACTCCTTGATTAAATTTTCGATTTTGGTTGCAGATTTTTTTTATAAAGTTAATTTCAATTAAAAATCGGTTTTGGAAGTAAAAGTAACTTTATTCCGGCTGTTTCAAAAATGACGGTATATTTGAAAAATCAATAATACACCGTTTGTTGTAATGTGCTTGGGACAAAAGTAAATTTTTAGACAGACAAACTTACGAAATTACTTACAATTTTCAACATCAGATGGCGCTGCAGTCTGAAAAATCTAAAGAACGATATTTTCCACATATCCACCATGCGCAGCAATAATATGGCGTAGTCTCTGAACGAAATTACCAGTAACGTTTAAAAACGTTTCAGGAGGGATGGCTTCACATACAGAAGAGTTGTACTGCTTCAGTTGTTTGACTGTTCCTGGATTGTGGCGGTACACCTGGTCTTTCACGTATCCCCACAGATAGTAGTCACAGGGGTTCATGTCTGGCGATAAGGGAGGCCAATCCACGCTGCTCCCTGTATGTGTGGGATAGCCCAAAGCAATCACACGATCATCGAAATGTTCATTCAGGAAATTAAAGACCTCGGCTGTGCGATGTGGCCGGGCACCATCTTGCATAAACCACGAGGTCTTCGCAATGTCGTCTAAGGCATTTTGTACCGCCACAAATTCTCGAAGAATGTCCAGATAGCGTGGTGCAGTAATCGTTTCGGATTTGAAAGATGGACCAATGAGCCCTTCGGAAGAAATGGCGTCCCAAACCAACACATTTGGAGGATGTAGGGATGATGGGACTGCAACATGGGGGTTTTCAGTTCCCCATATGCGCCAGTTCTGTTTATTTACGAAACCGTCCAGGTAAAAATAAGCTTCGTCACTAAACCAAACGCTGTCCACTTGGATATCGCCGACATCAATCCTTTGCACCATATCATTAGCAAATGTTACTCGTGCATCAATAGAAGAAGCGCTGAGGGGTTTCCGAGTTTGAATTTTGTATGGATAGAGGTGTAAACTCTGGCGCATGAGACGGTACGTGGACGTTGGCTTTATTTGGACCGCAGCTGCAACACGGTGAATGCAAACCTGAGGCCGCTGTTCGATCACCTTCTGCACAAGCTGAGCATTACTCTCTGTTGTTGTCGTACGCGGTCGCCCTACATTTCCAGCACGTTCATCCTTCACGTCTCCAGTCCGTTGAAATTTTTCAAACAAATTCTTTATTGTATCGCTTTTCGGTCCTTTGGTTACATTAAACTTCCGTTGAAAACTTCGTCTTGTAGCAGCAACACTGTGTTCTAGGCGGTGGAATTCCAACACCAAAAAAATCCTCTGTTCTAAAGAATAAACCATTTTTACCTGCAAACTTGCAGTCTCATACGCTTGCAGCAGAAAGATAACTTACAGAATAGCGAACTCAGAGACTGAGTTTTCTTCAATAGCTTTCATCACACCTGCAGCGTCATCTGTTGTTGAAAATTGCCAAAATAATTGAAAGTAATCAAGAAATATAATAAAGGAGAGATCTTGAGAGGGACCTCAGCTATGCAATGCAAAAAAAATTATTAAAAAATGTCAAAATGCGATAGAGTTATTACAAAAATGCCTCCCCATACACTGTTAAAAATCTGCCGCATTTTGTTGCAACGCACTCCCCTGCTTGTATAGAAAACAAACGGTTACTTAGCCGTGAAATTGAGCTTTATCATTGGTTGGAATAGAGATATTATATACAAGCGGTGGAGTGCGTTGCAACAAAATGCAACAGATTTTGACCAGTGTAGAAACACTGCAAAAACGTTGACCCATTTGCTAGAATGTCACTCCACAGCTTTTATAGAATATGTCTTTTATCACCAATGATAATGCTCCATAATACAATATTGTAACCGTTTTCTATAAAGGTGGTGGAGTGACGCTGCAGCAAATAGGTCAATTTTTTTACGGTGTAAGAGCAAGATTGTAGCAAAATATCTTCATCAACATTGTTAAAATTTGAAACATTTGCTGCATCGTCACTGCATTGCTATTATAGAATATCTCAATTTTGACCAATGAGGATGCTTCATAATGCAGTGAAGTAATCTTTTTCTATAAAAGCAGAGGTGTGATGATGCAGCTAAGGTTTCAAATTTTTAACAGTGTAGTTTTAAAATACGATGCATAAAATATTCTTTAAATCATGCCATAAGAAAGTAATTTTATCCGGGCAAACAAAACTTTATAAATGTAAAATATCCTGCAAACTCAAATACTGTTTGCGAAATTTATACCCATTTCTGAAAGCTGCATTCCACTATCGAAGAATCTGTTACATCCATGGCAAAAATGCATTTCATTGAAATCAAATCGAATGAGACGTACTCCATATCCTTAATCTCCTTCCTTTGTATCAATGCTGAGTGAGCTCAGTTTCGGCTTCGACTGAGCGCCAATCGCCGTCAGCGCCATCTATTGTTTGATTTCCGAACTAAAATCAAAAATCACGGAGATAAAACTTATGGCATTATACATAACCCTCCTGCAAAAATTTTTTTAATAGCTGTCACCGTTTTTATGTTATTGAATTTTAAAATCTACCGGTTATTTTTGGAACACCCGGTATATATATATATATATATATATATATATATATATATATATATATATATATATATATATATATATATATATACAAATCGTCTCACGGTCAATACAATTGACATGCCACAGTGTAAACAAAAACCACGCTCTCTATTGTAAAAATAAATTAAAAATAAACCAGGTTCTAAAATTAGTTTCCGACTTGGCTCCTCACATTCAAGATTTCAAGAGGCATTTATGCATAAAGGTATCTGCCTACGTGCGGAGCACTTTTATTAAAAAAAGGACAGTTTTGAAAAAATATAATAATTTTTAGTTCTATTGTATTACAGAATGATAAGAAAACATAAAATCCTAGAAATATCTTTTTAATATTTTAAAAAATTCGGGTTTTCTATTGTTTTTTTAGCAAAATTTCACGTTTACGCCAGACAGCGTACACTCAATTCAAATAAATATATTTCAATACCCTTTATGCTACTCACTTCTATTACACTTAATGAAATAATGAAAAGAAGGATTTTCCAGAAATCGCATTTAAAGATTACATTTTAGGTGAGAAACTACAATATTTAATTTTTACGCTTAAAATGCACCACATTTATATTCTAACATTTCTTTACCTTTATTTTTAACCATTTTCAACGTCTAAGTAGCTCTTTTTGTTTTCCTTGTAAGTTTTGCTGTGTATAGCGAGGGACGATTTGAATTTTTCATTCCTAGCAAAATATCATGCTTACGCCAGACAGCGTACACTCAATTCAAATAAATATATTTCAATTTCCTTTATGCTACACACTTCTATTACACTTATCTGTGCACGGAACTAGAATTTTACAATAGCTTCAAAAATAGTCGAAAATTTTCACAATATGTCTAAAATTAAATATTTTGAGTAAAAATTGCCATTTTTCATATTCGAGTGCCTATAAAATAATTAAATTATCACATATAGCTTCGATCCTAGTTCAGAGCATAGTGAGTGATATGGAAAGCATACTTACTAAATTTCACTGAAATATCTTTAGAACTTTTTACGCAATGAAGCTTATCGAACGTAGAAATAACGAAAAAAATATTTTTCCAGAAATTGCATACGTGTATTTTCTTGTAAATATCTAATATATTTAATTTATACACATAAAATGCACCATATTTATATTATAAACCATTTTTAACTTCATATTTAACCATTTTAAAATTTTTAGTAGCTCTTTTAGTTTGTCTGGTAAGTTTTGCAGAGGATAGCGAGTGACTTTTGAATTTTTTATTTGCTCATCATAAATTTTAAAATAGTTTGTGATCATATTTTGTTCAACTTATACTCCTAATTGTTCGAATACAGGTAAAAGTCCTAAATATCCTGAACTATAAATTAAAACTGATAAATTAAAACGATTTAGAATCGTAATAGTTTGTTCTTTCATAAAAAAACATTTAAAAATATAGAAAAAATTCACGAAAATGGCCATTTGGATGTTTATTAAAATTGCCATAACTCCTCTTCTAATAATAGTAGGAATAAAATTAAAACAGATTGGAATTGTAAAAGATTACTCTTTCATATAAAAAAATTAAAAAAATCGAAAATTTTCACCAAAACAGCCAATTTGATGTAGGCAGATACCTTAACTCTAACCACAACTTAGGACAATAAAATAAATAGTAGGACAGCAAATAAAGTTAACAAAGTTTTATTATGATTATGGTTCTTATCAGATTTGAGCCGAAACGCATCAATGTTATTTAATTTTAATATTTTTGTAACATCTCTATCAAGTAATATAAATTGTTTATTAAAATGTTTATATAAAAGGTGAAGTTCTTAAAATCTTGTTATTTAAAAATATAATGGATTTTAAAAGCTTTTTATCAGAGAATACTAATATTTTTCAAAGAAAAATTAGATACATTTCTACAGAGTACATTATTGTATCACTTTGTATTTCATTTAAATTTACTAGCACGTCTAACATAGAAATTATTAAACTGCACAAAAATGGAAGTCAAGAGGAAATTTGAAAATAATTTATTCGAGATATGTCTTTCATCTTTAATAAATTCGAATTTCCTTTTTATTCATTTTCATCGAGTATTAAGTATTCAAATTTTCCCATGGGACAATTATATTCAAACAGTGATTTAACTTTCTTTCTATAATGATTGCATAAAAACCGAATGTTAGAAGAAAAAGAGCCAAAAAGGAATCTACTTATAAAGAAAAGAATAAGAACAATAAATATTTTGTGAAAAATATTAGATATGAATACTTTATAGTATGGTTAGATATTACGTCACCTGAGAATAGTAAGGTTGTATCTGTGTTTTTGAAAAAAAATGACTTATCGATATAGATAGGTTCTCTTTGTATCGATGAAGGCATTTTTGGATTAAAATAGTGTCATAACATAAATGTAATACGATATGTAAATTATGTATACCATCATTTCGATGAAAAAATGCCTTCATAGATTCAAATATAACCTTTCTAGATCGATGATTATTTTTTTTGAAAAACACAGATAGAACCTTATTATTCTCAGATGATGAATAGTCTATATCCTAAACTTATGAAGATAAGTATAACTAATATATTGATATTAATGATATAAAATTTAATTTAAAATATTAAAAAGTTTGAAAAAAATCAGTGTTCTAAAAGAAAAGTGGGGCAATTAAGAAACAACAGTCTATAAGTCATAACAACAATATAAAAATCCCCGGTCCTCAGCAGTGGCTGAGATGATGCTTGAAATTTAATTGAAAAATAAAAATAGTAAATGTTCACGTGCAAATTTTGCTTGCACTCAGAGGATTCTGTACAATATATAAATATATATAAATTATATAATTATTAACCGTATTTTTGAAAAAAAAAATATTTTTTTTAATCTAAGCTAATAATCAATAATCTTTAAACAACCAATAAAAACTGTATTCTTAAAAAAATATATATGAATGGGTGTGTGCATACCTTAGAAATAAAGCGAATTTTAAAAAAAGAAAAATCATGAGCTCAAAGTTGTCTATTTTTAAACCGACTTTTTTTTCATTTTTTCTGATATTCGTAAAATTTATTACAACGATTCATTTCCTATTTAAATAGAGTTATGCATAGTATCTTAAAATCAACTAGAAATATTTTAATCTCAGCTAATAATCAATAATTTTTAAGTAAACAATCAAAATCAAGGTTTCAAGAATTTAGACAAGGTTTAAATTTTATGTCAACTCTTAATGTAGTTTTTTGGTACTTAAATAAGTAATCCTGAAATCTGTTATTTTGCATTTACTCATAAATAAATATGATCTATTTATACGCTAAATTTCATTAATTTTCGGGACTTCTCAGCCTCAGCTGATTTGATCATTTTATATGGAACCATCCTTTTATCATAAAAGTTCAAATATATTAACTATTATGAAATATTGCTTTTGAGAATAAATTTCTTTTATAGTTCCATCCTAATATGTTCATGATGAATGTAATTCGGTATTGAAAATGAAAAAAAAAATACATACTTAAAATTCATTTGGTATTTCACTGTCTTTTCCTTTTACAGTGCATATAAAACAAACCGTTGACCATAACTGAAACTTGGGATTGTGTTAAGCGAACTTTTAAATGGGGTCACAAACTTACAACGCCCCATTGATTCATATTGCGCTTTTTAAAATAGATTTTTAATGAAAATCAAACCAAAGGAGGCATATTGAAAGATTGACTCTATTTAAACTATTTACGAATCCCATAGCATTCATGTGACCAATTATAATTAAATTAGAATGCTATTAAAAATTGGACGTGTATTGATTTCATTCTGCTACTGGACATTAAAATTTGTTATATTGGCTTTAAAAGCTGATGGTACATAAAGTTTTCTGTCCCTAAAATTATAACCAAATCGTCTGTGTGTTTTAGGCAATGGTTCCAAACTTTTCATTGACTACATCCAAGCAAATATTCTGAAAAAATCACTATACGAGACACAACCATCATATTCACTCCTTCAATTATATTATTGTTATTAAAAAAATATTTCGTTGGCACGGTGGAAGCAAAAGCGATCCTGATCTTAAACTGTTATTTGCCTTCTTTCTTTCTTTCTTTCTTTTTTCATTTAAAAACTCATTTATTAAACCTTTCATTTCTTTTCATTTTCGCAAGATATTAAGTTTTCAGCAACTTCATCCGTTTTTTGGCCTTTTTAAATCCCATAGACACCAAGACAAGGTAATATCATCATGCGAGTGATGCATTAGGGGAAAGTTTAGCACCCAAGCTGAAACGATTAGTTTAAGTATGAATGATCGAAAAAGATCTGTTAGATAGTGTTAGGTATACTCGAAACAAAACAAAATATAAAATAAAGATAATAAATTAACTTTAAAATAGTTTAAAAAATAAATACTATACCATAATTAACATAAACTAAATAGGCCTTCCGATTAATGCATGTTAGGAATAATGTAATATTATACGGTTGTTTTAAAATGCAACCAATATAACACTTTTTTTCTTTCTTTTTTTTTTTCCACAGTATTACGAGAATCCATTATCTTAGATCTCTCAGAGAATTATTTACTCATCACATGATTTTAAGCATAAGATAAACAATAAAAATCTGGTTCCATTCACTGATACTTGCCTTCGGTACATAATAAACCTTTCATTTTTTTTTTCATTTTCGCAACGCATTAAGTTTTCAGCAACTTCATCAGATTTTGGCCTTTGTAAATCCCCTAGACACCAAGATGAGGTAATAACATCATGCAAGCGATAGCTATGAGGGAAGTTTAACTCACAAGCTGAAATTATTAGATTAAGTTTGAATGATCGAAAAAGGTATGTTAGATTGTGGTTTACTCAAAACAAAAACATATATATATAGAATACAGATAATAAATTAACATTTAAATAGTTTAAGGTGCATAAATATTGTATCATTACGAGTTAATGTAAACTGAATAGGTATTCCCATTATACATTTTAGGAATAACATAAAAATTGTACAAGTAATATATGTATATGTGATACATAACTTGTAACTGGCTCAAAAGAGCGTAAATTGCTCTTACAAATCGTAGTTATATGTCAGTTTTTAATCTTAAGTTGCACGTATGAAAATTAAATATAAAACAATAAAAGTTTTTTACAAAAGAGATATATTTTTTTTTTGTCTGCTGTCATTAAAAAAATAATATTGGAATGCAATGAGTGTCAACTGATATTCTTTAAATTGTTACATTACAGCAGAATATTGAAAAATGTAGAATTAGTATGAAACTACAATCATAAAATTTCAATTCAATTCATGATATATGGAATCAAGGTTATTACTAATATTTTATCAATTTTGTTCAAATATTTTACTAGGGTCTGAAAATTTTTGTTTTTAGTGAAAAACCTTTTAAAGAATTTTCATTTAAGAAAAGGAATTTTACTAATTTTCTTATAACCGCGGAATATTTCCCGAAGTCGCAAATTGGTCCCTTTTTCCTTTAAAATAAAATATATATTATATCGATACTACTTATTTTGATAATACAATACCGAAAAAGGTGTGTTAGACAGTGTTATACTCGAAACAAAACAAAATATAGAATAAGGGTATAAAATTAGTTGTTACATAATTTATAGTAAATGATGATTATGTTACCGGCGAAACCCGATTTTCGGCCAAACTAGTTTATCATAACGCCCATCGGATAAACTAGTTTTTCCTAGGCCAAACCGGTTTATCCTAACGCCCATTGGATAAACTAGTTTTTCCTTGGCTAAACCGGTTTAACCTAACGCCTATCGTATAAACTAGTTTTTCCTATGCCAAACTAGTCTATCGTAACGCTGTAATGATGTTACAGCGTTAGGATAGACTAGCGTTAGGCCAAACTAGTTTGGCCAAACGCTCATAGGATAAACTAGTTTATCCTGCAGTTCATTGGTTTGAACTAGTTTATCCTAGGCGAATCCAATTTGGCGTGATTTTATTGAATCCAATGACTGCCTCAGCGGCAATATTATTGTTTGTCCTAGGCTGATCTAGTTTATCCTAGGCCAATATAAACTTTCCTATTTTTAGCCTACAGGCGTCAAAGCCTGAGAACTAATGGGCCCTCGGGTTCTGTGTATGTCTATGTACGCATGTATGTACGTATGTATGTTCGTACATACATACGTAACGTGATAACTCTTCATATAAATATGTGATTTGTTTAGAATTTTGGATAGAGGTTTATTCTGATAAGGCACTTTCCTGATTAATTTTGGGAATTCATTGGATAATAAGAAAGGATGGGTGAAAGAGAGGCTACCCCCCACGTTTATCTAGATAAATGTGTTTTTTCTTGCAGAAACATAAGATTTCATTCCAATTTTAGATATAGGATCATTCTGTCAAGGCGCCTTCGTGATTACTTGTCGGTATTTAAAAGAGGGGCAATGGAGAAAAACCCCATAATTTAGATAGGTGGCTTTTTAAGGTGGAATTTACGGATTTGCTTCAAATTTAGATATCGGTTCTTTATGAAAAGTCAAATCCCTGAATAGTTTGGGGGTTTGATGGTTAAGTATTAAGGGATGAATGAAGCGTTACCCCCTTGGAAAAACTAGTTTATCTTATGAGCGTTTAGATAAACAAGTTTGGCTTAAAATTGGGTTTGGCTGTTATCAAACATCTTTTTCACCAGGATAAATGTGTGTCTCGATCCAATGCTTGTATCATGAATACCGAAATGAAACATGTCCGCCGTAGAGACATGATGCATCAGACATGGTGTCTGCCTATTTTATTTATTTATTTATTTTTCAGCAGAATCGTACCATGCTGAGATCAGACTTGCATTTTTTTCTTTATATTGAGCCAAATCTGAGCTGAACGAAATTGTTCTCAGGATGTAAAAAGAAAGCAATACGCTTTGTAAAAATTTAACAGCAATATCGAACTTCTGTTAGAAGAATCTTTGAATATAAAGATTATCTTCATGTATTCCACGAAATGTCAAAACAAGAAGTGGGAGAGCATAAATTAAACAAGCTCTTAATTTACTGTTCAATATTTAGTTTCATGTATTCTGAAGCTTTGTGTATACCATTTCGAAATAATATTCTTCATGCAAACTTTTGTAGATTATATTTAAATCGAAATGTACAGTATATACAATATTTACATAGATATATCAGAGGTGAATACATTTAGTTGCTTGATTAGAAATCAGGATTCTAAATTACAAGGAATATTCTAGCAACTTTTTCATGTTAATACCGAAACAATATTTTTATTTCCTTCCGATTTTGGAAGGCCACGAAATACGCAGTTTTCTACTGCGTCCAAGCACAAAACATAAAACCAACTAAACTAAAAGAACAAAAAGAATGTTTTTTAATATCAGTTCTCTAGTGAATCACGTGACCCAGGCGCCAGCGCGTCTAGCTAAGCGGCGCAGGGTTTTTCGAAATTTTCCACAAACTCCCCCCCCCCCCGATGAACAAGGGTTCATCAAAAAGGGGATTCAAAATAATTAAAGTAGAAAATAAAACTATTCTAGAATAAACAATTATACATAAATGCAACACAAATATATACTTACATACAGGATTTCAAACAAAATTATAAAATTAAATAATATCGATTATTTTTTCTTGACAGAGGTCTGCTACTAAAAATAGAAAAAAAGAAAGAATTTAAATCTATACAAATTATTATAAACACTCAAGATAAAATCAAATTAAAGATCAAAATGTCAACAAGAAAAAAAAAACTTTTTTTTTTTTTTTTTTAGGTCAATAGCAGAAAAGTGTTTAGTTTTTTTCTTTTTTTAAAGTCAAATCCAATTTTTGTGTCTATAAAACAGTTTTTAACGATAGATTCAATATATTCAGGAAAGTCGAGGTCAGCAACAGCATTAGCAGCAACTTGTCTTACCAAAGTTTCACTATTGGTCACATTATTTAAACTACGCTCACACAAGTTAGGCATTTTGGAGAAGTTTAATCTCTTCCACAAATCTTTTGCAGTAGTAGCACTTTGCTCTTCTGGATCAAAACAACTCACAAATAGGAGCTGCACAACATTCCTGCCATTTTCATGATCTGAGTCAACACCAGGTAAAACTACTTCCAGATCCTTTAAACACTGTAGTACAGCAAATCTGGTCTTTTCTTCATACACAAGAAAAGCTGAAAATAAAATATCAGTTTCATCCATAGTTGCAACCTCAGAAGCTTTCACAAGAGTGATTATGAAAAAATTCCGATTTTGTCCAGTAGTAACACAAATAACTTTAGTCAGTACATCAAATAACTGCACTATTGGCAAGCTTTCTTGATAAATTTTTTCTGAAGTTTGATCAATTTCTCTAATGTCATGAAGTTCAGAGATAATAATGAGAATCTGTTCAAGGAAAGTCATTTTAGATGTGCATGTTAGCAACAAATGTTCTATCAGTGGAAAGCAAAATAAGAAACCTGCAGCGATAAGATGATTTTTAGCTGTCTGTAAAAACAAATGTTCAACATAAACAACAACAGTCTGACAAGTATTTGAATATAGAAAATTGACAATTTTCAAAACTATATCATTTAAGTCAACGTCTGTCCATGCAGGTTCAAGTTCACATGCAGAATTTAACATTCGTAGAGTAGTAAATGCAACAGGTTTGCTCCAGAGAGAGAGAATTTCAGTTGATACTACAGATGATAAGTTAACAAACATCTTAGTAGCTCTGAATGCATAAAGAGGACACGAAAATAAAGAAATAAGAACAGTTGTAAGATCAGCAGTAAGATCTTTCATGATTAATTCAGTAAATTTGTGTTTTGCAGGAATCACAACAGGTTGTTTTTCATAAAATGAGGAATCGGACTTTTTTGTAACCGTCCTCGTACCAAGAGAAAACCTTCATCTGACAAAATAGGATTTAACTGAAGAAGATTCGACTCTTTAGAGATACTCTTTTTATATTTCAAGCATTTTAAAACCTCCGGAAAACTTTCTTCCTGTTCTAATTTTAACCAAAAATTTTCAGCATGTAATATTTCTTCAGCTGATAATTCTGAAAAATCTCTCTTTTCTAGCTTTGATTTCAGATTAGAAATAAATCTAAATACCCATGCAGTTACTCGATACAATTTCTTTAGTGAGCTATATTTTTTTAGATTGAAAATGGGAATTTTATCAGCTTTATTTGTTTGAACAATGCAAGAAATGGTTGCTGCTTTTCGAGACTTCTCTTCTGAAACATCAGATAATTGTGATGCAGCAATTTTAACACTAGGCCACTGATTTTCAGGAAGGGAAAGAAATTCAGGCCCAAACCACCATTTTTGAGAATTTATTAAATGTTTCACAGAACAACCTCTCGTTATCAAATCTGCCGGATTAAGTTTGCCGTCACAATGTCTCCATAAATTGGGGTCAGACAAATGATGAATTTCAGCGATTCTATTACTAACAAATGGTTTCCATTTTTCTTTTGGCCCTTTAAGCCAATGAAGAACAATTTCTGAATCCGACCAGAAAATAGTATTGTTTAATTGAATAATATTGGTAATAAACTTTGCCATTCTGGCTCCAATAAGTGCTCCGATGAGTTCCAGACGGGGCAGAGTTAACTTCTTCAAGGGAGCAACCCTAGACTTAGACATTAGAAAACTAGTTTTAAATTTATCCTTAGAAATTGGATACCGTAAGTATGCTACTGCACCATGCGCATTAGGGCTAGCATCAGTGAAAATATGCAATTGAAGATGTTCCTTTTCTATAATCATGCTGTTAAAATAGTGCCTGGAAATTTTCAAGTATGTAAGATCCGGAATTTCAGAAAGCCAATTTTGCCAATTATTTTTTAGTTCACCAGAAAAAATTTCATCCCATGATATTCCCATTAGCCAAAGTTTTTGTAAAATGCATTTGATACGAATGATAAAAGGGGAAATAAATCCGGCTGGATCAAATAACATAGCTGCAAATTTCCAAACATTGCGCTTTGTACAAGAATCATTGCTTAAATTTGCCAACAATGATCGTAATTCTAGTCCCAAATTATCTTCTACATTGTCCCATATAAGTCCTAGGACTTTTAGAGAAGTATTTGGGGAGTCAAAAATCGAAAGGGGTATGTTTTCTTCGAGCCATTTTTTCCTAAGTTCCTCAGAATTACTTTCAAATTTTCTTAACTCCATACCTCCTTCTTTCAAAATATTAACAGCTTCTTTAGATAAGTTAAAAGCTTCGAGAACATCGTTTTCTCCTGAAAACAAATCATCTACATACAGAGACGAATTTAGAATTTCAAATGCGTTTTTACGAGAGTTTTTATATTTACTAATATGGTGCTTAATAGTACATGCGAGGATAAAGGGACTGCAGGTGACACCAAAAGTAGCTCTGGTCATTCTATAGGGTACTATGCTTTTATTCTTATCAAAATCTTCATAATATAAAAATCTAAGATAATTGCGATCTTCTTCGTCTATTGATATTTGAAGAAAAGCTTTTTCAATATCAGCCGAAAAAGCAATTTTGTGTAAACGGAATTTCAAAATGATATCTAAAACATTAGGATTCAAATTAGGGCCATGATTCAAGCATTCGTTTAATGATAGAGAATCACCATATTTGGAAGAAGCATCATAAACGATGCGCATTTTTGTTGTAGTTTTGTCGTCACGGATAACAGGTCTGTGTGGCATATAATAGGAATTATTGGAATCTTTATCAGTGCACAATTCGATTACACCTTCATTAAGTTGCTCTAGCAAAATGGAGTTATATTCCTTAAGTAAAGAGTCATTTTTCAGAAATTTATTTTCTAAACAGAAAAACCGCTTCTTTGCAACTTCAAGATTATTTCTAAGCAATTCACGAGAATTTTTCCACAATAATTTTGTTTCATAACGCCCATTTACAAATTTTAGATTTTCTTTAAATTCTTTTATTACCTCAAGATCGGTAATGTTCTTCTCATTGCTTTCAGCAATGCCAATTGCTTCGAGATCCCAAAATGCTTTCAGCTGAGTGTTAATATTTTCAACCGAAACACGAAAACAAGTTATTTCTTTTTTATTCGACTCTATCTGCCCTTGCACTGTATGACCGAAAATAGTTTCTGCAACATATAACTCTTTAGTAAGTTTTCCCTCGATTCCCTTTAATATTTTCCATAAAAAGTCAGACCCTAATAAAATACTTATTTCTTGTTCAAGACCTGTATCAGCAGGCTTATAGCCCCTTGTTCTCATTATGTCTAGAAGTTCCGGTTCCAAGGTTTTTACGGAAGCTCCGGTTATATTGTCAACTACAAGAGCTTCGATCGTTAACGAGTTGATAGGTTGCACAATACTGGATAATTCAAGAGCAACAACTTCGTAACATGATTCATAAGGGCGTCTCCGCCCAAATGGATAAATCAATAAATTTTCCTTTCGCAATGGCTTTAACTTTAATTT
Organism: Maratus speculifer; assembly: GCA_964019185.1. Classification (NCBI taxonomy): domain Eukaryota; kingdom Metazoa; phylum Arthropoda; class Arachnida; order Araneae; family Salticidae; genus Maratus; species Maratus speculifer. Next base: position 83,774,382 of record OZ025292.1, on the reverse strand, counting down.
TTGAACTAAAGATTTTTTCACGAAACATTTTTCAGAACCGCTATCACATAAAACGCGAGCCAACAGACATTGTTTACCAGCAGACACAGAAACTGTACAAGTCTGCAGTAATGTAGATTTATTTCGCTCATATTTTTGTTCTGACATCATAGATACAATTGCACCTTTCGTTTCTTTTTCAGGATTCTCTTTTGTTGTTTCTTTAAAACAAAATAAATAACTATGGGAACTGTTACCACATTTGGAGCAAGGGTTAATTTTTGTTCTACATTTATCAGATAAATGGTATTTATAAAAGCATTTGTAACAACGACCTTCCTTTTTTAATTTATATCGTTTTTGCTCATCCGTGAATTTTGAACAGTTTAGTCCTACATGATCAGAAGACTTGCAAAATATGCAAAACTGTTTTGTAGATGCATTTAAAGCAGCAGCTGAAGGTATATTTTTCTTTTGGGGATAATTTTGATATTTACTTGAAGAATTTTCAGAGTTGGTTTTAGAATTTTCAAAAATCTTGCTTTGGGAATTATTTACTAAATTAGTAGCTTCACGACATCTTAATTCCGTTTTAATAAAATTTATTAACTCTGTTATTTCACAATCCTTATCGGGATCACGTTTACGATGGAACTCTAGAATCAAATTTTCAGGTAATAATCGTAATAAAATGGGTAGTAATAAATGACCGTAAGAGCCTGATGTTACTCCTAAAGCGTCTAGGTTTCTTATACAAGTTTCAAAATTATCATATAACTTTCTGAGCGAAGTGACATTATTACTAGATTTCACTGGTTCAAGATTTAAAATTTTATTCATATAACAATTTACTATGTTTTCCCGTTTCCCATACCTTTCTTCTAACAACTTTAAACATGTAGAATAATTTTGATCATTCAATTCGAAACCAACTACAATATTATATGCAGGTCCAGACAACAAGGATTTAAGATACTGGAATTTTTCAACTTTTGATAACGATTCATTTGAATCTATCGCACTAGTAAATAAATTGAAAAATTCTAAGAACTGGCTTGCATCACCAGAAAATTTTTCTATGTTCAACTTAGGCAGCTTCATTGCCGAAACTGGTTTATTACCGATTTTTGAACCGTTAGTTGTTTCTAGTAAAACTTTTGGTTCAGTTTCGATTTTGCATTTTTTAAATCTCATCTTAATTTTAAATTTCATACTTGATATTTTTTCAGAATATTCTTCTGTTGATTTTAATTCCTTTTCATATTCAGTTTTATCCTGAATTAAGTCATCAATCTCCTTATCTAATTCCTTTAGTTGAGCTTCCTTTTCATTTATAAGCTCTAATGACTCCATTAAAGAATCGGAATCAGTTTTATCTATATCTACTAACAACAATGTATCACATTTTGCGATTAATTTAGTAACTGCTGCGCGAACAGCAGCTCGCTTACTTTTAATCTTTTCTGGCTTGTCCATGTTAAAATTTTAATTCAATGTTCAAAAAATATTATCATGAAAAAAAGTTATATTCACTAAATCATGTTCAAAGTCATGCAGAATAATAAAGGTATTTCTTACCTTTTTTCCCGGTTGTGGAGGCACCAAAGAATAAAGATTATCTTCATGTATTCCACGAAATGTCAAAACAAGAAGTGGGAGAGCATAAATTAAACAAGTTCTTAATTTACTGTTCAATATTTAGTTTCATGTATTCTGAAGCTTTGTGTATACCATTTCGAAATAATATTCTTCATGCAAACTTTTGTAGATTATATTTAAATCGAAATGTACAGTATATACAATATTTACATAGATATATCAGAGGTGAATACATTTAGTTGCTTGATTAGAAATCAGGATTCTAAATTACAAGGAATATTCTAGCAACTTTTTCATGTTAATACCGAAACAATATTTTTATTTCCTTCCGATTTTGGAAGGCCACGAAATACGCAGTTTTCTACTGCGTCCAAGCACAAAACATAAAACCAACTAAACTAAAAGAACAAAAAGAATGTTTTTTAATATCAGTTCTCTAGCGAATCACGTGACCCAGGCGCCAGCGCGTCTAGCTAAGCGGCGCAGGGTTTTTCGAAATTTTCCACAGAATATACCTTAAGCTGGCTTCAAGTTCACTCCACAACAACACGAAAAATTGAAAATTTTTCTGACTAACATTTAACTGTAAAGGGGACAAGCCTGACTACTGAAGGGATTTGTAATCGAGCAGTGTTTACATTTTTGATAAATTAATTACCTATATTATGTCAATATCTATATTAATAAAATAACATATCGCTCTGTGTGTGTGTGTGTGTCTGCGATAGTTAGCAAAAACTACGGTACGTACGAAGCTCAAAATTTTTCTGAGAGTAGCCCATTATCTCTCCTGATGCACCTGATGCTCAGAATTTCAAAATTCTATTTATTAACTGAGTAATTAATTAAATTCCAAACCTCACTCTCATAAAAAATCGCTTTTTTTAGCTTTTTTCTCTTTCATTCTCTTGTGGTTGGTTGGTTGCATACAGTTTTCGCAGAAATAATTTAAAAAACTGGGAGTGACCTTTAAAATTCATAGACTGACAAACTGTCAGTTTAAATAAGGGTTTTTTTTTAAATCACAGCTGCTGTACGCCATGGAGGAAAAAGATAGGTGGTGGCGAAGTAATTGAAAAAAAAAAAAAAAAAAAGGTTTGCAATATGAAACTATTTATCGCTGAAATTTTAATGTCTCAAAATAAAGCACGAGGAAGGAATTTTGTATTAATAAGACGGATTGGAAAAAATGAATTACAGCTGAAGCATAATTTACGAAGAAATGGTATTTTTTTAAATGGTTTTTTCTATTATATTATTTATTAAAATAAATGTTTGCTTTTAAAATAATTGAAATTGGAAAATTAAAAATAATTAAATGTCAAAACAAAATTAAATAAAATATTGAAAACATATGATTTGAAATAAAAAATTGTATTACTAAAAGTTTTCTCTTTTTTTTTTCAGAAATTTTTAATACTTTATAACGTAGATGAAAAATGTTTATGATTTAACAATATATTAATAATTCCATGTCAATATATAAAATATAGTGATGAAGAGATTCTTTTAAAATCATGCATGAACACTTAAATAATAATATTAATCTAAAATCTAGATTTCAGAGTGCAGATTTTGAAACATTAACGAAAGAATTTTGATTTTTCAAGCAAAGTCTTAAATGATGTTTCTATATTGATATTTCAAGGTCATGATAAAAATAATCAAATAATTCTTGCCTATGATTGATCTAATTGTATCTTTAATGCATTCTGATCGTGTATTAGAGGCAATAATGGCATAAAACGTTATTTTTTAACCCGGGAGGACGCGCGCAGGGCCTAAAAGACCCGGAATGCGTATGGTTTTTACAATTGTAACCACTAATTTTTTTAAAGTAATCTTCAACTTAATCTATCGCAAAATTTGCGAGAATTGTCTCCGTCGCAATAAAGTAACTGTGATATTTTGTCTTTATTGGTGGCAAAGTTAAAATCATTCATACCATGGGTAAGCGCGCGTTCTCCCGGGTTAAAAGAAATTTTAGTCATCTATTCAATAACAGTTTAAAAGGTAAAAAACAAAAACAAAGGAATACTGGTTTAAACCAGTTTGAATTGATCGGAGTTTCAAAGCACATGGTTTTGTTGGTGCTTATTTGGACTTATTGTAGGGATTTTAGAGTTACATTTTTTGCGTCACCCCAAGACATTATACTGCCACTCTATTAATTTCTTTTTACTATATGATTGTACGCATATTTTTGGCATTTCGAACATTAGAATGTATGAGTCATTAGCTGTGTTGTAGTAAAAAACATTACACAACACTTTTCTATGAGTTTATTTTTTTAATTATTGATTAAATTTAAATGTGTTCTATTCAATTTAAAATTGTAATATGGCTTTAATTTGTTTAAAAAAAAATAGCTGTTTGACGTACAATTGTTTGTACCCGCAAACGATTCATTCATCATAATAAATTATCAAATAGCAAAGTAAATTATCTATCAGAAATAGCCATAAAAAGAATAGTAGCAAAACTGATTATAACCTTAATGTTTGGACTAATTCAAACATAACCCGATCCCAACCAGAAAAAAAACAGACCACACTCCGATCCGTGATACACAAAATTTCCGTGAGTATAAACCCGACCCTGACCTAAAAATTTTGTTTGCAAAAAACTATGGTTTCGATAACTGACCCGAACCAAATCCGAATCCCGCAAAAATGTTCAAGTGAAGCATAACCCGATTCAAACAAGGAAAAATAATTTTCGTGGGCATGAAACCTGACCCGAACCTAAATATTTTCTTTAAAAAAAATCCGAAATATGACTCTAAAGAAATCTGAAATCTATAAAAATATTCCAGAGAACTATAACCCGATCCCAGCAAGACAAAATACTTTCCATTGTCATAAACCCGACTCAAACCTAAAAAACTTCGTTTGAAAAATCCATAACTTTGATCCAAACCACATTTAAATCTGACCAAAGTATTCGAAAGAACCATAACCGGATTCGAGTAAGACAAAATAATTTCCGTGGACATGAACCCGATACGAACCTAAAACTCCCATTCAAAAAAAAAACCTGAAATTTGAATCGAACCAAATCTGAATCTGACAAAACTATTTCAAAGAAACGCAACCGGATCCAAACAAGACAAAATATTTCCATGGACATGAACACAATCCGAACCCAAAAAATTTCTTTGAAAAAAACGCGAACTGAACGAAATCTCAAAAATATTCCAGTAAAGCATGCCCTTATTCGAACGACAGAATTATTTTCGTGAACATGCAAGAAGACCCGAACTCAACAGTTATATTTGAAGAAAAAACACGAAATCTGAATTGAACCAAATCTGGACCTGACAAAAATATTCCAAAGAACTATAACCCAATCCAAGCAAGACGAAATAATTTCTATGGACATAAACCCAACTAGAACCTAAAAAATTCTATTGGAAAAAAACTGAAATTTGACCCAAACCACATCTAAATTTGACCAAAATATTCGAAAGAATCATAACTGGATTCGAGTATGAAAAAATAATTTCCGTGGACAAGAACGAGATCCGAACCTAAAAATTCTACTTGAAAAAATACCTGAAATTTGAATCGAACCAAATCGGAACCTGATAAAAAATATTCCAAAGAATCGTAAACGGATCTGAATAAGACAAAAAATTTCCATTCACATTTTCCGAATCTGAACCTAAAAAAATTCTTTGAAAAAAATCACGAAATCTTAACTGAACCAAATCTGAAATATTCCAGTGAAGCATGTTGTTATTCGAACAAGACAGCATAATTTCCGTGAACACGCAAGAAAATCCGAACCCAAAAATTCCATTTGAAGAAAAAGCCGAAATCTGAATTGAAACAAATCTGTTCCCGACAAAAATATTCCAAAGAACCATAACTGTATCCGAGCAAGGCAAAATAATTTCCATGGACATGAATACGACCCGAACATTAAAACTCAATATCAAAAAATACCTAAAATCTGAACCGAACGAAATCTGAACCCGACAAAAATGTTCTAATGAATCATAACCAGATCCGAACAAGACAAAATAATTTCCATGGATATGAAACCAATATATGGTTTGGTAACATTTAGGTTGCAATTACATTACGGTAAGTCTTTGATTATATTGAATTTCCCGTTAGGTTACAGTTAGGTCACGGTTAAGTTAAAGTTAGGTTAAAGTTAAATTGCATTTATGTTATGGTTAGAAAAAGAATATGTTACAATAAAGTGAAGGCTAGGTTTAATTTATGTTATATTTAATTTACGGTAAGGTACGGTAGATCAAAGTTAGGTTACAGGCAGGTTATGGTTACGGTACAAAAGTTTACGGTTAGGAATTTATCCATAGAGTGAACATTACGCATGATTTGATTAAAAATAACACTTACTTTTGTTAAATGGCTCTGAAATTATAATACTATATACCAACATTTTAGCAACCAGCGACTATCGATTTCATTCATGGTACAGTCGGATTTAAGAGTGATATAATTAGTTTGAAATTCAAAATATTTCACTTGGGATTTCTATGTGAAAAAAAAATAATTAGTTACGTGACTTAACAGTGATTTTTGATAAATATCAACACTTTAACACGAAAATCACCCAGTCGTTGGATACATATCCCCTCCCGCGTTTCTCATCGTTCATTTTGAGTATTTTTAGAGCTTAATATTAGCTGTTTTTTAAACCTATTTTTCACAGAGTGTGTGGCCATGTATTTCAGACAATGCATTTCTGCATGTTTCGAGTTAATGATAAAATCATACAAATTTCAAGTTCGTTTAATATTGTTAATACGGACCCGGGCAACGCCGGGCGGATCAGCTAGTATAAAATATTTTGTCAAGGCATCAAGTCTTTCTTTCCTGTGATATCACTACCGTAAATTCGTTTAAAAGTTTAGTTTAAAAGTAGTTTCTGAAAGATTAATTGCTTTTATTAAAAAATGGTTAACGCTGTTAGATAACATAGTTTCTAATTGAAAATGATTGTAAATGTTATGCATTTCCGAAAAGGAATTAATTGAGAAATATATCAGAAAATAGCTCTTTGGATTTCAGAAAAGCCTTAAGGGATGACAGAGAAATACATTCACAATACTACTTTTTATTAAACAGATTGAAAATTTATGATGTTTATAGCCTTTCTTTAATTCTTTTATTCTAAATTACATTAATTACTTAATGAATCCCTATTTGAATGCTGAAACGTCGAGGAATCTAAGTAATCAAAAATACATTGTGTACTTTCTGCTTTGCGAACACATCTTAATTTAAAAATATATTGTTAATTTATTCATTAAAGGAATCTTAATTGTATGTTAAGTAAAATCTGAATATTTTGTAGAAATTGAGTCGGCTCAGAAAAACGGGTAAAAAACTGGGGAGTGAGTCGGGCCTCGAAGTTTCAGGCCGCGCAGACCTCTAACAATAGTCCTCGAACCATATATATTATGCAGGGATGATGGCAAAAACACTTTGTACAGATTTAGCAATTGAGAGGCAGTCGGGATTAATAATAAAAATACTACTGCCCAGTTAAACTGACGGCTTTGCGTTCAAAGCCTGTTTAGACTAATTGTGTACTTTATTTATTTTTTTTTTGAAAGAATAATCCCACCTCGAAAAAAAAGTAAGGGGTATCAGTTCCCCCATTTCCTTCAATTATACTTGATCATTGAACCCACAAAACTAATCAAAGATATGCTTTATGAAATTGAACAATTAATTACTTTTCAAAGCAAATCGGGTAATTCTGCACAAAAACCCATTTATCTAATTTAAAGGGATTAAATCCTCATTCATGCTTTTATAGTTAATTATTAAACCCCTAAAACTATTCAGGGATTCACGTTATATATATAAAAACATATCCATAGTTTGCGAAAAATCGGATAATTCCGCATTAAAATCCATTTATCTAAATTAAGGAAGGTGATAAGTTTTCCCGCTGCCCCATTATACTTAACCAAAAAACCCCTAAATTATTCAATGAAGCGCCTCATTAGAATGAACTTATGTCCAAAATTTGAAGCAAATCGTATAATTCTGCATAAAAATCCATTTATCTAAAATAAGGAAGAAGATAACTTGTCCGTTTCCCCCTTATCCTTAGCCAAAGAACCTGCAAATTAATCAATGAAGCGCTTCTTCAGAATTAACACATCCAAAAACTGTAAAAAATGGGGCTTACAATTGTGCTTAAAAACACATTTGCCTGAATTAGAGGGGGCTTCTTCCCTTTATATTTAACCAATGAACCCGCACAAAATTATTAAGGAAGCAGGTTACCAGAACAAACCTATAAACAAAATTTGGGGCAAATCAATATTTCTGCTTGATAATTGCGCGTCATTTACCTACAATAAGGGGGGGGGGTCAACCCCATTATCCTCTCCCTTAATACTTAAACAATGAATAATCACAACTAATCATCGAAGCGCCTAATCATAATGCTTTTATATCTAAAATTTGAATGAAATCAGCTAATTATGCGTGAAAACTTATTTATTTAAATTAAGGCTGGGGGGGTGGCGAATTAGCCTCTTGTTCTTCTTCCTCTTTACTCTTTTCCAATGAACTCGAAAACTAATCAGAAAAGCGCTTCATTAAGATAAATGTATATTGAAAATTTTATGCAAATCGTGTATTTGTATCAAAAATTATTGCGTTACGCATGTAAGTATGTACGTACATAACAAAATATTATAAGAGCAATAAATATAATTATGGTATCTATCATATGTATGATCTTTCTCTTATTTTGTCTTCTTTTCTTGACAATACTCCGAGAATCCATAATCTTAGGTTGCAAAAAATGTTTAGTTATTGGATGATTTTGAGCATATCACGAACAATAAAAATATCATATCATTTACTGATACTTGCTTTTCATACATAGTAATTTTTTTTTATTTATTTACTTAAGGTATTAAGTTTTCAGTAACTTCATCAATTTTTGGCCTTTCTCAATCCCCTAGACGCCAAGATGATGTAATAACATCATGCAAGGATAGCTTAGAAGAAAGTTTAACTCCCAAGCTGAAATGATTAGATTAAATGTGAATGATCGAAAAAGGTGTGTTAGGTAGCGGTATACTCGAAATAAAACATAATAAAGAATACATACAGGAAATTAACTTTTAAATACTTTAAGGTATATTATACCAAAAATTATACCAAGAATAAATAACATAAATTAAGTAGATATTCATATTATTGCATGTTAGGAATATTACAATATTATACATATACAGTTGTTTTAAAATAATAACCAATATTATACATTTTTTCTCTTTCCTTTTTTGCTTCATTTTTGGCAAAACTGCGAGAATCCATATTCTCGATCACAGACAAATGTTTACTTATTGAATGATTTTAAACATAGAAAGAACAATAAAAATCTCATTTCCGTCACTGATACTTACCTTCCGTATATAATAAAACCTTATTATTTTTTTCATTTTCGCAAGGTATTAGGTTTTCAGCAACTTCATCAGTTTTTGGCCTTTCTGTATCCCCTAGAAACCAAGATGAGGTAATAACATCATGCAAGTCATTGCTTAGAGGGAAGTTTAACTCCCAAGCTGAAATGATTAGTTTAAGTATGAATGATCGAAAAAGGTGTGTTAATAATGGTATACTCGAAACAAAACAAAATATAGAATAAAGATAGGAAATTTGCTTTTAAGTAGTTTAAGGTAAATAAATGTATATCATGACCAGTTAACATAAAATACACTGGTGTCCAAAAGTTAAGCATAATTGGTAATTAAGTAATTATTTTTAAGTAATGAAAGAAATATGAATCGGAATGTGCTGAAACTCCAGGTGTGTAAACAAAATAGTACGCGTCACATATTTTCGCGAAGAGTTTTCCCCGAAATCGAACAGGGGACCGTCAACAAATTGAAAAAGAACGAAGATCTTTTGGATAACCCTGTCAAAACTAATATAGCAAAAGTGTTCAAACTGCACATTATGATTAATTGGCTTATTGTAATGTACTGTGTTTATTTTTTTAAGGATAGCATGTACACTCGTAGAGAAATTAAGGTTTTTATAAAAACAGTCCTAAATTTTTCCAAGTTTTTTGCTTATAATTTGCAGAGTTCTTATTATAAAATAATGTTCTTTGCTGAAAATATGACAAACATCATTGTACACAATACCCTGTCATCAGAATTTAAAAATAATAAAAATTGTATGAAAAATGAGTATGTTTAGTAAATAATTTTTTATTGCGCATGCGTCAACGATATCAAAATGTCATTTGCATATTGTGTTAGCTAAATGTATAGAGCAACTTCTGTAAAAGTTTCAAAAACATAGCTTGAAAATTCTGAAAATGGGAGCCTATAGAATCAACTCAAAATCCGTTATTCCTAAAGGAAGCAAAAAAATCAGGGGTTTTACCTAAATATAGTTGTACGTGCAATATTGTGTAGGCACTAAACAAAGGAATATGGATACAGCCCCTCATCTTTTTGCTTCATTTAGGGAATAAAGGATTTTGAGTTGATTCTATAGGTTCCCATTTTCAGAATTTTCAAGCTATGTTTTTGAAACTTTTACAGAAGTTGCTCTATACATTTAGCTAACACAATATGCAAATGACATTTTGATATCGTTGACGCATGCGCAATGAAAAATTATTTACTAAACATACTCATTTTTCATACAATTTTTATTATTTTTAAATTCTGATGACAGGGTATTGTGTACAATGATGTTTGTCATATTTTCAGAAAAGAACATTATTTTATAATAAGAACTCTGCAAATTATAAGCAAAAAACTTGGAAAAATTTAGGACTGTTTTTATAAAAACCTTAATTTCTCTACGAGTGTACATGCTATCCTTATAAAAATAAACACAGTACATTACAATAAGCCAATTAATCATAATGCGCAGTTTGAACACTTTTGCTATATTAGTTTTGACAGGGTTATCCAAAAGATCTTCGTTCTTTTTCAATTTGTTGACGGTCCCCTGTTTGATTTCGGGGAAAACTCTTCTTGAAAATATATGACGCGTACTATTTTGTTTACACGCCTGGAGTTTCACCACATTTCGATTTATATTTCTTTCATTACTTAAAAATAATTACTTAATTACCAATTATGCTTAACTTTTGGACACCAGTGTAAATAGGTCATTGTATTAGGAATAATGTAATATTATAAGGTTGTTTTAAAATACAACTAATGCTGTACATTTTTTTTTTTGCTTCTTTTCTCCACAATACTGCAAATATCCATACTTAGATCACAGAGACGTTTTTGCTTATTGAATGATTTTAAACATAAGATGAACAATAAAAATTTCATTTAACTCACTGATACATACTTTCCGTACTTAATAAAACTTTCATTTTTTCACTTTCGCAAGGTATTAGGATTTCAGCACTTTCATCAGTTTTTGTCCTTTCTAAATCCCCTAGACACCAAGATGAGGCATCATTCAGAGAATAGCATCATTCAAGTGATAGCTTAAAGGGAAGTTTAACTCCCAAGCTGAAATGATTAGATTAAGTATGGTGGAAAAATATGTGTTAGATAGTGATATACTAGAAACAAAACAAAATGTAGAATACAGTTAGGAAATTGACTTTTAAATAGTGTTTGGTAAATAACTATTATACCATGACTATTTGAGATAAATAGGTATTTCCATTAGCACATTTTAGGAATAATATAATATTATACCGTTGTTTTAAAATGCAAAAGATGAGGAGAAAAATGCAAAAGAGATGTTTTAAAATGCAAAAGAGATTCCTTTTAAAACCAAGATGAGGAAATAGCATCATTTAGATTATAGCTTAGAGGAAAAATGCAACCAATAATATATATATATTTTGCTTCTTCTTTAACAAAACTCGAGAATTCATAACCTTAGATCCCAGAGAAATGTTTACTTATTGAATTATTTTTAACTTAGTATGGACGATAAAAATCTAATTTCATTTATTGGCCTTAGCCTTCCGTACATAATAAAACTTTCATTTTTGCAATATATTAAGTTTTACAGGAAATTCATCAGTTTTTATATTTCTAAATTCCTTAAACACCAAGATGAGGAAATAGCATCATTTAGATTATAGCTTAGAGGAAAATTTAACTCCCAAGCTGAAATGATTAGATTAAGTATGGATGATGGAAAAAGAATAGTGGTATATTCGAAACAATATAAAATACTGAATAAAGGTAGAAATTTATTTTTAAATAATGTAACGTAAATAAATATTATGGCATGATTAGTTAAGATAAAATAAATAGGTCATCCAATTGATACATGTTAGGAATAATATAATATTACACAAGCAATATGTTTTTATATATTTATGATATGAATGATATATAGGTTCTTCGACACATAATAGACTCGAAGCATCGTAAATCGCACTGCACTGTTTAAAAAATTAATGTGAAATATCAGAGAATCTACGGGAAATCCAATATCTTATGCTTTGTGTAAAATTTCAGAGTTTAGATAAACGAGATTTGGTTAAATAATAAAGAGTCTTTTCGTAAATTTCGAACAGACTCTGTGATTAATCATCATTAAAAATTCACTGAAGGCCGTAAATTAATTTTTAATGATAAAAATTTGATTTGGTGAAAGACTCAATATTTTATAAAGTTCAAAGAATTTCATTTTTTTATGAAAATTTGTACTGCTGTATCATTAAACTTTAACATAATATGTTCCTTATCGCCCTGTGGGTTAAACCCGAGGCCCCTTGACTGAGGATGTACGCCTTACTGACTGAATTATAGTAGTTAACGCTACAGATAACAAAATACATCTTTTTTGATTTAGAGTGGAAAATACTTCCAATAACTTCGATAAGCTGATTTTTCGCTTTGTAAATTGTTCCAAGTTAAAAAATAAAATGAATAAATTAAATTTTCTTTTTTAATATTTTAAATAAAATTGCAAAATAATTTTAAAATTGTATTTTGAAATAAAAAATTAAAAAAATAATATATATTTATCATAAAATAAAGACATGGAAAACCCTATAGGGAATTCAATATACAATAAGAGAAATGTTTGTAAAATTATGTCTGCAAAATTAAAATAAAAACATTTAAACAAGAATTTGTTTAAATTTACAAAAAGTCTCGCCATCATTGAAAGTCTTGTCAATTTGTAACCTGTAATTCTATGCATTAAAAACATTAATAAAAAAACACTTTTTTCGTCAGTTTTCATTAAAAAAATTTATAACGGAATGCAATAACTGCCAAATGATATTGTTAAATTTGTATAAAATTGTTGAAAACAGAAAAAATAGAATAAAAGTATTGTTATAAAATTCTAAAATTATTTCAGTTTTTGATATAATAAATATAATTTAAAATAATTTTTTCTATCTTTTTAGTTAAAATATATTTCTAGAGGTTAAAAGTTCTTGTTTTTTATATTGAACAGTGTTAAAATAAAAAAAAATGCTAATGATCTTGAGTTTTTCAGAAATGTCTAAATTACGATAATTTCACATTATCGTAATCACGTAGTACTTTGTAACTTAAAAATATATATATTTGTCACAATATTGAATAATATTTGAAAATTTTTAATATTTAAGTGCAAAATTCACTGGATTCATAATTTTTGGTGTTTTCATAATTTAAATTTTCGCATTATTAAACAAACTAAACATAGACTGTAGAAAAAAGGACGATTTTAAGAAGATTGAGCTGGCAATCGGAACTCCAGTACAATTGACTGTTACTTTATGGAAAAATCCCCGTAAATAACGGAACACGTTTCAAAAAAAGCATTATTTCTGGATTTTACGATTTTTTATCCTTTAAATAACTGTGAATTGTACTGAATAACTGTAAATTGTATGTGCCGATTCCTAATACAGTTTCCTTTAAATTGTACTCCTTTAAACTCTACTAAAATCAACACTTATAAAATGTTGAGTAATAAAAATCGCTGAATAATTGTAAAAACTGTGCTTTTCCTGTTCCATGTTTTTAAGAATTCTAATTCTATACAAATTCATGAATATAAAATTCTTGAAACAGGATTATAGAAAAGTATTACTTTTCATCATTACTAAATTTCAAAATAAAATTAATTAAAAAACCCGTTAGCTATAGTTAAGTTGGTATAATTTTCTGCCCAAAAAATTGTAAATATTTATGTAAGTAAGACCAAGTACAATTTCGAGAATTTGACGCTCACCGATATGAGTCTGTTATTTTATCATGTGAGTATACCATAAAATTTTGCAATTAAATTAAAATAAAAAGAAACAATGTTTTTTAAACCTCGCGAATCAAACATGATTGTAGAAAAATCGTCTATTCTAGAATATCTAGCCATTGTTTGTAAAGATTAACGGAGAAGAAGCTCTGTGATCTCTGAAAAAAAAGTAAAATACTTATGGATAAAAGAATTTTGCATAACTAACTTTATATACACTATATTGCCATTGATTATGGGACACTTGCGGTTTTAGACATTTTACTAAATATCTAGAAAAATACATGAGGAATCATCTCGAAACTCTTAGTGTATAAATATAATAGTATACTTCATACATCTCCGTGAAGATTTTTTACCGAAACTCTATAGGGGACCGTCAACAAATTAAAAAAGAATGAATATCTTTTGAATAACCCTGTCAAAACTAATGTAGCAAAAGCGCTCAAACTCTAGATTATGATTGAATGCCTTATTGTAATACACTGTGTTCATTTTTATGCAAATAGCATGCATACTCGCAGAGTAATTAAGGTTTTTATAAAAATGGTCCCAAATTTTTCCAAGTTTTTTCCTTATAACTTTCAGAGTTCTTAATATAAAATAATATTTTTTTCAGAAAATATGACAAACAACATTGCACACAGTACTCTGTAATCAGAATTAAAAAATAATGAAAATTGTATACAAAATGAGTTGGTTTACTAAATAATTTGCATATTATGTTAGCTAAATGTATAGAGCAACTTTTGTGAAAGTCACAAAATTATAACTTGAAAATTCTGAAAATAATCGTCAATTGAAGAAGTTGAAAATCCGTTATTCTCAAAATGAAGCGAAAACAAGAGGGGTTGTATCCATATATTCATTGATTAGTGTCAATATAGAATACACAATACGGGATGTTACGACTACTTTTGGATAAAATCCCTCATTTTTTTGCTTCATTTTGGAAACAACGGATTTTGTCCTTTTTCTATAGACGATTACTTTCAAAATTTTCAAGCTGTAATTCTGAGACTTTTACAAAAGTTGCTCTATACATTTAGCTAACATAATATGCAAATGAAATTTTGATATCTTTGACGCATGCGCAGTAAAAAATTATTTAGTAAACCTACTCATTTTTCATACAATTTTTATTATTTTTTAATTCTGATTACAGGGTACTGTGTGCAATGCTGTTTGTCATATTTTTTGAAAAAAATATTATTTTATATTAAGAACTCTGAAAATTATAAGGGAAAAACTTAGAAAAATTTGGGGCCATTTTTATAAAAACCTTAATTACTCTGCGAGTATGCATGCTATTTGCATAAAAATGAACACAGTGTATTACAATAAGGCACTTAATCATAATCTAGAGTTTGAGCGCTTTTGCTACATTAGTTTTGACAGGGTTATTCAAAAGATATTCATTCTTTTTTAATTTGTTGACGGTCCCCTATGGAGTTTCGGTAAAAAATCTTCACGGAGATGTATGACGTATACTATTATATTTATACACTAAGAGTTTCGAGATGATTCCTCATGTATTTTTCTAGATATTTAGTAAAATGTCTAAAATCGTACGTGCCCCATAATCAATGGCAATATAGTGTATTGCCATTGTATATATATATATATATATATATATATATATATATATATTTATGTTTACGTAGCTACCATTTTTAAAAACAATAATGAATGAAACTGTTTAATAAAATCAATTAAAAACTTGCTAAATTCCTAAAAAATACTTTTATATCCAAAAGTTGATTTGGTTACGAGGTTACTTTCTGGAAAATATACCAATATATTTTTGATATTAATCAATTTCTCAATTAATTTTCAGCAGTGAAATGTTTTCAACATACCAATATATACCAATATTGTCAAGAATTGCTTGCATCCAAAACATTGCAATAACCTTTTATTTTTCAAGAGAAGTTTTAAGAAGTTTTTTGTGCATTATAAATTTAAGATTTTTCGCATCTGAATAGATTGAACTATGTATAGAATTATTCCTTAAAGAAAATAACATTGCCATATTTTTATGGTATATAACAATTCATGAATTAAATATTAATACAAAAAATCTATACTTTTGAAATAAATTCAGACCTTCATACAATAAATGTTTTATTTCTTGAGACTGAGCCTTATTAAAACTGGTTTATGTGTTAAGATTTGCATAGGAATACAGTTAAGTAAATGCTATTTTAGTCAAAACTACTTATACAACATTTTGAGAATTATTGAAACAATCTGGTTTAATGATCAAACTTGAATACAGATTGTAATAATAGACAGCCATTTCTAGAATGCATAATTTCTTAACCATGAAAGGATTCTTAAGTGTGAAATTTTACTCGTAATTAACCCCTTGAAAGGCGGTGGCTCATTTTTGGACTTCTTAAGTTTTATTCCTAAATTCTATATTTGCACCAGAATATTGGAATGAAGAATTTTGTTTGTTTCAGGATGTGAATAAAAAATGCTCAAAGAAAACTGTTGGTTTATTCTGTTGTCATTGACAAATTTCCTCATTTTACAAATAGGAGTATCTTACACCTGAAACGAAGTTAGAAAGACTAACACACATGAAATGTTTTCATAAAAAATGGTTTTGAAATTAAGAATTTTTAACAAAATATTTTGTTAAAAAAATAATTAAATCAAATTGTAATTTTTAATATGAATATGTTTGAAAAGCGATAAATTTTAAAATTATTATGCATAAATAAGATAAACTACAATAAAACGACAAAAAATCTTTTTTAGAAATTAATATTTCAAGCTTCTATGTCATATAATAATCAAAGTATTACACAGAATAGGTACTTTCCAAATACATTCATACTCTCGTACAATAAATCACCTATTTCTCAATATTGAACTTTATTGCTACTATTTTATACGCAACGATTTTTATAGTAACAAACAATTAAATTAATGCTATTTCAGATGAAAGATGAAAATGGTTATACAGTATTTTGAAAATTCCGAAAATAATCTTTGCTTAATCGACAAATTTGAATACTTGTTACGAGATAAAAAGCCACATCTAAAAAGTATAATTTCTTAAATATTTATGCTTTTTTTCAAATATGAAATTATAGTTTTAAATGAAACTAGAATTTTATATATATATATATATATATATATATATATATATATATATATATATATATATATATATATATATATAAATGAAATTCTTGTTAAAGTGTTTTTATTGAAATCAAATGATTTAAACAATCTTTTGTAATATATATATATATATATATATATATATATATATATATATATATAATGCAGCAAATTGTAATTTGAATAAATCATATGATTCAAGTACGATATACACTGTAAAAAAACTGTACAGCTACAGATTTCTGTAGCTTTACAAAAGAATCTACTACTACTACAGTAGTCTTAATAATATTGTATATGCAACTCATGTTACAGTTATATAAAAAGTTGTAGGCAGCCAGTTTCTTAAAAAAAATTATTAAACTTACACTTTTGTATTTACAGTGCAAACATTTTTCTGCTACACGAATATTTATTATTGCCGATATATAAAAATGTCTAAAAATTGTAGTAAATTTTCATATTTTTTTTTACATTATATTTAGAAGTTGTTATAAATGAATAAGATAAGCTACAGTATTTTTTTTAACAGAAAAATATTCCAAAGTTTTATGTCTTAGGATAATTAACTAATTTAACATTAATGTTGAAAATCATTACTTTTCAAATTCTTTCATGTTCTGATACAGTAAATCTATTATTTCTCGAAATTGAAATTTCTTAAGACTGATTTATACGTCCGTATTTGATAATAACACAATTTCATGAATGCTGTTGTAGACAAAACAAGTATGTTCATGAATCATTCAAATTATCTTTGTTCAAAGATAAATACTTGTTATTATATTAGGAGCCCTTTCTAGAAAGTATAACATCTTACACATTAATGCATTTTTATGTAGTATGAAATTATATTCTTTATTAAAATTTGAATGCTTATAATAAACATATATTTATTGAAAAGTTTTATGGAAGATAAATAAGGTACCCTGGGGTAATAACGCCAGGCGGGGTAATAACGCCAAGTGCTTATCTTTTGCATAATTATGAAATAATCAGGTAAATGACACCCATGTGCTCTGCGCAAAAGGATTTTGAGTCATATAAATCGCAAAAAACAGCTTCAAGTTAATTTGTTTCATTTTTAGGTCTTATTGTTTTTACAAACAACTAAAATTAACGCTTGATCTAAAATTTGGGACATACGTTTTGTGATGTGAAGACTATCTTTTTATCCAGAAATGCTTTGTTAATTACATAAATTTGTAGTGCATTTCATGTACTTTTAAAATGTTGTTGAAGATTTTGGATATCTTCTCGAGATAATTTGTAATTTAAAATGTACTGCGCAATAACTATATCGGGGTAATAACGCCAATCCTTGACATTAATACCCCGGTTGATTCCCTACAGTGGCCGAGCTACATCCTAAATACTGATTCAAATAAACACAGTTAAAACTGTGCAATGTTTCTCATATTTCTATTTAAGCGGCCCTTTTTAAGCAAAAAGAAGCTTACGGTCTGATATTCTTTTGCCTCCACCCCCCCCCCCTCCCACACCACACCTTTAGTTTTCTTACACTTTCACAAAAAATTGAACATTTTCAATAGCTTAGTATGCAATTTGTCAATTTCTAAGTTTGTAGAGTTTGTACTTTTAGAATTGGGCTTTTTACATGCAATTATTTCATCTTATTTCATAGTTTTGTTTGCATGGCGTTATTACCCATATAGGTGGGTAATAACGCCAAATAGAATTGGTCAAGAAAAAACGCCATTACATTTTATGAATACATATCTGTTAAATTATTTTATTTTATATAGATAGTCAATGCGTTGCTGTATCAGATCCTATATTTGTTTGAAAAATACAATCTAAAACTAAGCCGTGAAAATTGGTAGAACCTTAACGTGGCGTTATTACCCCAGGGTACCTTATTTTCAAAAAGCCTTTGTTAGAAAGATTATTATTTCAAATTCAAATTTTAATAAATAATTCGTTTCAATTGTTATATATTTAGAAATTAATATGAGTACATAAAATTCGGCTTAAGTCTGGCGTCACTTAGAATATTATCGTCTTCCTTAATATGCTAAAGTTAATCGACAAAAAATCCTTTTTCAACCAAATGCGAAAAACAATCATGTCTTATAATCTTTAACGGATTTAATATTAATACAGAGAATCCGTACCTTTCAAATACATTTAAACTCTCATTCACTAAACCCTTTATTTCTCAAGATCGAACATTATTAAGACTAATGTATCGTAAGGATTTGCATAATAACACAATTGAGTGAATAATGTTTTTGGCACCACATTTATACAAAATCTTGAGAGTCGCGGAAATAAGTTATAGAATAAGTTAGAGAAATAAGTTAGAGAATCATTAAAATTATCTTTGTTTAATGATCAAAGATGAATACTTCTAATAGTAGGAATCATTTTTAGAATATATAATTTCTTAAAAATTTATGCATTATTAAGTATAAAATTATACTCCTTATTAAAGTTAGAATACTTATAATGCATACTTATTTGTTGAAGAGTGTTGTTAGAAATAATATATTTTTTAACAAAAATTGTTGTAGAATTTTGTCGAATCATTTCAAATTTTATGAAAACCTTATCAAAACATAAAGAAAGATATTAATAAAGTCTTCTTCGTTGAATTAAATTCTATCATGTATAATTAATTTAATTCTATCACATTGTAGGTATTTATTCTAAGTTTTCATACTTACTGCGTCATATTTATGATGGAGTCATATTATTTGTGCTTCACATGAATATAATAAAAAAAAAAATTACAGAAATGCATTTTTACATAAGTGTGATACAGCTATTGCATCAAGATCTCAATATTTATAAATAGTTATAGTACATATGTATTTCATTTTCCGTGTGTAATGTACTATTTCACACTTTTTATTATTGCAGTGATACTTATTGCTAAACATTTTATTAAATTGGCTTTATTGATTGTATTTCTTCCCTATTTGTTCCGTTCTTAAAGCAGGGGCTAATGGTTAAAGGGTGCTGGGTTTCAGTTCCGACAGAAGAACTGTAGAAGATCGGTTTTCATTTTTAGAGAAAAGTCCTGTTCTTTTTTAGCCCTCTTTTACAGAATCCGTGGTCAGTCAAAATATTAAACTAAAAAAAATGAAATAAGGTTTGTTTGCTTCTACATATCATCACCTGAGAATAATAAGGTTCTATCTGCGTTTACTGAAAAAAAAAAAAATGCCTAACCGATATAGAAAGGCTCTATTTGTATCTATAAAAGCATTTTTGCTTGAAAGTGATGTTATATATAATTTATATATAGTACAACAATTGTGTTATGACATTATTTTAATCCAGAAATGCCTTCATAGATACAAATAAAACATTTCTATATCGATAAGTCATTTTTTAAAACAGAGATAGAACCTTATTATTTTTAGGTGACGATATTACATAAAATAAGAATAAATCTGCTATTAATTATATATTAGAAAAACATTTAAAAATATTATACATGCACTACAAATCATCGCTACCCACATGCCAGATTATATATGATCCTTTTTCGAATATATCAGACCCAATCTAAATAAAAAATAATCATGAAGAAAATTTAAATTACAATACATTAATTATAAATTCCAACGCGTCACAAATTCATCGGATTTACAGAATCGAATTATCGAATGTTCCAGAAAATGTTAATATAAACGTGATTTATATTTTTTTACAACTTCTAACGTTAAAAATGTATAATCATTAAAAAAATATTCTTACTTTAATATTCATAATGCATCGTTATAATGTGGGAATATAATTTGAAAATAAAGCAAATTTATACATGTCGAAAAGCGTAATTTTAAAAGGTCTTACAATCTAAGAAATTTGTTTAAGAACACATATTTGAAATAATTTTGACATACATATTTTATTTTGAGCTTAAATTTCTTTACAACTTGAAAGCAATTTTGACTCTTAAAATAAAGTTATTATGTTTTCTTACTAAATTCTATATACAAAAAGCCCCTACAAACATCTTATATGTCTGCTTTGTGTCTTCTATAAGATTTGTCTGAACATTAAGTTAAAAATAATCTATAACATTATAATAATATAAACTAACATTTTTACAAATATTCTATAATATAAAAATTTTACAGAATATGCTCGTTTTAAGAATTAAAATGAATATTATGCAACCTTGATATTCTCTTAATAATATATTAATATTTTCAAAACATTCTAAACTATAAGTATTTAACTAGATTTTAAGTTTTAAAATATTCAATATCTTTTGAAAGAGAGGAAACTGACATATCCTTTATTTCCAAGAAAATACATAAATTTTTATCGGAAAGAAAAATTACTTTGAAATTCGTACTTATTGTACTCAAGACTAAACACGGGTGAATGATCTATAAAACACGTATCAGAAATTATGTTCATAAATCAATAATAATGGATTTAATATTTTTAATGAAAGTTATAGTAATATTTTAACTACACAGCAAATTAAAAATTGTAGAATTTGTAATTTGGCAGCTTTATTCTGGTAATAAGGTTAGATTATTAATGTGGAAATTTACAATATACTTACAAATTATCATATTGTAAAATAATAAAAATGATAATAATATTAATAACAATAACAATAATAATAATAAAATCTGCAATATTACAAAATATTTTCTAGGAAACATTGATTCCTAAAACGTCTAATGTGATTTCGACAACAAAAATTCATATAATAGGCACTTGTTTGCACTTCAAATAAAAAAAAAAAAAATGTAAGTTTCCTAAGACATTTTGGAAACTGTACTGCCTAGAGCTATTAATGTATCTGCAACCTGGGTTACAGATAAAAGTTTAGAAAGAGTGCTGTAGTTTAGCAGATTCCTTTTTGAATTTACATGTTACTATAGCTTTACAAAAAATAGTTTTGCAAATGTACATCTTTTTTGTACAATGTTCTGATACAATTTTAATAACAAACAGATTTCCTTAATTTTACATCTCTAGAATTACGGATACTTTTTTTAAAGTGAAGGTTGTATATGAATTAAACCACTAGTCCTGAGCGAGAAGGACCGAGTTCGAATCCCATCTTCTACATCGGAACTATAACAGTTTGTAGTGTGTCTGCTTCATGGTAAATGAAGAATTCGTTTTAAATGTTATAGTTCCTATAAGAATAGTGTTCTATAAATGGTAGCTGTGCCCGTAATATATCAGCTGACCAATCTACAGATTTATGTACTACTACTTTAAGTGAAAATCCTAAACGCAAAAAAAAGAAAAAAATGTCAAAACAGAAATGTTTTAATATGCTGTTTCGCAATCTCACAAGCCATATATATATATACAGGGTGATTCCGAATTTTTTTTACAATAAAAGAGGGGTGATAGTACACATCAAGACAAACAATATTAAATAGGAGACCAAGGGTCCAAAACGTTTTCGTAAGGAAATAGCTGCCATTAAAGTTTAGGGACCAAAATTTCAAATAAACATAAAAAACGGAAAAATCGGTCGATTGATTTGCGGTTTTCACTAAAATTATTCTTTATGTCGGCATTTTCTTGAAATTAAATTATAAAGATAAATTTCAAAAAATGCCGATAGAGGGCGCTTTAGACTTTGGAGTAACGAACAACTATTTTTTGCCGGTATTTTTTGCATCTCATTAAATGATTTCGTAAGCTTAGACTCAAACTTAAATTTTGAGCTCAAAATCTGTAGTTGGGAGTGGTTAAGTAACACAAACTGAGCTGTGTTCAAAGGGTTCAAATTTCAATTGATTATAAAAAACGGAAAAATTGGTCGATTCATTTGCGGTTTTCACTAAAACTATTCTTTATTTAGGTATTTTCGTGAAAATAAATTATGAAGATAAATTTCAAAAAATGCCGATAGAGGGCGCTTTAGACTTTGGAGTAACGAAACACTCTTTTTTGGCGTTATTTTTTGCATCTTACTAAATGCTTTCGTAAGCTTAGACTTGAACTTAAATTTTGAGCTCAAAATCTGAATAGCTGGGATTCGTTAAGTAGACAAACTTAGCTGTGTTCAGAGGGTTCAAATTTCAAATAATTGTAAAAAACGGAAAAAATTGGTCGATTCGTTTGCGGTTTTTGCTAAAACTAATTTTTAAATCAGCAGTTTTCTTGATCAATCAGTACTTTCTTGAAAATAATTTTTAAAGATAAATTTCCAAAAATGCCGATAGAGGGCGCCTTAGACTTTGGAGTAGCGTACAACTATTTTTAACTGTTATTTTTTTAATCTCATTAAATGCTTTCAAATGCATAGACTTAAATTTTGGGCTGAAATTCTGAATCGTTGGGATTGTTTAAGTAGCGAAAAATTGAATTGTGTTCGAGGAGGAAAGAGGGTTAAATTTCAACGCCTGAACACACTTCAGTTTGCGCTTCTTAACTCCTCATAAAGATTCAGGATTTGAGCTCAAAATTTAAGTTTAAATCTAAGCTTCCGAGAACATTTAAAATGCTTTTGCAAGCATTTAATTAGAACCAAAAAATAATGGTTAAAATGAATTGTTGGTTACTCTGAAGTTTAAGGCGCCCTCTGACGGAATTTTTTGAGATTTTTCTTAAAAAAATTTTTCAAGAAGATACTGACATAAAGAATAGTTTTATTTTAAACCGCAAACGAATCGACCAATTTTTCCATTTTCTATAATTACTTTAAATTTGAACCTCCCCCACAATTCAGTTTATGCTACTTAACCACTCCCTACTATTCAGATTTTGAGCTCAAAATTCAAGTTTAAGTCTAAGCTTCCGAAATCATTTAAAGAGATGCAAACAATTCGGCAAAAAATAGTTGTTCGTTACTCCAAAGTCTAAAGCGCCCTCTATCGGCATTTTTTGAAATTTATCTTTATAATTTATTTTCACGAAAATACCTAAATAAAGAATAGTTTTAGTGAAAACCGCAAATCAATCGACCAATTTTTCCGTTTTTTTTAATCATTTGAAATTTGAACCCTCTGAACACAGCTCAGTTTGTGTTACTTAACAACTCCCAACTACAGATTTTGAGCTCAAAATTTAAGTTTGAGTGTAAACTTACGAAAACATTTAATGAGATGCAAAACATACCGGCAAAAAATAGTTGTTCGTTACTCCAAAGTCTAAAGCGCCCTCTATCGGCATTTTTTGAAATTTATCTTTATAATTTAATTTCAAGAAAATGCCGACATAAAGAATAATTTTAGTGAAAACCGCAAATCAATCGACCAATTTTTCCGTTTTTTATGTTTATTTGAAATTTTGGTCCCTAAATTTTAATGGCGGCTATCTCCTTAAGAAAACGTTTTGGACCCTTGGTCTCCTATTTAATATTGTTTGTCTTGATGTGTACTATCACCCCTCTTTTATTGTAAAAAAAATTTGGAATCACCCTGTATATATATATATAGAGAGAGAGAGAGATACATATATATATACACTGAAAAATAATGTAAGTTATAGTGCATAACTATTGGTTAAGAAATTTTGGAAGTTTTTTGATTAATGATTGTATCTATACACTCGATATATGTAACTTTTTCCCACATATATTGCACAAATACAAATACATATAGAAAAATACTTAAACTTACTGTGCCATTAAAAGTTTCATTTCTATAGCCATTGAATCTTTAATTGCTAAATGCTATTTTTAATCCATTTTATTCAATTATTTATGTAATCTATTGTTATATTTGACATCATTTACTTAGTTTTATTTTGATGGTAGCTCAAATTTTGCATTTTAAAGCTGCTTTGTACATATTTTACAATGATGAAACCTGACATGTTATTTGCGAAAATAAAGAAGATTATGACCTTAAGAATTTACCTTGATTCCATACATTTTCATTTATTCATTTTTCTTAATAACCAAATTTTTATTTTCGTGTATTTCTCTTGTATTAATGATATAATTCATCTCTTCCCCTATAAAGATAAAAATTTATTTCATATATAATTTGCAAAATCTATATTTATAATTTATGGATTCATTTTTGTAGATGAATATTTGTAATCACTTATAATGGATTGATATATACGAATATCAATTTTATGTTTATTTCTATATGTGAATTATCTAGTTTTAGAAAGAATAATAAAGAGACACTGTGCTTCATCTTCAAAAGGAAAGATAATTGGATTCACTTTATCACCTTGCTATTGTATAGAACGAATGGATAAAAATTTATTTCATATATAATTTGCAAAAGCTATATTTATAATTTATATATTCATTTTTGTAGATGAATATTTGTAATGGCTTATAATGGATTGATATATACGAATATCAATGTTATGTTTATTTCTATATGTGAATTATCTAGTTTTCGAAAGAATAATAAAGAGACACTGTGCTTTATCTTGAAAAGCAAAGAAAATTGGATTCATTTTATCACTTTGCTATTGTATAGAACGAAATAAATCATTTGATGGAAAAGCCCTGAAGTTATAAAAAGAGATAAATAGAGATAAACTTTGAATAATTTACACAAGAGTCTATATATAATCTAAAAATAATTTAGAGCTTGGACTCTTACAATGTGACAAAAGTATATCACCAAACTTAAAATTAATAATCAAAACCTAGACATCTTTTTCTTACCTTAATTTTTTTGATAAATAACGAAAGAGGTTATTTTCAGCTTTATATATTATTGTTCTCAACATAATTTACTGTGAGTTCTTTAACATTATATATGAGTCTCACTTGTTTTTGTTGAATAAAAGTGTTAAATAAATTTGTTTCAATTTTAGAATGTTTTGTTTGAAATATTATTTTCTGATTTTCGACCGTCCTCGTAGCTTAAATGGTAGAGCACTTGGAACGCTATTCCAAGGGTTTCGGACTCGATTCCCAGCTTTAACATTTTTCGCCCTGTTGGTTCTACGATTAATAAAGAAATGATAATTCACGTATTAAAATATTCAATAATTTCAAGAGTAATTTCACACCTGCAAATTTAAATATACATTAGACTCCCTCCAATCCACAAACCAGAAATCGGCAACTCTGTAAAATCTGCACATATTTTATGGATGTAAACAATGAAAATTTCAGTTCGGATATTGGGACAAAATTTGATTTTTTTAGTTTTGTATCAATTCCATATATTTTTTAATTTGTAATTTTCTTAATAATACTCTATTCATGTTTTTTCATGAAGAAAGAATAATTTTTTTTTGAAAAAAATTCAAGATTTTGCTGATGTCACTGGTAATCAGAATCTTCTTACCAAATATATTTCTGCATTATTCAAGATTTTTTGGTTATTAAATCAGAGTAAACTTGAAAAAAAATCCTTATTTTATGTTTTTTATGTAAATATGCACTTTCATGAGGCAAGTTTTGTTGGATAATTTTGGAAAAATACATTTAATCTTTATAATGAATATTTAATCATAAACTATTGATTATTAACTTGCCCTTTGCTATTAGTACTTTAATCATTATAAAAAATATCTAAATTTGGATTATTTTAGTTTATTACTTATTTTAATATTTTATTAATTGTAAGCATTCATTATAATTCCGATTGCACTATTAATTGCACTCAAATTACTGTTCAAAAAATGTACACAAAGCAACGACCAGAAATTTGCAAAATTCTAAAATCCGCACAACCTCTGGTCCCAAGCTGTGCGGATTTCAGGGAGTCTATTGTATGTTCACCGATGCTGGGTTTGTTTGTATCATTTTATGCTTCAAGATTTTGTGCTCATGAAAACTTCCATCTTGTGCTGCAAAACAGCCTTACTAACATATGAGAGTGAAAAATGCTAAACTGTGCATCTTTCTCGTAGCTTAAATGCTAGAGTACTTGGAGCTCTATTCAAAGGGTTCCGGATTTGATCCTCGGCTTGGACATTTTTCGCCATGTTGGTTCTACACTTAGTGAGCGAGTTTTAATTCACATATTAAAATATTCCCCTTTATTATATTTTGAGAGAGAAATAAATTATATTGCATTTAGAATTGAAAACGGAGTTTTATCGACCACTTCACTTTGGTCACTTTTGCCAAAATCAAATTAAAAGGAAAGATTTTCTTACTGCTTGTTTTTTCCATAAACTATTTTAGTGCACAGCTAGATACATGGTACATTTTATACCAGCTATAGAAAATTTAACAATTGGTAGCTTTTATTTAAAATGTGTTTTAATGTTATTAGAGAAGAATTTTATTTATATTAAACATTTTATATAATTAAACATGACAATTTATAAATAATATTGATAAAATTTCTTTTCTTTTAGGGTAAGTTATTTCTATCTCCTAAGCAGAGAAAAATAAGTAAGTAAGACATACATTTCTATATAAAATATTTGTTTTGTATGTTTCTGCTGTTTGTAATAAACGACATAAATCTATTGTGAATTTTTTTTCTGTCAACACATAACTCTATTTCTATACTATATTTTATAAAATATTTGCATTTGCATGTTTCTGCTGATTATTATAAACTATTTAAATCTATTGAGAAAATTTAATTTTCCAACATATGACTCTATTTCAAAACTGTCTATATAATTTTCCTGGCATATTTCTTAAATTTTAAACTAACTTTTAAAAATAATTATTTATCACGTAGTCTTCATAACCAATGTATTTTATTCAGTCTAATTCATTAATCTACTTGCAATAAATATCAAAGATAGCCTCAAACAAATCATCATTTATATGTGATAAATATATCTTTTATTGAGTATGGATTATTAGACAACATTGGTGATAGTATTTTTAATTGAAAGCATGAACTTCTTTGTGACAAAGTATCACCTTGTATGACTGATAGGAATTCTCTGAAATTTTCATTTAAATGATTTCACATGTATAAAATATAAAAGGCAAATTACACGTACATCACATTTGTAATTTGTCATCTAAGCTCATTATTTCACAGATAAAATTAAAAAAAAAGATCTATAAAAATATGTATTCAGAAAAAGAAAAAGTAAACCTATGAAGTGTATGAATGGCGATATTAAAATTCTATAACACAAGGCTATGTATAATTTTTCCGTCTTAGTTCTTAAATTTTAAAACTAAATTTTGAAAAAAAGATCTATATGTCACATAGTCTTCATAAATAGCATTTTATAAGTTTCGATTCATTAATCTACTGACGGCAACTATCAAAGACTACAGGAAACTAATCATATTGTTTGTATGAAGGAAACATATGTTTTACTGAGTATAATCACGCTATATTTGCGATATTCTTTTAAATAGAAACCGTAAACGGCTTAGTGACAAATTAGATTTAAATAATTTCCCATCACAATATGAAGTTTGACAACTGAGTTTATTATCTCACAGATAAAATGTATAAAGATCTATAAAAATAAAATGTATGTTCACTATAAAAATGTAATGTGGTGAGACCTATGAATGACGATACAAATTTTCATATTGATAATTCAAATAACTTTAATTTTTTATGTACAACTCAGAAATTTAAGACATAATAAATGTGTACATGGTACATGTATACATATAGTTGTATGCATACATCCCTTTAAGACCTGACCTACAAAATTGTGTTGGTAATCCTAAGGAAAAAGATTAAACGATTTCAATTTCTTCTGACATTTAAAACCGATCCTGCAACACACAATTATGGTGATCATTCCCCGGCTTAACTTATTATCTTATTTTTAATATATACTAACCACCCTGGGTGACCAGTTTGGTCTCCCTTAAATGCATTCTAACCATTAAATCATATTGCTTTTATTCATAATTTATTTTAATTGCTATTTTTTTCCAAATTAGAAGATTCTGCTAGAGAATATGGCACACATGTCATATGCGCAACAAATCGGCGCAATTACAACAAAATTGATACCTCATGTGATAACCTATTGTTATTTATTCTTTAATAAACTGTTTATTTGCATTTATTTTCATTTTTTTAATGATATAAATTGTTTTGTCCTATAATTACTAACTAAACTATTTTTATTAATTATTGTTTCCTTTTTAAAAGAATGGAAAATAGTTAAAAATATACATGTACTTCACTGGTAGTGAAAACGATGTTTTCACCAAATTGGCGCCAGAAAAATATCCCGCTAATTTATACGTATATGACAACTGTGCCGAAGATAAATCAAGACCTCGGTATTTTTATGCAAAACTGGCTCGCCAAATATTGTACTCGTGAAATTTTTTGTATTTCATCAATTTTATTTGAAATGTATTAATATAATCCTTTCACCCATTTATTTATTTCCCACAACTTTAATTTGAAACTAAAGCGTTTAAAATTCGTGATTTTTATTTATTTTTTCAGCCAAAATAATAGAAAAGAAAAAGTAGAATACCGATATTTTGAAGCTCCGTAATTGCAGCGAAAGAACACAATTTAAATAAAATCAATTTACCTCGGCCTAAATTCTGTCAAAGGTTTTTTACACAATAACGAGCAAGATGCATTTGATTTAGGCGTTGCCATTACACAATTAACAAATAACCGCGATTATTTTGCCACATACGTTATAGTAATATATATATATATATATATATTTCAATCATAATGATCATATTAATTCGGCTTAGTTACGAAAACTCCTGAGTTCATCAAAATTTATCAGGTTTTAAAGGAATATAGCGTAATAAATTTAAATGCACACACATAGATTTTTTTCTTATTAACCATAAACCCATTGCATGCTGCTGATATTCTAAAACTGACGTACAATTGTTGGAACATTTTTTAACCCTTCAATCACTATTTTTTTTAATGAAGATAAATATTTGAAATAAATAAATCAGACTAGTTGTAAATAGCAAAAATAATTAAATAAATAAATTTAAAATTTTCAGCTAAAATTTGATGTTTTATGAAGTATACCCAATGTACACAAATGTGGTTTTCAATAATGTATTGCTATATTTTGCAATTAAATGAGTTTAAAATAATTAATTTTATCTCTTTAACTCTCAGCTAATTACTTTATATCAATATTTTTAAATGTTCATTTAATATAACAATAGTAAGTTTTGCCTTAATAGCTTCACTTTTTTTTACACAATTCTATCTTTTCTCAACTGCAGCCATATAACTTGGACAAAAAAGCATTATTGTATTTTTGTATTGACCTTGACTAGTTACGCAACCATATTCGCAAAGGTCATAACATATGATGAGAATTACAGTGGTTTTAAATATGTGAGGTGCAATGAAGCATTAACTGTGGGAGATAATTGCCAATTCTGTTAGACTTTTCCAACTTTGTTTGTGAGGCAAAACAGAAATGAAGTTACACAGTGTTATTTAACCCTGTAACAATTTTTTTTTTGGAAAACATAAATTAATATAAACTATCTTACACTGCAAATTTTAAACATTTTCGCAACTATTTTGAATGCAAACATAAGGGTAAACCGAATCATGCTTTTTTTTTTGTTTTCCTTTTTTTTGCAACATTGCTGATGATATTGTGTTATTGGTGTTGTTAATAATTTAAAAGAAGCAGACGATTTACTCATAAAGTCTGAGCAATTAGAAATTGGAAGAAAAAATAAACCCTCACATCAATATATGACATATTAAGTAAATAAATTAATATTTTAAGTATTTATTAAAGCAAATTTACCTCAACAGGTTGATCTTTTTTTTTTTTTTTTTTTTTTTTTTTTTTTAGAACAAAATATAATTTTTGACATATGCAGCTGTATGATATGGACAAGGAAGTGTCAGTTCATTCCTTGTTTTTAACCAATTGCAGGAATCATATTTGCGAAATCCATGACAAAAAATGAGCATTACAGTAATTTTAAGCATGTGTCATATTTTAGACAGCGTGCAGGGAAATTTTAATTTGTGAGAGATTATAGCCAGTACTGTTAGACTTTTAAATCTTATTTTTGAAGTAAAACAGAAATGGGGGCACAAAATGTTATTTAGTTCTGTAACAATTTAATTTTTTGAAAAACATAAATTAATTCAATTGTTTTACATTATACATTTTTACAGCAAATATTGAAAATGTTCGCCCTAATTTTGAATGAAAATTTGACACGCCAGATTTATGATTTAAACTGTGCAACATTGCCGATATTATTGTTGTATTAATGGTGCTTACACTTTTAAAAAAATAAACGATTTACTCAAATCTGTTGTGCAGAATCGGAGAAAAAGTACTAATGATTTTCACGCAAAATTATATAAAAAAACAAAGTTTTCGCAATAGAAAATAGAAAAGAAACTATACCCCCACATTAAATATATCCATATTAAGTAAATATGGATGTTGACAGTCTTATTTCATGAATTGTAGATGTAACTGATACACAAAAGTACACTTTTAAATTCATAATTTTGCATATACGTATGTATTCACTTATTTAAGGACTAAGACGAAAAATAGTTCATTTTGCCTGCTAAACCAACATTTTTTAAAGTAAAATTTCAGTATTATCTAATTATTATGTTAGACAAACGTCGAATGATGAGTTTTGTTGAAGCAGCAAACAAAGCTTTTGTGAAAAAATATGTAAAACTAAATAAATAACGTTCACAAATGCATAAATAATGCATGAAAAGGAAGCAAACAGCCGTTTCGAATCTACTATCGAGAATCGTCATCAGTGCAAGACTCAGCATGCTAGAAAAAAAAATCTTAGTAAAACCCAGATATGCTTTGTCCAGCATTCTGAGTTTTAAACTGATGAAGAATCTCGTTAGTAGATTCGAAACGGCTGTTTGTTTCCTTTTCATGAAATATTCGTGCATTTCTAAACATTGTCTCTTTTATCTTTATATAATGTGTTTCGTTGTCATTTATAAGGAATCGGATAAATCAAACACAGAAATAAATGACAAGTCATATAGAGACTTTACATGAACAAGTATATTTAAATATTTTCAGTTCGAATTTATGTTCATATTTGTAAGAAAATACCATTTTAAATCTTCAAAATGATAAATGTAAAATTGGAAATGAAGGAAAAAAATTTCATATCACACCTTGTGCCCTGTCTAAGAAATATCAAGCTGCCGGAAAATAAAGTTATTTGTTTAATTAATATGTTTACTAGAACAATATTAGCACAGAATCTTTCTAGACTGATTAAAATTCGTCACACGCTCTCCAGAGATTCTCCTGAATTGCCCCTTATGATGTCTAACTTTCTATATTTATAATATTTAAATGTCAGAAATTCTTTGTTTATAAGCAATATTTTTTTACAAAAACCTTTTTGAAAGAAATATTGTCAAACTCAATGTAGTTTCCACAATAATAGTGAATTTAATTAAATTCTTGCATTTTACTCTTTTTTACATAATATTCAAAAAAAAATTTAAGAATCAAAAATTAATTAAATTTGTCACTAATATTAATCTATAGCTAGTATGGTAATATTCATTTCGCAAATAAATTGAAAAAAAACATAATTCAATATTTTTACAATCACAAATGCTTTACATAAATCCGTTATAATAATCAAGAAATAAACTGCATAACTTTTTTTTTTTTTTAACTTGTGTTTTTTCAATTAGAAATTTTAAAAAATGATGCCCACTTTAAAGGTATCAAATAAAGATATATTGAATAAGTAATGATGTTTAATGTCTTACTACATTTTTTATAGATGTAGAAAATACAAAAAACTAACAGGCAATCTTTAAAATTGACCAATCAGTATATTCATATATATCGTCCAATTAAACAGGTCAACGCAAATCTGGGGCTTGTCGTATAGCACTTTTTTTTAGTTAATCTATCACGTTGATCACAAGATCACAAATATGACTTTTGATTTTTGCCATCGCCCAATTTTTTTTTTTCTTAAAAAAAAAAAAAAAAAAAAAAAAAAAAAACAGGGGGTTATAAATAAAATACAGTCTTAATAAAAATAAGAATTAATTTCATAGCAAAAGGACATTAATAAATGTAAAATACAATAGATTAGCAGTAGAAAATACTGCATTAAAGGATGTGATACATAAAAATAGTTAGCGACACTTTATGTAAGAAGGGGGGGGGGGGAGGATTGTACTTTGTGCTTATATATAACTAAATAAATAAACAACGTTGAAGAGCACAAATGTTGTAAAATAAAAGATGTTAAAAGCATACAGCCGTTTCGGGACTTCTAAAGTCCCATCATCAGTGCTATAAAAGTGTAAAATGTAAAAGAAGTCACATCGTTAATTAAAATAAAAACCGTGCATCAGAGCTCGCCGCTAAGGCGAACTGATCATGAAACGTCGCAAAGCAACAGTAAAAAGTAAACTGGCACGCGCACCCAGAGGAGACCAATCATGTTACTTCTCGCTGGACGAGTCCAATTCAAGGAGAAAAGGAGGGGGGAGGGGGAGTGACATCACAGGAATGGAAACCAGACATCAGAAAATCTTGGAGTACTGGACATGTCATTAACCAAATTACTAGAGTTTTTCCATATATAAAAAGCTTCCCAAAAGTCCATATCATAAACAGATGAACAATATTGTATTTTTGAGGCATCGGAGAATTTAAAATTGTGACTATTTGACCAGCAATGGTTGGCGATGCTGGGTCGCGTCTGGGTGCGCGTGCCAGTTTACTTTTTACTGTTGCTTTGCGACGTTTCATGATCAGTTCGCCTTAGCGGCGAGCTCTGATGCACGGTTTTTATTTTAATTAACGATGTGACTTCTTTTACGTTTTACACTTTTATAGCACTGATGATGGGACTTTAGAAGTCCCGAAACGGCTGTATGCTTTTAACATCTTTTATTTTACAACATTTGTGCTCTTCAACGTTGTTTATTTATTTAGTTATTTAGCGACACTTTATGTGCTGATATTTGGTTGGGGCGATTTTCTCCCGAGCATTTCAGAGTGAGAACATACATTTATTTTATTCGTTTATTCATATCATCAGATTTTTTGACAGTTTCTTGTAACAATGCGGCTAAACTAATATGCTCTGTTTCTTATATGAATGGGATAAAAGAGCTAAATAGTACCACTGAAACAGAAAAGAATAGCCTGCAAGAAAAAAATTAAATACAGAATCATAAAATGTTATTCGTCAAAACTTAGTTAATCCAAAATAAATGCCCTTGCTTCACCTGTACATTAAATTAGGTTTGATGAAACAGTTCGTAAAATCCTTAGATAAAACAAGGGTTTGTTTTCGACGTTTAGATGGAGTTTTTGAACGTTTATCGGAAATTAAAACCAAAGATTAGTCGAAAAAGACACGTGGGTTAGTTTCAAAGACTTTCCACAGAAAATTTCGGGAAATTAGAAATATTCTACTGACGCAACAATAGTAAAAAATAGCTTCAAAATTTTCAAAAATTAGGTTGTAATATGAGTTTCAAAATACATGTACTGCACTCCTTCCTTGAATTATTCTACGGAAAATCTTGGTGAAATGAGAGATTTCTACAGGACACAAAGTGGACGGAGAAACGATCAAGGACACTGGAATGTGAAAACGTTAGCAGAATTTTGGTGAGGGTTAAAAAGAGACAATAAACCTGTTTCAAAGTGTAAAGGACACAAGCATTCTTTTGATGATAAAAAAAGGTAATTTTACTGTTTATTTTAAATATAATTCCTTCCATGTTTATCGGAAATTAAAACCAAAGATTAGTCGAAACAGATACATAGGTTAGTTTCAAAGACGTATAGAAAATATAGAAAATTTCAGGAAATGACAAATATTCTACCGACGCAACTATTGTACAAAAAAAAAAAGCTTTAAAACTTTTAAAAATTAGGTTGTAACACGAGTTTCAAAAACATGTACTGCACTCCTATCTTGAATATTCTCCTGAAAATCTTTGTTAAATAAGATATTTCACTCGGACATAAAATGCATGGAACAATGATCAAGGACACTGCTTTGTGAATATGCTAACAGAATACCTGGTGGGGGCTAAAAAGAGACAATAAATCCTGCTGCAAGGACACAAGCATTGTTTTGATGATAAATAAACGCAATTTTACTGTATATATTAGAATATAAATACTTATAAAGCATGCACGCACATTTATATACGTATATATGATTATGTATTATTTTAATTATTTACTTGATTCTTTTTCTACATTTTTAATGAATATTGCACAAATTGTACATTCTCAATTTGCAAATTCTTAGTTTCTTAATTGTAAAAAATCCTGACGTAATACATAAAAATGGATATTATTTTTCAAATAAGCATAACAGATTTTTTACAATTAACATAACTTCATGAAAATCCGAAGCAAAAAGTTCAATTCGGCATACCTTTGTTATTTAAGGCCCGAAACGAATTTTTTTTATTTGTTTTGTATTTTGTTCTGTATATATTTTTAAAATTTTCTGAAAGGTAAAAATTCAGTATCATATACCTTTTATTTTTGACAATCGTATAATAATGTGTTTTATTGTCATATATAAGGAATCGGATAAACCAAATAAAGAAATAACAAATCTAATGATGTCTTTAAATAAACAAGTATATTTAAGTATTTTCAGTTCAGATTTCCTTTCATATTTATAAGAAGATACCATTTCAATTGCTGTGAATGAAAATTTTAAATTAGAAATGAAAGAAAAGAACTTCATTTTATTCTTCGTTCACTCTCTAAGCAATAGCAGGCACCGGGAAACAAACTTCTTTGTTTAATTAGCATGTTCACTAGATCAATATCATCACAGAAGCTTTCTAGTTTAATGAAATTCGTCACGCTCTTGAGACATTCTCATGACTTGCACATTATGAAATTTAACTCTCTATGTTTATAATACTTTATGTCAGAAAGAGTTTGTTTGCCAGGAATATTCAGTGATATTTTATTTCCAAATATTTATGAAACTAATGTTTCCATGCTGACTGTAGTTTCAATATTAACCATGGATTTAATTAAACTCTTCCTTTTGGAATTTTTAAAACTAATGTTCTTTAAAATTATTTTTTTAAGTAAGAATTTAATTAAATTTCTTATTAATATTAACCTACAGTCAGTCTGATAACATTTATTTATGATATTTTTATTATATTAATATATTGAAAAAATATGATTCGATATTCCTTACAAACTCAAAATGTTTTCTCTGAATCAGTTCTAAACATTGAGAGTTAATATGTATAATCTGTTTTAAAGATTTTTTTTTAAGTGTAAATGATGTGGAATAATGTGTTTACTTTCATTTATAAAGAATCGCATAAATAAAATAAATAAATAAACATCAAATAGAATGGTTACATAAACAAGTTTATTTAAATATTTTCAGTTCGGATCTCTTTTCATATTTATAAAAAAAATACCATTTCAATTCTAGAGAATAAATTTTTTAAAATTCGAAATGAACTGAAATATTTCCTTTTACTCTTCGTGTCCTTTATAAGCAGTAATATTCCACCAGAAAATAAAGTTCTTTGTTTAATTAAAATGTTTACTAGATCAATATTAGCACAGAATCTTTCTAGTTTGATTAAAATTTGTCACGTTCTGGAGAAATTCTCCTAAGCTGCACGTTATGAAATGTAACTCACTATGTTTATCATATTTTTTGTTCAGAAATTGTTTGATTGTAAGGGATACTCAGCAATATTTTTATTAAAATATTTATGAAACGAACATTTTCGTTCTGACTATAGTTTAAACAATAATAATGGATTAAATTAAATTCTTGATTTTTAAAATTTAAAATAATGCTCTGCAAAATACCTTTTTAAAGGCAAGCATTTAATTAAAATTGCTATTAATATTAATCTACTGCCAGCATATTAATGTCCATTTTGTAAATATATTGAAAAACAAATCAAAAAGAAAAACAAAACAAAAAACAAACCAAAAAAA
The DNA here is from genome assembly GCA_964019185.1 of Maratus speculifer. Lineage (NCBI taxonomy): Eukaryota > Metazoa > Arthropoda > Arachnida > Araneae > Salticidae > Maratus > Maratus speculifer. The sequence continues at coordinate 83,737,684 of OZ025292.1, read as the reverse complement.
CAAAAAAAAAAACATGACTGAATATTCCTTAAAAAGAAGTTTTTTTCCTTAATCTGTTATAAACATGAAGAGTTATATTGCATAACTCGATATTATATTTGAGAGTTTTTAAAGTAGAATGTGAAATGATGCCCTAACAATAAACAAAGACATGTTAAATAAGCAATCATGTTAGAAGTTTTATTAAATTTATTACAAATTTGGAAAATACGAAAATAAAGGTATTTTTTCAGATTGTTTCTATGTTTATAAAACTTTTGCATCAGAATTCTTTTGTCTGTGAGAAATATTCAGTAATAGTTTTTTCTAAAATATTTATGAAAAAAATTTTGATTTCATAGTATAGTTTTAACAATAATAAAGAATTTAGTAAAATACCTGCATTTTAACTTTTAAAAATATTGTTCCAGGAAGTAAATTTTTAAAACCAAAAATTAAATTAAATTAAATGTTAATATTGATCTATAACCAACATGGTAATGTTCATTTCTTGATTATATACATTTTAAAAATTGTGATTAAACATTCCCTATAAACGGAAAATTGTTTTTCAAAAATGTGGTATAAACATAGACAGTTTAATTGCATGGCTTGTTATAAAAATTATTTTGCAATAAGAAAGGGAAAATGATGCCTGGACGTCAAATATAGACATATTAAATAAATAATGATGTTGGTATCTGTACTACATTTATTATTGATCTGTCGAATACAAAAAATTAACGGATGCACAATAAACTTTACAACGCTGTACGTATACATCATCATATTATTTAAAACCCAAAATGAATATGATTCATCTTGTTATGTATGTATTTTTCTTTAATTTTCTTAAAGTTAAAATTTCAGTATCACCTAACTATTACATTTGACAAACGTAAAAAAGCGTTTGTTTTTATTTATAAAGAATCGGATTAACTAAACAAAAAAATAAACACAAATAGAATGATTGCAAAACAAGTTTATTTAAATATTTTCAGTTCAAATTCCATATTTGTAAGCTAACACCATTTAAATTGTTGAAATGGAAAAATTTACAAATTAGAATTGAAAGAAAAAACTTCAATTTATTCTTCGCGCGCTTTCTAAATAGTAATAGTCCACCCGAAAATCACACTTCGTGCACTGTGTAAGAAAAATCAAGCTGCAGGAAAATAAAGTTCTTTGTTTAATTAACATGCTTACTAGATCAATATTAGCACAGAATCTTTCTATTTTGATTAAAATTCGTCACGCTCTTGACAGATTCTCCTGAGTTACACGTTATGAAATTTAACTTTCTACGTTTTTAATACGTTTATATCAGAAAGAGTTTGTTTGCCAGGAATATTCAGTGATATTTTATTTCCAAATATTTATGAAACTAATATTTCCATGCTGACTGTAGTTTCAATACTAACCATAGATTTAATTAAATTCTTCTTTTTAGAATTCTTAAAACTAATGTTTTTTAAAATTATTTTTTTGAAAGTAAGAATTTGATTGAATTTGTTATCAATATTAACTCGCAGCCAGCAACATACTATTCATTTCAGAAACATATTGAAATATATATATATATATATGATTCAATATATTTTATAAAAGCAAAGTTTTTTTCATAAATCTATTATAAACATCGAGAATTAAATTGCATAACTTGTTAAAAAATAATTCTAATTACTAAACGCGTATTTTTGACATTAGAAATTGAAAATGATTCAAGATTATTAAATATAAACATATCAAATAAATACGGCGATCAAAGTCTTACTATATTTATTATAATTGTAGAGAATATATAAAAAAAAAATTCTTTAAAATTGATCACTGGTGTGCATATGTATATATATATATATATACACTGGTGTCCAAAATTTAAGCATAATTGGTAATTAAGTAATTATTTTTAAGTAATGAAAGAAATATGAATCGGAATGTGATGAAACTCCAGATGTGTAAACAAAATAGTACGCGTCACATATTTTCGCGAAAAGTTTTCCCCGAAATCGAACAGGGGACCGTCAACAAATTGAAAAAGAACGAAGATCTTGTGGATAACCCTGTCAAAACTAATGTAGCAAAAGCGTTCAAACTGCACATTATGATTAATTGGCTTATTGTAATGTACTGTGTTAATTTTTACAAGGATAGCATGTATACTCGTAGAGAAATTAAGGTTTTTATAAAAACAGTCCTAAATTTTTCCAAGTTTTTTGCTTATAATTTGCAGAGTTCTTATTATAAAATAATGTTCTTTTCTAAAAATATGACAAACATCATTGTACACAATACCCTGTCATCAGAACTTAAAAATAATAAAAATTGTATGAAAAATGAGTATGTTTAGTAAATAATTTTTCATTGCGCATGCGTCAACGATATCAAAATGTCATTTACATATTGTGTTAGATAAATGTATAGAGCAACTTCTGTAAAAGTTTCAAAAACATAGCTTGAAAATTCTGAAAATGGGAGCCTATAGAATCAACTCAAAATCCGTTATTCCTAAAGGAAGCAAAAAAATCAGGGGTTTTACCTAAATTTAGTTGTACGTGCAATATTGTGTAGGCACTAAACAATGGAATATGGATACAGCCCCTCATCTTTTTGCTTCATTTAGGGAATAAAGGATTTTGATCTCATTCTATCAACGATAATTTTCAGACTTTTTAAGCTATGTTTTTGAGACTTTCACAAAAGTTGCTCTATACATTTAACTAACATAATATGCAAATGAAATTTTAATAGCGTTCACGCATGCGTAGTAAAAAATTATTTAGTAAACCTGCTCATTTGTCATACAATTTTTATTATTTTTTAATTCTGATGACAGGGTATTGTGTACAATGATGTTTGTCATTTTTTCAAAAAAGAACACTATTTTATATTAAGAACTCTGCAAATTATAAGCAAAAAACTTAGGACTGTTTTTATAAAAACCTTAATTTCTCCACGAGTATACATGCTATCCTTGTAAAAATTAACACAGTACATTACAATAAGCCAATTAATCATAATGTGCAGTTTGAACGCTTTTGCTAAATTGGTTTTGACAGGGTTATCCAAAAGATCTTCGTTCTTTTTCAATTTGTTGACGGTCCCCTGTTCGATTTCGGGGAAAACTGTTCGCGAAAATATGTGACGCGTACTATTTTGTTTACACACCTGGAGTTTCAGCACATTCTGATTCATATTTCTTTCATTACTTAAAAATAATTACTTAATTACCAATTATGCTTAAATTTTGGACACCAGTGTATATATATCGTTATATTATTGAAGGAACAGTACAGATACATATATTTTTGTAATTTTTAAAGGTAAAATTTAAATATTATACAATATATTTGAGAAAAGTAAAATAATGTTTATTATTATTATTATTATTATTATTATTATTATTATTGTTGTTGTTGTTGTTATTATTATTATTATTATTATTATTATTATTATTATTATTATTATTATTATTATTATTAAAGAACCGGGTAAATCCAATAGAAGAATAAACAACAGAATGAAGCATTTACATAAACAAGTTTATCTAAATATTTCCCATTTCTGATTTACTTTTTTCATATTTTTCAAGAAATACCATTTCAATTCTTAAAGGTAAAAATTTTAAAATTAGAAATGGAGGGAAATATCTTTATTTCGTTTTTAGTACGCTATATAGGCAAAACCCCACTAGAAAAAATCTGAAGAAAATCTGTAGAAAATATCTGTAGAAAATCTATAGGGAGCATTATAAAAACTGTAGGGAATTGGCCCATTTTTAAAAAAATCTACAGCTATTTTAAAGGATATCTTAAGAAAATCTGCAGATAGTTTTGAGGTAAAACTACATTTTCAAAATTTGTTCAGATTTCTGCAGAATTTCTGTAGAAAGTGGATTTTCTTCAGATAATCTTAAGATTATTTTTAGTGGGGGAATTAGGCTGCTGGAAAACAAAGTTATTTGTTTAATTAACATGTTTAGTAGATCAATATTAGCACAGGATCGTTCTAGTTTGATTAAAATTCGTCACACTCTTGAGATATTCTCCTGAATTGTACGTTATGAAATCTAACTTTTAATGTTTATAATATTTTTAAACGTCAGAAATTGTTTGTAAGGAAAATTCAGCAATATATTTTCTCGAAATATTTATGAAACGAATATTGAAATGATGACTGTAGTTTCAACTATAATAAAATTGGTTTAATTAAATTCATGCTTTTTAAATGTTAAAATAATGTTCGGAAAAATTAATTTTTAATAGCAAGAGATATTTTTTATTAATATTTATCTACAGCCAGTATAATAATATACGTTTCGTAAATATATTGAAAAAAAAATATGATGGAATTCCTTAAAAATGTAATTTTTTCAAAAATCTGTTATAACCATCAAGAGTTAAATTGCTCAACTTGCTTAAACGAGAGTTTTTGCAATTATAATGTTGAATGATGAACTAACATTAAATATAGATATTTTAAACAAGTAATCATGTTCGAAGTCTTATTACATTTATTATAGATGTGTAGAATACAAAAAATAAACGGGTGCTCTTAAAAATTGTTAACTTTGAATATACATGTATATCGTCTAATTATTTCAGATCCAAAACGAACTTGATTTTTTTCTTGTTATTTATGTATACATTTTTTTTATTTTCTTAAAGATAAAATTTTATCATCATCTAACTATTATATTTGGAAAAACGTACAATAATGTCTTTTGTTGTCCTTTTTGAAGAATCAAAGAAAGAAATAAACAGAAATAAAATGATTACATAAACAAGTTTATTTAAATATTTTAGTTCGGCTTTCTTTTTATATATTTGTAAATAATACTATTTCAGCTGTTTAAAATGCAAATTTAAAGATAAGAAATAAACGAAAAAACTTCAATTTATAATTCGCGCACTTTCTAAATCATAATAGTCCGGCCGAAAAAAATATTTCTTTAATTAACATGTTTACTAGATCAATATTAGCACAGAATCTTTCTAGTTTGATTAAAATTCATCACGCACTGAAGAAATACACCTAAATTGCACATTAGGAAATGTAACTCGCTACGTTTATCTTATTTTTGTTTTAGGAATTGTTTGTTTTTAAGGAGTACTCTGCAATATTTTTTCTTAAACTATTTATGAATGGAATATTGCAATGCTGACTGCAGTGTCAACAATAAACATGTATTTAATTAAATTCTTGTTTTTGGACTTTTTAAAGATGATGTTCTGAAAAATTATTTTTAAAGGTTAGAATTTAATTGAATTTGTTATTAATATTAACCTGCAGCCAGCAACATGCTATTCATTTCTTAAAGATATTTAAATATATATATATTTGATTCAATGTATTTTATAAAAGCAAAATGTTATAAATATCGAGAGTTAATTTGCATAACTTGTTAAAATAAATAAATTAATTAATAAAGGCGTGCTTTTGCAATTAAAAAGTGAAAAATATTCAAGAATATTAAATATAAACATAATAAATAAGGAAAGATGTTCAAAGTCTTACATTATTTATTAAAATTGTGGATATTACAAAAAAAAAAAAAAAAAAAAAAAAAAAAAAAAAAAGATATTTTTTAAATTGATCACTGTGTATATACATTTATATCAGATGTAAATTTTCCATGTGGGTGACAAACATTTACATCTGTCATAATTGATTTACCGATTGAATAATTATGTTATAAATTAATCTAATATATATATGAGGAGACCAGAAGCCAAGGGGTACAAGTGACAAAATTTAGATTTCGAGTAAATTGAGTTCAAAGTTAAACATCAATTGTAATTGAATGAATTGAGATATGAAACTTTTGCTTATATCTTAATGATTTTTGAACTCTTATTTCAATAACTGTTTTAAAAAATGTGGAATACAATTTTTCTTTTTATTTATAACTAAGCAATGTTTATCATCATTCGGCACTTGTATCCCTTGCCTTCCAAACAGTAATGAAAAGTTCTTGGAAGCTAAAGGTACAAGTGCCGAATGAGCACAAAAAATGCAAAAATTATGAAATAAAAAATTGTATTTATGAAAAAATTAAGAACAATGTATATACACATAAGTGAAAAAACAAAATTTTGTTTTAATATAAATTCTAAAAACGGAAAAATTGTGAAATAAAAAATGAATTTACGAAAAAAAAAAAAAAAAATGAACGATGTTTATATAAATGAATGAAAGGAAATTTTTTTGTTCTAATATAAGTTTTAAAATTTTATTATAAATTTTGAAACATTGAAATTTTATATTTTTTAACACTTTTCAACAAAATTGAAAAGTAAATGTGATTTTAGTTTGTCTGTCCGTGCCTTAACTCTCGTAAATATACTCGGATTGCACTGACATTTTTGGGAATTATTCACGTTTACCCCCAACACGAACCTATTGTAAATGAAGTTTCTAACACGATTAGTTTATTTACAGGGACAATCAAAAGTTTTCCGTTAAATTACGGGTTATGGGAAAAATAGTTTCAAATGAATTTTAAAGAAGTTACAACCTGTCAAACACATTAAAATTTATATGCATTTACGAATTGTATTAAAATAAACATTCTGTAAAATATGAGGTGAAAAGAATAGATATTTTTTATTTACAGTGCTACACAAAAGATTTACATTACCTAATGATAAAGAGGGAATTTTTTACTACATATTTTAATTATATTACAATTTTCATGTATAATAAAATTGATATACGCTTAATATAAGTTACTTCGCGCATAATTCGAAGTACTCAGTATTTACAGGGACACAAAAAAGCTTTCAAATAGTATATTCTATCCGAAGTACTATATATTATCGATGATGATTGATGGATGGACGAAATGCATTTTTAATTACGATTTGCGCTTTTAAGTTTCACTAAAATTATACATTTTAATATATATGCATATGTTCATATAAATTCTATAGTTCATATACAGAGCTATACAAAAGATTTCGTAAAGGTTACTGAATATGAGCGTAATTTACTTAAAGATTGCTTTTAAATCTATGCTGAACTACATTCAGTTTGCTAAGAAATGCTTGCAAAACATTGATAAAATGATACACAGGGTCATGCACAAAATTTTATGCATTGTCATCTATTTATGATAATTTCTGGAAATGTGATTTCAGTAGTCTTAAGAGTGTTTTAGTTTTAACTAAATTTTAGCTAAATACTGGCGTATAATAAAGGTTCAACTACAGGATAAATAAAAGTTTACAAGTGTGTTTCCATCTATTAGTAAAAACTGCTGAAACAGAAATTTCAAACTGTTATGCGTTTTCTTGCTAAACTGAATTTCCCCATTATGCAGTGCATAGCAACCGACAGATAAAACCTAGGACTGTTCAAAATTATTAGAATAACTACTTGGTTATGGACATTAACACTCTATTACCACAAATAGCAAAGATCTTTAACACGTTCGCTGCCGCTTACGTGAAGATGTGATGATAGTTAATGCCGCACTGTAAAAGTGGGTTTTTCCCAGAAGCCGATTTACTTTTTATAACAAAGAAACAGTGAAAGATTTTCCCCTGCCAGCGCGTGACTGGCTATTGAGACATTACCCCACATCACGCGCTGACTCGTGAGTGGTCCCTTAATGTTGGCGCGTGATCGGCACCGAATGTGTTAATGATTTCAGATAGTGTTGGAAAGTGTTTCAAAATCTACACTTTAAGCATGATTTTTTCACATGTTAACAGTTAAAATGCATTTATTTAATATATAAAAAAGCAAATGGCCTTGTATGTCGTTGGTCGCGCTTCTGCTGTAGACGTTAATGGATGCAATTGCACTTATACCCTTTGGCCTCCAAGCGTTTCACACTTTTGGGAAAGAGGTTAAGTAACTAACCCCTAAAACACAGTATATAATTAAAAAATCACTCATAACTTCTTACCTACAAATAAATAGATTTATTTCCAGATAGTCTGTGCACTTAACTCATTTTTTTCAATTTTGTCACTTATACCCCTTGGCTTCTGGGCTTCCCATATATCGTTCTGTTATTGAAGGAACTCTACAAAATTGTACTTTCTTCATATGCATGTATTTTTCTAACATTTTTTAAAATAAAATTTCAATATTATATAGTAAATTTGAGAAACTTGGAATAATGTTTTTTTTTTCTATTTTTTTAAGGAAGCGGATAAATCCAATAAAAGAATAAATACCAGAATGGAGAATTTAGAAAAACAAGTTTATCCAAATATCTCCCCGTTCTGATTTACTTTCTTCCTATTTTTCTGGAAATACCATTTGAATTCTTAAAAGTGAAAATTTTAAAATTAGAAATGGGTGGAAATAACTTCATTTCATTTTTAGTGCGCTATCTAAGCAAAACCAGGCTTTTGAAAAACAAAGCTCTTTATTTAATTAATATGTTTATTAGATCAATATTAGCACAGAATCTTTCTAGTTTGATTAAAATTAAACAAGCTATCCAGAGATTCTCCTGAATTGCACGTTATGATATCTAAATCTCTTTGTTTATAATACTTTTCAATGTCAGAAATTGTTTGTTTCTAAGGAAAATTCAGCAATAATTTATCTCGAAATATTTATGAAATAATAACTGATGTTTAAACAATAATAATAGATTTAATTAAATTCTCGCTTTTTAAATGTTAAAATTATGTTCGGAAAGATAAATTTTTAAAGCAAGAGATAATTAAATATATTGTTAATATTTATATACAGCCAGTATAGTAATATTCATTTCTTATATATATTAAAAACAGTTGTTGAATTCCTTAAAAACTTAATTTTTTTTTATAAATCTGTTACAAACATGAAGAATTAAATTTCATAGCTTGCTTAAAAGAGAGATTTTGCAATTAAAATGTGAAATGATGAAGTAACATTAAATATAGATATGTTAAACAACTAATCCTGTTGGGAGTGTTATTAAATTTATTATATATTAAATATATTTTATATATATTAAATGTGAGTAATACAAAAATTAAACGGGTTCTCTTTAAAATTGATAACTCTGAATAAACATATGTATCGTCCAAATATTTAAGAGCCAAAACAAAATCGCTTTTTTTTATTATTATTTATGATTTTTTTTTCTTATTGATAAAAATTTACTATTATCTAACTATTACATTTGACAAGCGTAAAATAATGTCTTTCGTTGTCCTTTTTAAAGAATCGGATAAATCAAATAAAGAAATAAATAGAAATAGAATGTTTACATAAACAAGTCTATTCAAATATTTAAAGTTCGTCTTCCTTTTTATAAATATGTAAAAAAACACTGTTTCAATTGTTCAAAATGAAGATTTGAAGATAAGAAATAAACGAATAAACTTCAATTTATTCTTCATGAGTTTTTTAAATAATAATTGTCCGCCCGAAAAAAAATGATTTCTTTAATTAACATGTTTACTAGATCAATATTAGCATAGAAATTTGCTACCTTGATTAAAATTTGTCACCCTCTCGAGACATTCTCATAAGTTGCACGTTATGAAATTTAACTCTCTATGTTTATAATACTTTTATGTCAGAAATAATTTGTTTGTAAGGAATATACAGCAATATTATTTTTACAAAATATTTATGAAATGTATATTACCAGACTGACTGTATTTTTGTCAAAAATCTCTAATGTAGTTAAATTCTTGCTTTTCAACTTAAAAAAAATATATTACTTGGAAATATAAATTTAGAGAAGCAAGAACTTATGTAATTTTTTTTATTAATATTAACCTAAAGTCAGCATGATAATATTCATTTCGTTAGTATATTGAAAAAAAAATTCGATTGAATAATCTTTACAAATACAAAATATTTTTCATAAATCTGTAATAAACATCGAGAGTTAATATATGTATATGAATACTATTACTACTAATTAAATCACACTAAAACACACTTTTAAAATAATAAAACTTTTGGACTGTATCTTCAAATATATCTTTAGTAACACTCTAAAATTAGCGAACACTCTGATCGCCATTCTATTCACAAACTATAACTAGCGAGCACTCTGGTCGCCATTCTTTTCACACATTCTCTTAAACAACAACATTTTCCTCTACTCAGTTCACTTCACATTTCAACCAAAGGGAGTTCATGACGCCCTCTTACGGGACTTATTAATTATGAAATTTCAACAATAAACATTCTCCCCCGGATTGAAATGCAAATTTCAATATTTTACAATCAAATAAATTTACAAAATACAGTTACAGAAAATGACACAGCAAACAAATATGTACAGAATATAACACAAAAAATACAAAATATACAATATTTTAATAACAATTTTTTTAGTTATCAATAGGGAGAACAGCTATTTTTGTAATTGAACGCTTTAATTCGTCAGATTTAGTGCGAACCTTGACTACCCGAACCTTGTTATTCGTTCCTGTATAAATCTCACTAATGCGGCCTAACGCCCATTTACATACAGGCAAAAAATCTTTTACCAATACCATTATTCCTACCCTTAAATTTTCTTTTTTTTTTAGTCTTCATACTACTATATAATTGCAACTCTCTACCTTAAATTATTTTTCATAATTCACCCCCCCCCCCCAAAAAAAAAAAACTACTTAATTCACCATTCCAAATCGTAGCTTAAATTATCAGTAGTTAGTAATAACATTTTAAAATATGTACTCCAGATTCAAAAATATTAATTTAATATCATAATACCCATAATTCTTTTCATAACATAATATGGCATCATAATTTCTAAACACAAATACTTTAAATCACCTTATTAACACTCAATATTATATATTAAATCATTAATGCATTAATTAATTATTACCAACTGAAAAAAATCTATAAAATTTTATTTACAAGGAAAATATTTTTTCATAAGATCCCCTTGAAAGCCTGTTAAGGTAATCACAAGATTAAAACAATAACTCCAAGAGTCTCACAATAAACAAAATTGAAATTTCCAAAATAAAATTAATTTAAAATTTTACTATGATGTTGATATTCTATGATCTAACAGTGCTAATCTCCATGGTAATCCTTGCGGACCTGTTAAGTTAAAATCTAATTAAACAATAGCCCCCACAATCACCAATTTGAAAAACATCAATTACCATCATCAACATCAAAACATCAAGCCAAAAATAAATTTATAACATAAGCTAAGTAAATTAAATGTTATGTAAATAGAATAAATTTAAAGTTATTATTCAAAATTTCTCAACTATAATACTGAAGCTGCCCTCCAAAACTTTCTTGCTGGCCAAATCAAGAAAAATGGTTAGCAACTCCAATACAATTGAAAAAAATTACAATTATGTATAAATTAATTTGTTAATTATAAAAATACCAGCTATTTTTTAGTGCCAAACATAGTAAGGCAGACGTTTTAATAAATACATGCTTTACAATTTTTTTCTTTGGTTCCTCTTAAAGAAAGACAATAAAAAGACAAACTTGGACTAGAATCAGTACACAATCTTAAAACATCGAGCTCATGCGGAGCAGTCTCAATAATACTGTGTTACAATTAGTTATCTATAAACTATTTTTTTTTCAAAAATGATATAACTCTACACAGGAAAAAAAGGAGAGACAGTTCACCATACTTTCCTTAAAATTACCTCTGGTACCAAAAAAACATCTTGGGTGGATTTAGCAGTGAGTAGTCAATCCTAATTTGTTTTTTGTAATATACTTTGCATGATTTAGAATCTGTACAACTGGACGAGAGTATGAATAGAAACTGTTTCTCACATAAAATAAAAACAATGACATAATGTGTGCTAAAACTAAATATCTTCATATGTACCAATAACGCCCAAGGGAAAAAAATGCTTCAAACAAAGATACACCAAATTCTGGTGATCCTAAAATCAACAGAACCAATGAGACTATATAAAAGATAAAATAATACTGCACACAAATTAACAAAGCAACCAAACTTACCATACAACATATATATACTAAATTAGTTCAAAAATTTACATAACTACAAAACAGAATATAATAAAATAAGTAGGGACCTGCAAAGCTTTGAAAAACAATTTTATAGATATAAAAATCTACAGTTAAAATATATGTATATAATTCAATATGAAAACTATGGATAGATAAAATTTCAACTGGGCACTTTTGTACCTTTAAACAAAGGGGAAAAATTAAACATTTTGAAACTTTTAACAATATAAACCTTAACTAAGACCACCAGCAGGAGAAAACTTTCACATTTAATAAATATTGCACAAAATTTTACGAGATCTTTCACGATTATTTTTAAAAACTTTTTAAACTACTAACAAACAAATTACAGCAAGTTATATATGAATCGTACAACATCTCGATATTTAGCAACAGCATATAATTTGTACACAGCTCACAAACATTTATAAAATAAAATATATCTAATTTAGTTTCTTTATACAATTACAAGTCACTAGTAATATAATTTTAGTCCTTAAAGTATCCATGATCAGAGGTCACAAATTGCAGACTAATAAGCACAATGAACATTTTTTGCTACAAAATCCTAACAAATATGATACAACGATTTCCTTTTGATTTTAAAAACATTATACAAGTCAGTAACTCAGTTTAAAAGCAATGTTCCCTACCGTGTGCAAAATATTTTATATGTGCAAAATCTATGGACACAACACTTATGAAAACATGAAAACATAGATTAGTTTTTAAAAACAAAACTTTTGCGAATCATGGATGCTTCAGGACAGCATTAATAATAATAATAATATAATCTCTTTTTTTAAAACATAAATGTATATTTCAACACATTTGTAAACACAGAATAATGACAGGATAATTTTTTTCAAATATACACTTTCTTAATAGGAAGAATGCGTGCAAGCTCGGTTATATGCATTTAGTATGGCTTGCAAGCATTCTTAAAACGCTTCAGCTGAACTTTTAGTCTTTTCATTCCAATTTGAAAACCATTCATTTGCTGAATTGCAGCCTGGGCATTGTTAGGGTTATCATAGCTAACAAAACCAAAACATTTGCTGAGGTTTCTCTGTTTATCGATAAACACTTTTGCAGAGATAACATTTCCAAATAGGGCGAATGTCTGAGCTAAATGAGAATCTGTAAACTCTTGAGGCAAGTGATAAATGAAGAGATTAGCTCCTTCAGGTCCTTCAAGTTGTTTACCAGGTGAACTTTGAGGCTGTTCGATACCAACAGGGGGAAATGTACCTGCAAATGGCTGAATGCCATGAATGCCTGTGTATGTTTGAGTAAGAGCATCTAAATTTGATCCATTTGTAGCTAAACGTGTCATATTACCAGTATTCGAATTAGAAATACAACCTCCCACTACATAACCAAATACGGTATTCTGTAAAATGACATCAGAATTTCTTAGGCGGACTTGACCATTTTGTAATAATTCGTAGAAACGCTCAGTTCCTAGCAAAACATCTATTTTATTAGGTTCATTAAATTTTGGATCTGCCAATTTCACATCTTGAGGCAGCTCGGAAAATGGAAATTTAAAACAATGCCCTGGTATAAGGTTTGTTATCTTTGGAACAATCCAAAAATCTATTGTTCTCTTATAATCAGCCTTATTCGAAATAGCGGCTCTAATTTTCCATTTGATATTAATCTGAGAATCATTCAAACATGAAACAGAAACATTAAATTTTTCTTTTCTAAATCTTAATAATTTTGCAAAATTATCACAAATAGATGAGTTATTTGAGCCGACATCTATTAATGGTATAAATTCACCTCACGCAGGTATAAATTCACCTGAAACATTTTCAATATAAATTAAAGCAGTAGATAAAATCGTGGATTTTCTCTTTTTGCATAAACTATTTACAGAAGTTCCTGTGAAGTTATTATTCTTACTTTCAAAGCTCAAAGCTTCAGGATTTAAGCTGTATGTCTTATCCTGGTTGGCAACAGATGAATTCGCAATTTCGTTTAATCCTCCTGATGATTGTTGATTGAGTTTCACTGACGTAGAACTATCTATTTTATCCCTTTGCATATGAAGAAGAGACGAATGATGTCTGCCGCAAAACGTACATGAATAATTAGATGTACAATTTCTCGCAGAATGGTTTGAACTTGATAAACAATTAAAACATATTTTGTTTCTTTTAACAAATACAATGCGGTCATTAACAGGCATTTTCTGAAATACATTGCATTTAAATAATGAATGTGAATCATTTTTGAAGCAAACACACTTAGAATTTTTCGCACTTGTGTAAAATGATGTCGTTATTTCTTTAGCTTGCCTTTTTTGAATAAATGTGTTACTGGTTGTTTTAGAAGCTTGTAAAGTTCGAGCATGATTTTTTAAAAAGGAAATCAATTCTGATATTTTCGGTATTTCATCTTTTTTGGATTCTCTTTCTTACCAAAGCTTACACGAAGAATCTAACTTCTGTATTACCATATATACAAATATAGTGTCTGAAAATCCCTCTATTTTTTGTTCGAGAACTTCTAATGATCTAATACATTCAGTTACATTATCCACTAATTTTAATATAGAGGACGGATTTTCAGTTTGTATGGAAGGAAGGGACATAAAACGCTTCAAATGCGCAAATACTTGATCTCGTTTATTCGAAACTCGATCTTCTAAAAGATTCCATGCTATTTCATAATTAGCATTAGTAATTGGAATAGACTGAATGATCCTTAAAGGATCAGCATGCAACGATAATTTTAAATAGGACAGTTTTTGTGACTTTGATAAACACGAATTATTATGAATACTAGAAATAAAAATATCTCTAAAAGATAACCACTCATGCAATTGTCCACTAAATGTTGGAAGATTCAATTTAGGTAAGCGGATTGATCCGCTAACATTTACTTCACTTTTCGTATTTACACCACATTTCGTTAAAACTGGAGCTAATTCACTTAACTTTCTTTTTACAATTAAATATATTTTATCTATATTTTCTTGCATAGGTTGTTGTTCAACAATATATTTGTCAACATCTTTATCGTCACAAAGTTGAAAAATTTTCTTAAATATATCTATAAATTATTTTTCAAAAGCAAACGATTTTTTCTCGTAAAGTTCTAATTCAAACTTATATAAACTATCTTTATTTGCGATTTCGTTCGTTGCCTTGGTTACATTAGATTTTAATATCTTTTTCTCTTTTAAAACAGATTCCATCTTTATAAATATTTTCAAAGAAATACAGTTTATATTGAAATAATAAATATGAAAAATCTTACCCTCCTCATCTTATCCAAGGGTAATAGCAATATTATTATTCGAAATCAAAATCGTATTGAAATTAAATTTGTAAGTTTTACTTGTCCATAGGTCGCTCACCTCTTCGGTTCGCTAGGACCATAAAAAATGTATATGAATACTATTACTACTAATTGAATCACACTAAAACACACGTTTAAAATAATAAAAATTTTGTACTGTATCTTCAAATATATCTTTAGCAACACTCTAAAATTAGCGAACACTCTGATCGCCATTCTATTCACAAACTATAACTAACGAGCACTCTGGTCGCCATTCTTTTCACACACTCTCTTAAACAACAACATTTTTTTTTACTCAGTTCACTTCACATTTCAACCAAAGGGAGTTCACGACGCCCTCTTACGGGACTTATTAATTATAAAATTTCAACAATAAACAATATACATAACATACTTTAAAGAAATGTGTTTTTGCAATTAGAAATATTAAAAATGATCCCCGAACAATAAATATAAACATGATCAATCAGTAAAGATATTGAAAATCTTACTACATTTATTTTAGTTATGGAGTATGCAAAAAATGAACCGATACTCTTTAAAAAAATTGATCATTCTGCATTTGAGAAGTGGTGAAGTTAAAACTTCACTATCAGCTAACTATTATATATTCTCAAACTTAGAATATTGTGTGTCGTTGGCGAATATAATTAGGAATTGAACAAATCAAATAAAGAAATAAATAAGAAATCAAACAGAGTGATCATAAACAAGTTTATTTAAATAGTTTCTCTTAGGAATTTTTTTCTTATTTTTAAGAAAATGTTATTTAAATTTTTGCAAACTTTCAAAATTAGAAATAAAAGCAAAAAGTTCACTGTATTCTCCATGCGTGTCTAAGCAATAATACTCCACTTGAAAACAAAACTGTTTTTTTTTAATTAACGTTTTTACTGTATCAATATTATCACAGAAACTTTCCAGTTTCATTAAAATTCGTGAAGATCGCAAGGATGGTCCTGAATTGCACGTTTTGTGTCCTAACTTTTTAAGTATATAAAACTTTTATGCCAGAAATTGTTTGTTTGTAAGGAATAATAAGTAGTAGTTTATTCCAAAACATTTATAAAACTAATATAATATTGACTGTAATTTCAAAAATAATAATGGATTTAATTATTTTTTTAATTAGTTTATTTTTTACAAACATTCTCTGATAAAGAAATTTTAAAATGGAAGAATTAATTAATCAATATTCACCTATAGTCACCATGATAATATCAGTTTCGTAAATATATTGAAAAAAATACGATTAAATAAAATCCATACAATTTCAAAATGTTTTTCATAAATCTCTTACAAATATCTAGAGTTAATACACGTCACTTGTTTTAAAATAGCTTGTTTTTGCAATTTGAAATGGAAAATGATCCCCGAACATTAAATATCGACATATTCAGTAAAGAAAGATGCTGAAAATCTCACGACATTTATTTCAGATGTGGATAATACAAAAAACGAACGGGTACCTTTAAAAGTGATCATTCTGTATATACATATAGTAGAATAATGTGTTTCATCGGGAAATAAAATACGGAATCAAATAAATCAAATAAAGAAATAAATAAGAAATCAAAAAGAGTGATTTCATAAACAAGTTTATTTAAATACTTTCACGTGAGATTTCTTTATTATTTTTAAGAAAATGTCATTCTAATTGTTGAAAATAAAAATTTCAAAAATAGAAATAACAGGAAAAAATCACTTTATTCTCCGTGCGTTTCTAAACAATAGTACTCCACCGGAAAACAAAGTTATTTCTTTAATTAATATGTGTACTGGATCAATATTAACAGAGAAACTTTCCAGTTTGATTAAAATTCGTGACGATCGCGAGAATTTTCCTGTATTGCATGTTTTGAAACTTTATATGTTTATAATACTTTTATGCCAACATTTTTTTGCTAGTAAGGAATATTCAGTGATGTTATTTACAAAGTATTTATGAAACATACATTGGCGTGCTGCCTTTAATTTCAATAATAATAATCGAAATATTAAATTCTTGTTTAATGACTTTTTTAAAAGGATGTTCTGCAAAATAAATTTTAAAATGAAGAAGTTAAATCATATTAATTATTAATATTACTCTGCAGTGTATTAATGGTAATATTCATTTCAGAAATTTATTAATATATATGATTGAATCTTCCTTACAAACACACAATGCCATCTATAACACTACTATAAACGTCGAGAGTTAAATTACACACTTTGCATCAGATTGTGAAGTAAGTACATATATAGATATAAATTGTTATTTAAAAACGTTTATGTTTGAGGTAAAATTCAATTCAAAGTTTTTAAATCCATTTAGAGCATAGTTACTTGCTGGCATTGAATCTATAAACCTTAATATACTGTTGGGTATATTATGATTATAGTGACAAAATCTCTAAACTTTCAAATATAATTCAATCACACAATTAAATTACCCAAATTGTTTCAACACAAAACGACTTACACTGTTTAAAAATAAATATCTTTAATTTTAACTATATAAATGTTGACGTAAAGAATATTCTTGAATTAAAATAATAATGAAAATGTATTTTTAGATTTTAGTATAAGGACACTTTGTTAATGTTTATAAGAAATTTGCCAAAATACTAAAGCTTATTATCCTCGTATTTGCCTTCTTTATTTCTAATTAATGATAAGAAAAATTTCTTTTCAATGATTTTTTTTTAAATCTCAATCTCCAAATTTAACATTTTTTACTTTTAAGAGGGTATCTTAAAAGTCTCTTATAATCGGGATTTCACGATAGATTTCAGATTAAAAATTTTACATCTTAAAACTTTAATTATAACTATCTCCATCAACTATTTCATATGCATAGCTTTTTTTAAACAGGGTATAGAATGAATTAAAAATAAACAAATTACAAAGTTTTTCAATGTAATGCACTTTATATTAACAATTAATTAAAAAATGTGTTGTAAATGATTTTGTAAATGTTTTTCTAAAATGATAAATAGCACGTACTGGATCTTACAGCATATTGTGTTAATTTAAATTACAATGAACGTAAAGTATCTTGCTACTCTTTATGTGTTTGGAAATGTAAAAATTTTCATACAAGCTCAACTTTCTATGTTCGAAATGCTATCCATTGTCGAAAAAGTTAGAAAAGAGCTGTAAGGAACAGCAATATTTAATTATTATCACTTACTGACTTAATATATCTCATATTAATTATAAAAAGAAGTTTTCTTATACGTCCATTAAAAACGTTTCAAAAAATATATATTAAAATATTAAATTGCTAAAACAGACGTCAAATACTAATAAAATACATTAAAAGATCTTAATAATTTGACATGTTTCGATTGAATTTACTCAATCATCATCAAAAAAAAAAAAAAAAAAAAAAAAAAAAAAACACAAAGATGGAAAATGACAATAAACTGTTGCAAGTGAAATTTAAAAATAAATAAAAATCACGCGCGTTATATTTTAATTATGTTTCACGTTGCTTAATTTTAATTTTCAAATTATCTAACAATTCAACCCAAATATTTGGTATTTGAAATGACAAGGAGTCATTGCAGACCATTGAGCTTCTGACGTAAATTATTTAAATTATCATATCTCTCGAAAATAATACTGCTTACATGTGCCCACATAGTTTCTAGAGTTAAACTGATAAATCATTAACATTTTACAATTAAAAAAATACTTTATCGAAATATTTATTAGTATTTATAGTTATTACTAATCATGTTAAAACAGCACTATTTAAACAAATAAAAAATAAATATACATTTTTTTCGAATACAATTTGGAACGAATATTTTCCTAGTGGGATCTATAATCAGAATTTTTGCAACTGAGAGCAAATGGAATGTCAAAGAGCTACATGAAAATTTTACATATGCCTACAAGTGTTGCTATATTTGATAATTGTGATAAAAAGATAGTCTTCACATCACAAAACGTATCTCGCAAATTTTAGATCAAGCGTTAATTTTAGTTGTTTGTAAAAACAATAAGACCTAAAAATGAAACAAATTAACTTGAACTGTTTTTTTGCAATTTATATGACTCAAAACCCTTCTGCGCAGAGCACATGGGTGTCATTTACCTGATTATTTCATAATTATGCAAAATATAAGCACTTGGCGTTATTACCCCGCCTGGCGTTATTACCCCAGGATACCTTATATGTATATATATATATATATGTATATATATATATATATATATATATATATATATATATATATATATATATATATATATATATAGAGAGAGAGAGAGAGAGAGAGAGAGAGAGAGAGAGAGAGAGAGAGATGGATAGATAGATAGATAGATATAATCATATATAAATAGAATTAAATAACAAACAGGTCACAGAATGGCATGTGAGATATATTTAAGGAATTAAACTATTATGTATTATTTTAATTTATCTACTATTTGACTATATGTAGTATTAAACGGCTGTTAGTACATTAATTAAAATATTTCTAATTGCTTTATGATACCTTTATTTATAACTCTTTAAAGTGACTTAGTATCTGTTATTTTAAAGTAAATTGACAAAAATATCGATTTTCAGATGTTTACTTTGAAATAGGATTGTGGGCTATGTTATTTTCGTACTTTAGATAGAATTGTATTTATTAGAAAATTATTTCCAATAATGTTTTTTTTATTATTAAATTTTTGTATAACAATATAAAAATTGCTGCAGTTAAAATTTCTCTTCAACAGAATGTTAGAGCATTTTAAACTGCGAAACTCTAAATAATGTTATACTGCTCTTAATCTAATTTATGAGCTTTGTCACAGATCACGTCCATTAATTCATCAATTTCTGAATATAGCTTCTGCACTCAGCACGAAGTATAATACAAACTTAGGACAATAATCAATCGCATTCCCATTTGTCATATTTAGTATCTGTCTGCATAAACCACAAGGAGAATTTGACAAGTAGAGTGGTTAATGCTCTCTCAAATGTCATTTGGTATCAATGTATACAGACATTCTAATACATTTGATGTAAGTGAATGCTTATATTTTTATTCTGTTTTCTGTTTGCAATTTTTAAAAAAAATGTACATGTTGTAAATAGAATTAAATTAGAAATAGCTATCAGAATCACATGTGAAACCTTCTTCAGGGGATTAAATCCTTCTGATTTATTTTAATTTATGTACTTTTTTTTTACTGTTAGTACAAATAAAATTCTTCTATGTGTCATATGATACAGTTGATTTACAGCTCTTTAAGGGGACTTAGATTCTATCATTTTGATGAAAAATGTCAAAAATATCGATTTTCAGATTTTTATTTCAAAATGTGCATTAGGATTCATAGTAGTATTATTTCAAAATGTGCATTAGTCGAAATTTTGGAACGGTTCACTAAACAGAGAAAATATATTTGTTTTTCTTGATCAACGTCTCTTTAAATGCACCCCTTTAAAACATCTTTTTTTAAAAAAAATTAACCAGGAAATTTCTGTTAAACATTTTTATTTTTATAACTGCACAGAGCATTCGATTCTGTACTACATCAATTTGTCACAGAAAAGTTAAATGAACAAGATATTAAAACTTTCTATGTCAATTATATTTTTGGACACAAGATAAAATTTTATTTATTTCAAAATTATCTGCCAGCTAATGTTATTTATTTATTTACTTTTTTTTTCTATAAAAATAGAAAAATTACATCAGTTTTATTACTCTTCAAGAATGTTTGAACATTTTGAACTTCAAACTTCTAAATAATCTTACACTGTTTCATATCTAATGTTCGAGTATAGACATAGATCTTGTCCATTAATCCATCACCTCTGAATCTAGCTACTGCACTAAGCACGAACTACATTACAAATTTAGGACAATAATCAATCGCATTTCCATTTGTCATGTTTAGCATCTACCTGCATAACCTACAGAGAGTATTTGTCATGTAGATTGTTAATGTTCTCTTAAATGTCATTTGGTATCAATGTGTAGAGACATTCTAGTTCATTTGATGTAGAGTGAATACTTATGATTGTTATTATATATTATAGTTCTATTGTCATGTAGATTGGTTAATGTTCTCTTAAATGTCATTTGGTATCAATGTGTAGAGACATTCTAGTTCATCTGATCTAGAGTGAATACTTATGCTTGTCATTATATATTATAGTTGTATTTATTTAAAAAATATATTGTAAATAGAATTAAATATCATATATAAGAAACACCTAGAAAGTATTCTTCAATTGATTAAACAATTCTGATTTATTTTGATTTATGTACTTTTTGACTATATGTAGTATTAAACAGCTGTTTGTACTTTACTTAAAATGCTCCTCTGGGTCACATGATGCAGTTTAATTATAAATCTTTAAGGGTTTTTTTTTTCTTTTTTTTACCTGTCAATTTGATGGAAAATGACAAAAATATCAGATTTTGTTCAGAAGTTAATTTTTAAATGGGAATCAATATTCATAAAACATTCTCTCGCAAATTTGGAAAGTTTTGATAAATAATAAAAGAAATATACTTATCTTGACGAATTCCCTTTAAATGCGTCCCTTTAAAACATCCTAATTTTTTAGCAAAAATATGTATCTTAAAAATTTTTATAAATGCACATTGTATTGGATTCTGTAATATATATAATACTCATAAAAAGACAAAAATTAATGATCTTAAGGGGTCTGAGGACTTTTAAATTTGGAAAAATTTAAATAAAGTGATCATATTCAGTATTTAATATCTTAAAATGTTTTTGATATAAAAGCACAATATCCATTAAGATGAAAGAAATGATCACGTTCTTTCATTTTATGCTTTTCAAAAATTGCAAGATGCAGAATGAACATTTACAGAGCGCTCCAAACTGTCGAACATTTGTCGAGCAGAAAATTGCTTTCGCGCACTATTACAAAATAAATATCTCAATTAGAATGGAAATTTTTGTGTCTACTTATACATCAGATTGTAATAATTATTTTAATACCTAAACCTTATCTTAATACCTTATTACTTAAATAAATTTATATTTAAAGCATTTTTCTTTTTTAATGTAAAATTGTATTTAACTGATAGAAAAGTTTGAAAGTTTCAACAAGATAATCACCTAAAAAATAAATTTTTTTGAACAATAAAAAGTAAATTTTAGGTTCTGTTTATACAGATTAACATGAAATATATATTTTAATATTAATGTAAAAATATTTACAAGATTTTGAGATATCATGTGCGCTATGACCAAACATGTCGTTTGGAGAAAAATGAATTCCAAGTTTCGGAAACACTGTTTCAGCCATTGAGAGGTTAAAATATTAAAACCCATAACTTTTGTTCTCATGAAAATTTCGAAAACAAAATGATATAAAAATTTTCAGAAAATATAGTAGTTTAACATATAAAAAAATGAAATTTCGAAAATTTGGAAGCCTTTAAGAGTCTTGACACCTCTTAATAAAAAAACTCATTATGTAAATTATAGTTGAGTATTTTGATAAAATTTTCTTTATTTGAAAGTCATTTGCCCGAAAATTTTATTTATTTATTTCTTTATTCGTCTTTTGTTTAAAAATACAAAACAAACTATATTTTTTATTATTCTTTAATAGCATTTTAAATTGCGGATTTCTAAGTAATGTTACACTGTCCCTAATCTAATGTAAAAGCTTTGTCACAGATCATGTCCATTAATGCATCAATTTCTGAATCTAGTTTCCGCACTCAGATCAAACTATATTACAAATTTTGGACAATAACCAGTCGCATTCTCATTAGACACGCTTAGTATATATCTGCATAACTTATAGGGAGAATTTGACAAGTACATTGGTTAATGCTCTCTCAAATGTCATTTGGTATCAATGTGCATAGGCATTCTAGTTCATTTGATTTAAAGCGAATACCTTTATTTTTTATTTTGCATTGTGTTTGGAAATATATATATATATATAGTTCAAATATAATTAAATAACGAGAGATTTTAGAGTCAATATTCTAATGGGATTAAACCATTCTGACTTATTTTAATTTATGTTCTCTTTGACTATACGTAATATTAAAGTGTTGTTAATACTTAATTAAAATCCCCATACCTGACATATCAAACAGTTTATTTATGACACCTTGAGGAGAAATAGTAAGTGTATATTTTGATGAAAAATGACAAAAATAATCGATTTTCAGATTTTTGTTTTTAAATGTGTATTAGTACAGCATTCAGCCAAAATTGTCCGTAAAAATAAAGGGAAAAATATTTTCCTTGATCAAAGTTCACTTTAAATGCGTCTATTTAAAATGTCCCCCTTTTCAGTTAAAAAAAAAATATGTATATGTGTAAAAATAATTGTATTCTTATTACTGCACGCTGCATTGTATTCTGTAAAATATCAATTATTTACAAAAAAGTTATTGAAATAATAATAAAACTTGCTATGTCAATTATATTTTCGAACTTTGGATGTCTAATGTATCATGTCCATTAATACATCAATTTCTCAATCTATTTTCTGCACTCAGCTCAAACTATACTACAAACTTTGGACAATGGTCAATCGCATTCACATTAGACCCACTTAGTATCTGTCTGCATAACCTACAGGGAAAATTTGACAAGTTGCTTAATGTCCTCTCAAATGTCATTTGCTATAAATGTCTATAGACATTTTAGGAAATTTGATGTAGAGTAAAGGCAAATATTTTTTTATTCTGAATTATGTTTGCAATTATTAAAAAAATATATATACATTGTAAATAGAATTAAATAACAAACATAATTGCATGTCGAATATTCCTAAAGGGATTAATCCATTCTGATTTATTTTAATTTATATATTTTTTGATTATGTATTGTATTAAAGGATTGCTAATACTTTAATTAAAATGATCCTGTGTGTAATATGATGCCGTTTATTTATAACTCTTTAACAACTTTCCTGATTACTCGTACGTTATACGCGCAACGTGTTTTTGCCAATCATGATTTATTATTAACACCAGTAATTTTTATTGTAAATTTTACATTATGTAAGTCGAATATTTTTTCTGATCCAACCAGACACAAATTTGTGTTTTAAAAAATCAGTGATAAAAGATTAAAAATTCTGTAAAAGATGTGTAAAAGACATGAAAAAAAAGGCAATATGTAAAAGGTTTTTTTCGGAAATATTGATGAGTTAAGTGATGACTTAGTATTTGCCTTTTATTATCAATGCATCTTAAAGCTACTCAAGCATTCATCGAAGACTCTTAGATTACATGATAGCAGAAAACGTTTCAACATATCTAGTCGTTTTTATCGTATAATGTAATTTAAACTAGCATTTTGCCTTTTTTAAAGCATAATTTGAAAATTATTAGAAGAATAAATTTGAAATTTTGGATTCCTATAAAAATGACTCATTAAACTTAATCTATTGATAAATGTAGGCTAATAAAAATCCGTGAATGTAATTTAACATTAAAAGAGCTAAATATTAAATGCTTATAATTCGAAAACGTATTATACAAATAATCAAAAAATGGTGTCCAAATGTAATTTGAACCGAAGATAAGCAGTATATTTTAGAATAAGCAGTATATTTTATTTGGTTGTTGCCAATTAAAATGAAGTTTGGATTCGTTTCAATATGTAGATGGCTCCCTGAAAAATTTTTATGTACATAAATTAAAAGTAGATTTTATTTCCAATCGTCTGGTACTAGTACTCTGTTAAAACTTTGAAAGTTTTGCCGAATGGTCACTCCACCGCTTTTATAGAATATCTCTATTTTGACCAATGAGAATGTTCCATAATACAGTGATGTAATCGTTTTCTATAAAAGCAATGGAGTGAAGATGCAGCAAAAGTTTCAAATTTTTAATAGTATAACTTTCTTCTACCATAATTTCTTGATGAGTTGGTAGGGGGTATTCCCTTTATTTCCACGGCTGTGCTGTACATATGCATACATAATCTCGAAGGGCTTAATTCCGTATTTAATGAAAAATATTATTCAATATTTTAAGGAGAAATTATTTTATTTTCTAAAGTGCGATATTGTATGGTGTTAGTAATCAAATTAAATATAATTTTTATTTCGAAGAAATTACATGATTTTGAGCATAAAATATTAATTAATGTAAGATAATATTGTTTTAAAAAATAATTGACTAACATTAGTATCTCTTGACACAAAAGTTATGTGGTATATAGAGGGAAAAAAATTCTGCAGTAATTTCCTGTTATAAATTTGATTCCGCTTATTTTGGAGTATTTATGTTACAATGCGACAAAGAAATCCGTATTTTCGTGTCACGATAAAATTACATAAGTAATTTATAAAAATTATTAGTTTAGAAAAATGAATGGAAAAATATTTGAACTTTGAAATAATTTCACTGCAGCAAAATCAAAAAAAAAAAAAAAAAAAAAAAAAAAAAAAAAAAAAATCATTTACAAAATAGGTTGCAGGATTATTGATCATTTAATATCACTCCTAAATACAATTAAACATGAAATTATTATTTTTTCTTATTAGAATAGATCTTGGATTCTTTCAAGCTCAAAATTATTCATTATTTAAAATGGATTTAGTTTGAATGAATATGCTATTGTTTAAAAAATATATTTTTCGAATGGAAGTTTAACACAGATAATTAAATAATTGGAATCAGAAAAACCATGTAATAGAAACAAAAAAACTTAATGTGACAATGTAATGTTTAACAAACAATTAAAAATTTAATGTTCGATTTTAATTTTTAATTCAGTTTCTTTTAAATTATTTTTTAATTAAAAAAATCCAAAATAATTCTACGATTTTTTTTAAATTAAAAAAAAACTGAAGTTATTACGCCAGTGTGTTAACATTTTAGAAAATGCATTAATTCATAAAATAATGTGCTACTTAAAGTTTATATAGAAAAGTTGTGTTCCCGTATCTTATACACGAAATTACTTTAATTTTTTTCTAAACAATTGTAATTCTACATGATTGTTTCGTATGATGTGATTGTGGCGTACTTTTAGTACAATATAAAGAAATTCTGAGCATTAAAACGTCAACACTAGAACCGCGGGACTTTCGGTATACCTAGAACCGCGGAGCGGGTCAATTTCACCCGAGATGGAAAATGACATATAAATGTGACAATGATATATAAATGTGACAAATACTTAATTTGGTGAGTTAAAAGATTAAAATTTCTTATAATAATAAATATTTCTTAGAATTTACATTATATTTTTCACATAAAGTCAGCAGAAATAATCTACATTTCAGAAAATGATTAAAAATTACATTTCATTAAGTATGATGAAAATATATTGAAGAGAAATTGAACAAATATTTTACAAATAAATGAACTTGGACATATATACATTAATAGAAAATATATTATACCATTTAATTAAGTTGAGGTATAATATCTAAGAATAATTTTTAAAAATATAAAAATTGCAAGTTACTAGTTTTACTGATTTATCTAATTCAATTTGTTAAACGCATTGCTTGTAAAACATTCCTAAAGATTTTGCACATTTGCTAGAAACGCATGGGTAAATTATATTTTGAACAATTATCTTTAGTTTTACTTTCATATTTTTAATTGTGATAACAAACACTTCTATGCTTATTTAGTATTCTTCATCGTTTTTAGTGTTTCTTATTGCCCAAATGACATTTTTTTTTTGGTCGAGAAATAACAAATTGTCTAGAATAAATTAACGCATACTCATAAATAATAAAAGTATACAAAGAGACGTTTTTAATACAAAGAGACGTTTTTTAGACTAATTTTCCGGTTACAGATTTACAAAAAAAAAAAAAAAAAAAAAAAAAAAAAAAAAAAAAAAAAACAAGAATTGACAGTAGCAAAATATAAAATATTATAAATTGCATTCACCGGCTTCCTATAACAAGCGGGCGTGACATAAGTAGACTTCCTGTCAAATAACAAAACTACACCGAATATAGTTGCGTTGTACTAAACAAGTATTTAGGTATTTAGTATTTTTTAGAATTATCTCAAGTTTCAACAGTTACATGTAAACTGCTAAGCAACAAAGCATTTTTACTCTTTTCTCCTTGGTAAACAACTACGCTGATGTGTAAATATGTTATAGCCGAATGCTATTCCGATTTTGACATTTTCACAGAGACTTTTATTTCCCGGCTTGGACATTTTACAGTTTCTACAATGCCAGTTTTTTTTATAACATCTTCAAACAACTAGAACACTATACGATACTGAATTTATATGATTTTCTTAGATTTATACTGAGTAAACCTATTCGTAGATTTTGAAGGCAATAAATACTCAACTACGCTTTATGTTAGGCTCTTTTACGTAATTAGTATTTGATTTTTCTTCTCATCTTTTTTATTTCCAGGTGTGAATGTGCAAATCACTGCGTATTTATTTTTCAGACTTTCATGAATATAAAGATCATATTTTGTCACTTTTGTTCAATTTCTTAGTTCTTCTTTTTTATATCCAATTTTTTATTTGATAAGTATCATAAACTTTCGTTCATTACTAATAAATTTCCAAATATATTCTAATGAAAAAGTCCAACCAGGTTAAGAGTATAGAATAAAAGTCGTCTTTTAGTTTCATTTCTATAATTTAATTTTCTTCATTTACAGGCAGATATTCATCCACAACCAGTTGTATTCTCACTCATTTAAAGATAATAGCTGCTAACATTCGAAAGCTTCTTTGACCGTAATATTAAGACATCGGAAATCTTATCTAGACTTTCAATAAATGCAGAATAAAAGCAACTTGAATACTAGTTCTAAATATTTGTTCTAATTTTCCACTGCAATAATCTATTATTCACATCAAAATTATAAGATCTTGATTAAAAATTTTCTCAATTCCCCCTTCCAATTCTGCCTATTAGCGAAATTAGGAGTGAGGCAGATACTCTCTTAAAACGAAAGAGTGGATTTGGCTGCTCAAGAAAGAGTTCTAATTTACTGGATCGTGAATGAGCTGATGTTTAAGTGGTCCACTCTTCTTGACTTGCTTTCTTCTATTTCTAATGCACTCATTGAGATCGGAAACTAAGTAAGTGAACTCGAGAAAAAAACAGATCATTCCCGCGTTATTTTCATCCACCGCTGGCGCTGCTGTCGACCTGATCTTGCAAAATACAAGATGGAGGATTTCCGAATGCACTGCACGCTGTTGCTCCGTGAAGCTGATTTTCGATGCATCTTAAATGTTCGTGGTTTCCTCAAGATTATTTGCTAAAGAAGCCGATATTTTATGAAGTAAGTACTATGAAAGTATTTTATTTACATTATGCTATCCTTTTAATAGATTTCTCTTCTCTTTTTTTAATAAACAATTAATGTTAATACTCATACGTACCGTACATAACAACCTTGAAATAAAATGGTGTATCAAGCGAAGTAAAAATTGTCTTATAATGTAAATGCTTAGTTCATTTAACAGTCTTCTAGTATAAAAGTTTTGAAGAATTAAGTTATGCAATTATTACATCTGTATTTATAGAAATTTATTTATAGATGTTCATGCTGGTTAGAAGTGCTTATTTTTTAGTGTGCTCCTATTTCTCAATTTTTCTAATATTGTTAAGGAATGGAAAACCCTATATAAACACGAAAAACAAAGTCCTCTTGTATTTTGATCTATATGTTGCTGCATATAAGGAAAAAAAATAGTGTGTATATAAACACATTTCTAAGACTCTTGCTTTCTTAACGTTTGAACATGTGTGTATTTTGTTACTGTTTTGTTTGGCAATGCTTTACATTGCTATTGAGCAAAATTATTGCATGCATGGTCTGTATTATTATAGTTTGTTTAATATTTAAAAGTATTTAGCTACATTGTTACATAAAAATTGCTTTAAAAGTAATATTGTTTTCTTGCACTTGCTTTCAGGTAGGTTTAAATGAGGATTTATTAACAAAACGTAGACAAATATTTTTTTTTCTTTCTATACTGGTAAATACAAGTATCATTTCCCAAATATTATGTTCCTGATTTCTTTAACAATGAATTATATGGCAGGTGAATGTGAAACGGTGGGAGAATTTCAAATTTTGGAATGAAATGATTTTATAAACTTTTAATGACTTCAATAATAGTATTTTCACAAAAAATATAATCGTAATATATGTAGGACTATTTAGATGTTATAAAATGTTACTGAAAAAAAAAGTTTGATAAATCTAAAACAACTATTGAAGCAAATCCCTTTCCTTTCAGAAATGTTTTGTGATATCATGCCCTTCCCCTAAATTGGTAATGTTAAGATGCACCGCCCCTTAGCAATATCATGATCTCTTTTGATAATTTGCACAGCACATAAATGTAGGAAGTATTGAAGTTGATGTGTGATCACGAGGCACTGAATTTAGTTTTAAGCTTTCTTTACATTCTAAATTTATCTTAAGTGAGGCACTGTAATCCCAGCCCAAATGCTTTAATAATATGAGTAAAAAAAAAAAAAAAAATCAAATTGTGCTTTTTAGCTTATCATAGGTGGCCCTTTAAACCAGCATTTTGTACTTTTTAAGAGTAACTTTAAAAACTATTTGAAAGAAAAAAATGAAGTTTTGGATTTACATAAGGCAGGACATAATAAATATA
This sequence comes from Maratus speculifer, assembly GCA_964019185.1. Taxonomy (NCBI): domain Eukaryota; kingdom Metazoa; phylum Arthropoda; class Arachnida; order Araneae; family Salticidae; genus Maratus; species Maratus speculifer. The sequence continues at coordinate 83,707,868 of OZ025292.1, read as the reverse complement.
AATTAATCAATAAAATTGTAGGTTGTGCAATTCATATCATAATTTTTTTCAATAATACATTTATGTTTTGATATTAGTATTAGTACTATAACCACACAAAAAATATATAGCTATATGAAAATATAAATTAACATTAAAATTCTGATTAAAAAATCAGAAGCTCAAAGCTTTTAGTGTTTGATTCAAAAACTTATTATCCAAATGACATTTCTTTTTTAGGCATAGTTTGAACCAAGATTATATCTTGTGAAAATTGGGTGCTGCCATTAAAAGACAAATTTTGGACTGGTTTTGATTTGCAGGTTGGCCTACTAAAAAATTTATGTACATTATTTAAAAATAGTTAATTTCCTATTGTTTGGTACTAGTAACTTTCTTTTACGATTCTTACTGTAGAGTTAGGAGTGTTTACTTTTTTCCCCTGCGACTGTATACAGCGTTCGAATTCTTAGTGGACTGCTCGTATAAGACCACCAAAAACTCAATCGAACCACCAACATTATTGTTTTGCAAGACTGGTAACTTTTTTTCCCTCTGTCTGTTATGTAAATTTTCCCGTTTCTGAAAAAAAAAAAAGAATTATTTGAAAAAATATGTATAAAAAAGGAAAGGAAAAGTATATACCAATTATTAATAAATAGTATATATATTTTTTGAAACACCCTGTAAGTATAATACTGCATTTTTTACAGAATAATCAAGTAAGCCTGGCTGATAACAAGTTCTACTGATTACGTATTGTGTAGATTTGAATAAAAAGTGTTCCAGAATCTGACTGAGGTGCTCCTATAAGTGATACGTTGCCATCAACAAGGTCGGTTCTAGTGAAAACCTAAGAAATGTAAGTGGTTTTACTTTTATTTATTTAATTAATAATTATGTTTGTATGTGACAGTCATCTTATTTTTTTCATTCACTTCCTGTTCACGTATATTTAAAACTTGGAACTGGGGCAGATGTAAACGTCACAACTTTTCACTAGTTGTATTTTATTATTATTTTGAAAAAAAATAAGTTCTTGACATTTTGTTTGTCCTCTGCAGCCGAAACCACTGTTTATAGATTTTAAAAGTAAAGTCCAGGTTCCAACTTTCTAGGCAAATAACTTTTCTTCATTTATTTAAATTTTAATGTTCTAGCATATATTATGAATGGTTAATTTTGATAAATAAATTCTTCTAAAATTGAGAAATGTTAATAATTTGTCAATTTAACTCTAGTGGGAATGTAAGGTGCTTGTGAACAGTCTAGTTGGGTACATATAAACAGTTCATAAGAGTGGGTCTCAAAAATCATTCTGCGATTCTGTTTCTTTCAGTTAACTTCACGAAAAATAACTTTATAACTAATCTTTTAATTACTAATAATAAACATTTGAAAGTAGTCTGATAAATAAAATATTCTTCTCCATAGCTATCCAAATAATAAATTTCAAATACTTCTTGACATTTTATTTCTTGAATGACAATTTTAAGTAAACATTTTTGGTGATAGATTCAGCAGATAACTAACAGGGGGGGGGGGGGGATCACTATTATTAAAATGCTATAAGTAGCATCCAATCTTTGAAAACTCTCTTATTCGACTTCATATTTTGATTTTAATGCTTGAGATAACCTCCCCAATTAAGATTGGGGATTTCTTTTACAGCTTGAAATCTTATAAATTGTATTATGTTATTGCGTAAAATAATCTGCAGTTTTCAAAAAATTAAGATATTTTCTATTAAATATTGAATATTTTTAATCTATTTTATATTAGATCAATTCACATGTTCGAAGCTTTTTCTAAAGAGAAATAAATATATTCACCATTGCAGACTGATTTTAATCCTATACCCAAAAAATGATCTGAACCTGCTACATCCAATGCTTATTGCTGATATAAAGTGTTAAAAATAGAAGTTATTTATATTCAATAATCTGACATACATAAATTATTAAGAAAAAGAGAAAATGTCATTAGATTTCTTCTAAAAAAAAAAAAAAAAAAAAAAAAAAAACAATTGTTTTTTTTTTAGAAAAAAACCAGTTGGTTTAAATTAAACCGTTGTTTAAACCAAAAGGAGTAAACAGTTGTTTAAACCATAGTTAAAACCAATTGGTTTAAACCGTGCCAACCCTGGTCTAATTGTTGTAGGTTCTATCTTGTATTATATAAATATGCAAATATATAGAAAAACAACTAAAAATCCACAAAAAGCTGTATTGGTTGGGTATTTGCCAGCGCTGATACATTTTGAAAGTAGCAACAAAGGTGAATTTTCAACAATATTTTATAATGTTGCTTTAAGAACTTTCATTTTAAATTTGTTTTTAAAATGGTGATTTATTTTAAGATTGTATCAGAAGTAACACTCTGATTTAAACAAGCGGATAAGTGTAATCGCACAGGATTTATTTATTCTATTTCCATTTTATTCATGATTGGCTGAATTTTCAGTAGTGTAATATTTTTAAAGCTAAAATTTTTAGTGTATGGTTCATTTTTTGTTTAGACTATGGATGGGAAATTTTATAAAACTTTTAATCTGAAAGCTGCAAAATATTTTAATATGTTCATAATCATTATTCTTTAACATTATATTTATTGCTATTTAACTTAATTTCAATATTTTCTTTTAACACAGGAAGATGGTGATTTCATGGAGGATTAAAATTCTACTGTGAGGAGTCAAATTCAACAATCTTATTTAAACTCAAAGATCCTCAACAAAGTGTCTATTTTGCCTAAGATTTTAAAAGTTGGACAAACCAGTGGACAGATTACAATATGCTCTTTATGTATTTAATGTTTAATGCAAATGGACTGTTATATTTATAAAGGTCCTGTTAAAGATGTTATTGAAACTTGTTTATCTGATGTTGGAAAGAATTGTTAACAATTAATGTTAGGTTTATTTTGTTCTTGCTAAATAAAATGTTTTTGTTGTTAAATAAAATTAGTTTTTTTCTTTCTTGCAACATTCTAAATTGCACATTTGGCTCTAACTTTTGACACAAAATGCTGCAGTCTTATGCTTTTATATTTATTTAAAAGTTAGATGATTTAAGAAACATTGTATAAAATCAAATATTAAAAGATTAATTAAGAAGAAATAAGTTATTCTTGAATATAAATTCAAGTTTTAACAAATGTTTTAAATGATATAAAGAATAATTGCACATGGTCAATAAATCCATTTCTCAGTTATTTCTGCATTTAACTTTTGTACTACAATATTTAGTGGAAGGTTTTTCATACAATAAAATAATTGTCCATAATCAAAATTTTAGCTATACAAGTTTTTTAATGGCATTCCTCCACATTTCCCAATTGCAATGTGCTTATATAAATGCTATGGTAACAATTATTTTATCTAAGATTTCAAAGCCATTTCAGATTTCAAACTAAACAATTAAAATATTTTTTTAAATTAAGAAATATAAGATTTTGATTGAGTTAGGAATAATTACAAGGTATCATGGGTTGATGTTTATCCATTTAAAACATTTTCAATTTCATTTATTTAAACCCTGTGCTGGCCATGTGTGTGGGGGGGGGAGGGGATACTTTTTTAAATTTAGGTTTTATGTTTTTTAATACTTTCTTTTTCAAAAATGGTTCTGAAACTTGTATTAATATTAAAAAAAACTAACCAAAATTGCAAAAGTAAAAACTAACCCACTTACAGATCATCCTCAAATATTCTATGCCCCCCCCCCAAAAAAAAAGATAAACATTTTAAAATCCAAGCAAGATATTTGAAAATAACTTCTGCATAGGATTATCTAAACTCTTAAGGGGAACAATCAGCTTCTGACATTGTGGTGCTGAAGTTGAGTCGTTGGGCTGATATCAAGTTTATTTTTTCAATATTTTTTTTAGTAAGATGCCTAAGATTGGTTTATTTGATTGAAATCATAAATTTTTAATAAAAAAATAATTGTTATTTACAATTAAATCAGAAGCTAATGAAAAAATTAAAATTGTATATAAGCATATCTGAAGCTATAAGTATCATTGGAAAATATGTAAACTTGAAATTGCCCAAGAAAGGAAAGGAAAAATCCCATTAGCACCACAGCATCAGAAGCTGATATTCTGTTTAATGTTGTTCGGGTGCTGTAGTACAGTTATGCAAATTTAGGCAGTTTGCATGAATAAGTGTTTTCAAATTTACAATTTTGAGATCACCAGTATTTTTAATTTAATGAATATATGTATTTTTAAATTTAACAAAAGAAAATACTGATGTTAAAAATTTCTGATTTGACAGAATAATAAAAAATTCATGTAACCTCTATTTAATTTTGTATAACGATTCAATTGCCTTTTCCCCTAAATTGACATAGGAAACAGTTTCATTGAATTAGAAAGAAAAAAACATGTTTTTATGATTCATTAGAGAACTTTCAGTCATGTAAATTAGAATGTTTTAAGTCTTGTTAATTAAAGACTTGGAAGAAATATTGGAGAATCCATGGGTTCCAATCTCTCTCTCTCTCTTTCTCTCTCTTTCTCTCTCTCTCTCTCTCTCTCTCTCTCTCTGTCACTCTCTCTCTCTCTCTATATATATATATAAATATATATATATATCCTTGTAATCTCAATAAACAGAAATTTAAATCCGAAATGAGAATTTAATTGCAACACTTGAAAATGTGGCAATAATTCCATGTTACATTGAATTTCATTGATAAAAATTAATCGAGGATTACTGAATTTAGTTTTAAATGATGTGATTTTATTTAGACGATTTAGAAATCACTTGAAGATTTTTGTAATTTTAAGCAATTTTGCTTTTCTTAAGAGTGAATTTATTCAATTCTACAAATTCAAGGAGTTTTGGATTAACTCTTAAATGAGTTGATTTCATTCATGTATGAATTGGTTACATATCGCCTAAGTGCTACTGGATTAAATCAAAAATGACAACATTTCACTCCAACTTGAAGTGATAACAAATCTCTCAAGTGCTACTGGATTTGCCTTAAATTAGTTCACTTCACTCAAATACGAGTTGGCTGCAGCTAACTCAAGTGCTACTCGATTTAATCCTAAAGACTTCATTTCACTCAAGTATGATTTGGTTACAAATCGCTCAAGTGCTACGAGATTCAGTCTTAAATGACTTCATTTCACTCAAGTATGACTTGATTACAAATCACTCAAGTAATACTGGATTTAACCTTTAATGATTTGATTTCACTCAAGTATGAGTAAAATGGAGATCACTCAATCATGAGTTGATTAAAAACAACTCATTCACTTGAGTTGTTTTAGCTCTTCTTGAGAAGGTTCCTTTCAACATGGGAAAAGAGTGGATTTCAGCTCAACTTGAGTTATTTTAGCTTTTTCGTTTTAAGAGAGTATATTTTCTCATTCTTTCCGAAGAAATACATCTCCTTTTTGTCCTTTAAGCATAAAAACATATTACGGGTCAGATTGACCCGCTTCGCGGTTCTAGGTATAGGTACTTAAAACTGAAAAATTATTTATGCTATTTGTTATTAAATACGAAAAGTTGCTGCTTACCTTAAAATATTAAAAGTCAGGAAAGGAAACATTTTTTCAATGACAACTTTTTGCGCGGTGAGAAATTAAACATTGATTTGGGTCAAATTGACCCGCTCCGCGGTTCTAGTGTTAAAAGACCGTAAAATATTTATAAAAATTGATGAACACACGTCCTAAAAATTTTTCTTTTATTCAAATGAATATGTTTTTATTAATTATTACACAATTACTGCATAATTGCTTTATTATTTTCGGAAATCGTATTGCAGTTTGGTAGATAAATCATATTTCCGTAACTCTGTAAATTTAAGTAATGTCTCACGAAAACAAATTATTGGTTTCCTAGAACAATGGTATAATTTTCAAGTTGGAAATAATTTCCCTCTAGCTTATTTGAAAAAGGAGGAAATTGTTACGCACAATCTCACATGCAGAAGAGATTTTGGAGGTTTCAAAATCACTAAAATTTATTTCCGAATTTATGATTAGATGACAAATGTACATTCTAAAGTTCATTCACATGTTATTTCATTTTGTATATAACATTTATTAGTCGTAGCAGTTAAAAAGAGTAAGGCTGATTTTTTAAAAATTTTCTGCCAAAATACTAATGTATATGAATTCTTTAAGAATACCTCCATTAAAAGATAATTAAAACAAACATCCTTCAATAAGGATTTCAAATTTTCCATCGCTTTCAACTTAATATGATTTTTTTATTTAAAAATATATAAATATTTTCAATGTAAAATATCACTTCATATACCGTAAAACGGGGTGAATTGGAACGATTTCAAATTTAACGTTAAAAAAAGGCAACAACTGATTTTTTATTATTTTTATTTTTCTACTAGAAACTTCGGTCTTGTTTTGTTCTTTACTTTTTAAGAAAAAACGAAACATTTTTACTGTTTATATGTATATTATTTATTTTTTTGCTAGTGTGTTCCGATTCATCCCGCAGATAGGGGTGAATCGGAACAAATGATATAATCTGTATTTATTCCGATTCAAACTTTAATAGAGTTAATAAAAACAGGTAATAATGATAAGGGAGGAATAGGAACGCGTAGTTACTGGGAAACGAAGCCTTTATTTTATATACAAGTAAAGACATGCCTTTTTAAAAAATTAAAAAAAAAAACTTTGAAATCAAGAAAAATTAAAATTTATTTAAAGAAATAATATTCGAATTTCAGAGGTAGAATTTAATACAAATTAAGCCTTGTTCTGTGTTATCCTTTACTAGTAATCATTGGGTAAGTGAATCTATTGAGTAGCCCCAATCGCTGCATGTATTAATACGACCTACTAATACACCCTCATCCCCAGCACTTAGTACTGTTTGCATCCCTCTCTTTTTTAATTGGTTTTCATTTTGAGATATTTGTGTAATATTTTGGATGTCAGAAAATATTTCTGTGCAGTTTTTCTAACTAGTTTGCTATTTTTAAAATTTAAAAGTAATTTCTTGCACCTTTAAACTTTTCAAGTAATTAGAACGAACAAAATACTGTTACAATACATATTCATATTTTCGTATCATATTTCGTTACATTCGTTTTCATGTATTGCATGAAACTATTACTGTATAGAAAAATAAACCATAAAAGAAAACGCGTTCCGATTTACCCCGTAAATCTTAAACCTCTGATGTTTCAAGCCATTTTTAATTTTTTTATTATTTAGTTTAGAAATAAGTAGAATTTAATGCAGCATATCGTTTACAGGTGTATCATTAATTAAAAATCCCCACTCTTAGGTTTAGAATATGAAAAATACTGTAGTTACATACAAAGTTTTGAAGAAGTTGAAAAAAAACTCAGGCTTTTGAGGCTCCTCTTGAAGTTTTTTTATATACCCCAGTAGTGGTGCCAACATGTCAAAACACAATTTCCAAACTCTTAATGTTATTACCTTGTTATAAAAAAATTGACAACTAAAAATATCATCACTTTACTAGCTGTAAATACTGTATTAAAATTTATATGTCATTTAAGTAAAAAGTGCTCTAAAAAGTAGAAAGTTTTTTTTTTGTGAATATACTATACAGTTTAAGTTCTTTATTTATTAAGCATTTTTATTAAAAGTTTTATTTATTTTTTAATATTGTGATACCTACTATATGACTGTTTGGATGAATATTGGTTTTCAACGAATTTGTAATCAGACAATAAAAATACAGAAGTATTCAGTGTAAAAGTATTCCTAAGCAGTAATTTGTTATTATACATTGAGAGTTTACTGTATGAAATTGTGTTGCTGCCTTGTAGATAATTTAATGTTTTTTTAGTCATCTTAAAATCATATATTGAGCAAAATTACTAGTTTAATAAGAGCAAAATTACTAGTTTCACCAAAATTATAATAATTTGAAAAAAAAAAAAGCATAAATGAAACGTTTTATTTCATTTTATAAGAAAATATTTCACTAATAAATAACAATTAAAGCTTAGCGGTCACAAATGTGGGCGTTATTTTTCAAAATAACGCAAATAAAAAACAAAGAAAAACAACAAAATAAAAAAAAAGAAACATAAAGAATAATAATTCTTGTTCTACTTATGATGAAATCTAGTCCTAGTAGGAAGTCAAATATACTTAATTATTTCAGATTCATAAAAGAATCATTGCTCACCATTTTAAAATGTAGTTCACAAACTTTGTTGTATGATATTAGGGGGCGCGGCTCTCTGCGAGCTACTCTTGTCTATCTCCGTTGAGAGAACACGAAGTCTAAAATAGCGCTTATGTAATCGGCTTCTCAAAGATTGTGAACGCTCTCTTACTTTCTATCTCTCTCTCTCTCTCTATATATATATATACATATATATATTTGTTTATATATATAAGTGGCGTTCACCCTGTAAACGGGTTTCCATTCATTTCTCTTTGATTGAATAGTAAGGTCAAATCAGCTGCTGTTAAAAATCTACTGGCTATTTTTATGCTTCATTGCATAAGATCAGTTCAACAATTGAAATACACAAAACCTTTACCTCTTAGTATTCCTTGCATTGCGGTGTAAGAAAAAAAATAAGTTACGCATTTTAAATTTATCGTTTATGTCTGATATGATTTTCACTAAATATACGTTTCTGTTTTTAATATTCATGTGAAAATACCTTTGTTGTTTGAATAGGAATATTATCTCTGTTGTCTTGGAATTCAATAGAATAGTTAAATTATCATATCAAAATATAAGTAAATGTTTTGTTTAAATATACTTTTAAATTTAAAATTTAAAAAAATATATATATTTAATTGTATAACTTAAATGATATGCAATATTACTTAGTAATTTTATATATGATGCAACTACGTTTACTTGTTCCTTTTAACGCATAGTAATGAATTTATTGTTTAAAATTTTTCATTCTCTTTTTGACATTCAAGTTATGATACCTTTATTGCTCGATTTTGTTTTTAATTTTCGCTGCTTTAGATTGACAAGAATAGTTCAAAAGATATTTTAGAAATGCGAAATGTATTTTTAAATTTAAACTGTTTGCAATATTACTCTTTGGCTATTTTAAATATGACGTATGTTTTTTTTTTTAATTAATTATTTATTTTTTTATATTATTAAAGTAAGTTGACGCATTTTAAAGAATTATTTATTTTAATATTTCCTAACTCTTTTAATATTAATATGTAAATGTAGTTTTATGACGTAAATTTCAATATTTACCCGCTATTAACTCGCAAGTGTCAAATCTCATTAGTTATATCTCATTTAGTTTAATTTAAGCTTTTTTTCTGTTTGCGATATTGCGATAATCGCGTGTAACTATATTCATATACATACATACATATATATATATATATATATTTAATTTGAAAGAAATATTATTCTTTGACCACATGACAACAATTTAATTTAACAATGTTTCGGAAAGTATGCAAAAAATGTCTTTGAAAATGCTGAAAATTTGAATATACAATTGAAATAAATCCTCAAAAAATGTGTCGAATTAAGTAAATAAATAAATGCATTCTGCATACCGGGAACTTCTCATGCATATAATATTCGCAAATGTTTTTTTTATTTTTTATTTATTTATTTTTTTTTATGTAATGGTTTTTACCAGCCATTGGTTTTAACCACCAATTTCCATATTTTTGTGTGTCGTAGATTTCTTAATATTGGATAGAAAATACTTTTATTCTAAAACAATCCATTGTGAATGGCGGTGACAGAATTAATTACTTTATTTTGGTATAGAGTAGTTTAGTATAGTACTTTTTTATAACTATCAATAAATCTTTTTGGCCATTTTTTACATAGTCTCAAGTACGTTACATAATGTCAAGTCTGTTACCGTATAGTTTTTTTATGATCATTATTTTTTCACCATTTTACTTTTATTTTTTATTCAACTTAGAAATAAATATGCAATTTCCTTAAAATTTAATAATTTACATGAATATATACTGTAATTATTAGAAAAAGTTCTTGTATAATTTCTATGTGATCAAAATCTTGTGGCTAAAACTGCCTCTCATTTCAATTTAATTTGAGTATTATTGATAAATATCGTGTTTTAAAATTAAGGGATTTAAGTCACTTCAAAGTCAGTTGATTTTATGAAATTTAAAGCTGAGTATTTTCAGCAATTTTGTATGGTAATGGACTTGACAATTTGCCTTACGCCGATTTGAAAAAGTATTTAAAAATTATATTAAAGTGCAAAATGCACAACCAATTTTTTTCATTCACCTAATACATTTACTTTAACACCTGCCTCCATTTTTAAAATAAATTATTAAGCTTGGAAAATAAAAAATAAAATTCTGAAATGTAAGTGAATGGTGAAAATGACCCTTATATTTGGTGTAAAATGTAATATTTAAGTTCCTCATTGATTAATAAAATTTCATTGACAGTTTTCAGATACGTTTATCAAAGAGTGTGACGTGATCTGATGCATGAAATAATTTTACACCACCACACTTGAAATAGGAAATAGTAATAATTCAGTTTCAAATTCATATTCACGGTAGCCGCCGAAGCTTTGTGAATCAATGATAATTGTTTCTCGGTTTACGACTTCCTTCCATTTACATTTGCAGCTACATTCTGTAAATATTTTAGGTTATTTTAATTTCTCTGTGGATCTAATAAAACATATTTTGACCATCTAAGTGTTTGGAACGTAATATTCTGTTCCCTAAGCTCCAGGTGTCACTGGAATATAAATAATATTTAAGATCAATAATCAATAATCTATAGATTTAATGAATTTTCAATACATTTTCGAATGATTAATGCTCTCAAGGATTACATTCATATTTGTAAGGTATTTTTTCTTTTTTCTTTATATATATATATACCGTATTTTCGGGTGTATAGCCCGCATCCCGTGTATAGCCCGCACACCTAAATCAAGCAGTGCAGTAAAAAAAGTTCGTGTATAAGCCTCGGAGATGCATCGGTGTATAGTCCGCGGGGTATACACCAATTGCGAACGTATATTTCGATTAGGGTTCGAAGTTGGAAGCCATTAAAGTACATACGCGCGTATAAGTAGATAAATTTTAGACAAAAAAAAATTTCAAAGTGGGGAGGGTCGACTTATACGCGAGACCTTAAAAAAATCTATGAATAAAATATCGAAAAATAGTTTGTTAGCGAATCGGTGCTGCAGCATCCCTTTGTGTTTCTAGAGTACAAAATCCAAAATCTGGAACCTTTCCTACCTTGACAATTTTAGATCATTTTTAGTTTATTTCTCAAAAAAAAAAAATCTACCCTGCACTGTTGCAAAAAAAAAAAAAAAAAAAAAGTTTGTGATTTATGTCATTTTGGAACGATTCAGAGGAGTCGGTCTTTTTCGGAACGATTCAGATAAATCCTTCCTTTTCAGAGTCGTTTCATAATGGAACGAGTCAGAGGAACTGCTCCTTTTCGGAACGAGTCCTAGAATCGAACCTTTTCGGAGTTGTTTCATTTCGGAACGAGTGAGAGGATTTTGTCAATTCGGAATCGTTCCGAAAAGAACGGTTTCTTTTTTGCAGACTGGAACCGTTCCTTTAGTTCAACTGCCGGAATAGCTCCTTTTGAATCGTTCCTCAACAAATAACACATCTCTAATAAAAAACTGATTACTGTTTACGTTAAAACGACTTATTCAGAAAAAAGTAAGTTTAAAATAAGTAACATGTTATACTGTTGTTTTTACCTTCTCAAATCAAGAGCAAACTGCGTTCGAGCGTCATTATTTCTCGGCTGCCGGTTAGTGCAATACTTGGCGATAGTTCGTCCAAACCCAGAAATAATTGTATTTAAGCAGTAAAAAAAAAAAAAAAAAAAGCCTTTACAAACATGAGAGAACTCCCTATATTTCGCGGCATAGCTAAAAAATTTACAAATTTCGATGTTTTTTCAAATTTTTTGAAGTTTAAAAATTGTGGAAAAAATATTACGATTTTCAATTTAAAAAAAAAAAATCTTTGTATAACCTGAACCGTGTATAAGTCGCATCGGCTTTTTCGAAGGTTTTTTTCTTGTATAAGCCGCGGACTATACACCCGAAAATACGGTATATATATACAGATCTGTATAATGTTGAAATATTCATATTTTCTGAGCATTTAAAAAAAAAATTCAAAGTAAACATCATTTCAATTTTACCCATAATCAAGACTTTTAGAGGGTTAAATGCTTCGAAATTAAATCTAATAAATGTAAAATCTTTAAAAAAATTAATTGGAATTTAAGACAAATCCTTGAATAATTTGATTCGCAATAAAAATAGAAAATTTGATTTCAAGTGCGAGTGTAAGACAAATGATTACGGGCTCACAAAATTATTTTACAGGAAAACAATATACCGTTTAATAAGATTGTTTAGATCATTCAGCTTTTACAACTTAACATATTTTGAATGGATAATCTAAGCATAATAAAGAAATATAGACATTTTATTAGAATAATCATCTACGAATAATTTAGAATACACATTATAAAATACATCACTAATAATAAAAAAAAAATATGTTTTTTTTTTTTTTTTTTTTTTTTTTTTTTTTTTTTTTTTTTGTGTGTGTGTGTGAGTAATTATGGATATAAGACAAATGATTACGTGCTCACAAAAGCATTTAAAAAGAGGTCAATATAGAATGTTATACGCTTGTTTTGAACTTTTGCTTTTACAAGTTAGTACATTTTGAATGGATAATCTAAACATGTTAAAATATTTTAGACATTTTATTAAAACAATTAAAATTGAATATTTCAAAATAGGCTTTATAAAATATACTATTAATGATTATAGAAACTCTCAGCTGTGTTTTAAAATGTAATTTAAAATATTAAATTAAATTCCTTATTCAGTTCTAAAATTTCACTAACAGATATAGGAGAAATTTCAACTATATCAAAGAGTTAGACTTCAGGTTATGTGTGAAATAATTTTACTCCAGCACACTTGAAAGAGGAGAAAATAATAAAAATTCAATTTCCTTTGCGCGGTATCCACTAGAATTTTTTAAATCAATGATAATTATTTTCCGACTTATGATTGGCGTGCAGAAATATGTTCCTTTTTAGTAAAATACAACTTTATTTTTGATATTCGAAATCCTTCTACTAAATGTGAAATGTTTTAAAAATATTTATTAATTGAGAATATGAGATAAATTAATGAATAATTTTTCACAAAGTCTTTAAAAATAAAAACGAGTTACTATTTTACAAGAATTTATCGAATAACGATTTTTGATCAATTAAAATTTTGAAAAAAATATGTTTAAATTTAAGTATGTCAAATTAATTATATAATATTATATTAAAATCACCATAAAACGAAACGTAATTCTAAAGAAATCTTCAATACGGTACATATTATTATAGATACCGGGTGGCCCACAAATGACTGATGAATTTTAAAATTCAATTACTTGCAAACGGTGACAGCTATTTAAATTTTTTTTTTGCGGGAGGGTTATGTATAATGTCAGGCGTTTTTTATCGTAATGTTTTATTTTATTTCGCATCTCAAACAATAGGTGGCGCTGACGGCGATTGAAGGCCAGGTGATCAGTGCTGAGTGAAGCGACGACCTGGCCTTTAATCGCCGTAAGCCCCACCTATTCTTTGAGATGCGAACTAAAATAAAAAATTACGGTAAAAAACGCCTGACATTATACATAACCCTCCCGCAAAAAAAAAAAAAAAAAAAAAAAAAAAAAAAAAAAAAAAAAATTAAATAGCTGTCACCGTTTGCAAGTTACTGAATTTTAAAATTCATCAGTCATTTTTGGGACACCCGGTAGTAGCATGTTCTAAAAATTTAATACACAATCATTATTTAATTGAAATTGGTCTGAGTTATTTCAGGGATATTAAACATTATAATTTGCTCTATTATTTATATTAATTGGTGGGAAAATATTATACGGTTTTCGACTAAATAATTCATCGTAAAGTGGTGAAATAGGATAAAAATAATAAATAAGAGAGTTTGAATAACTATAAAAACATCAGGAAAAGGAAATTTACTTATATGTACAGATTTTCTCAATGAATGTAGACTTATTGTATAATTTGCATATTTAGGTATATTGTGTTGTTTTATTAAATAAAACCATTGTTCCATGTTTTCGTAAAGTCGGATAATGAGTACTATATAGTTTTCATTAGTATACTTCTCTGAATGTAAGCATTTTGAATCGCACAATAATTTGACTCTTGAAAGAGGAGAAAACTCACAAAAAATTAGTGGAGCCATTAAAAGCAACATAGAATTTGTTCCAAACTCATGATTTTATTGGCATAAAGGTAGTTATTTTTATTGTGATATTCTTTAAATTGGAATTAAAATTAGTCTGAGACTGGCTATCAAATTTGATAACTAAACAAACATCTCGACTGGATGGTATTAAATTGCAAATGCTTCAAGTTTTTTTTCAATGAAATATCAGTTAAAAACAATAAATAAATAGAATAAATACTGTAGCAATGAACTAGGTTGGTGAAAAAGGCTTTATAAATAATATATTTTATTTTCAAATGAAATATAAAATTTCCCTTAGGCAATTCTCGTTTATAATTCATAAGCCAAAAGAAAAGATTAGTGGATATATTTGTGGACTATACTTTGCATTTAAAGCTTTAAAATTATTAATTAGAATGTAAATTAACAAATATAATGGTAAGGCTCATTACGCCAATTATATATATATATATATAAGAAGTAATTTTAAGAATTTATTTCAAAATTATTTGCTAGATAATGTTTTTCAACATGTTTTTGTACAAAAATAACAAAATAATTGCAGTTTTTATTATTTTTCCACAGAATATTAGAGCATTTTAAACTGAGAAATTGTAAACCATGTTACAACCTAAATTGATGCACGAGTTTTGTCACAGATAATTTCCATTGCTCCATCAATTTCTATCGAATCTAGCTTCTGCACGAACTATATTACAAAATTAGGACAATAATCAATCGCATTCACATTTGTCATGTATAGTATCTGGCTGCATAACCTAGATAAAGTATTTGACAACTAGATTGCTTAATGCTCTCTCAAATATTATTTGGTACTGTTGGAGTGAAATAGACCAGCAGTTGCTTTTCCACAAACCACTCATATTCTAACTCTAAATATATATATTTTTCTTAGCTGAGTAACTTTACGTGATCGTATATATAATCCCTAGCTAGAATGATAGGTCCTATGCTGGACTTTAAGGAGCGATATTTTACTTAAACATCGCCAAAGCGTTGTGAATTTTTAGTAGACATTCTAGCTTATAGGATTCCCTTAAAATCATTAGGGTTCAATCATCAAAATATAAAGAATAACTACACTCATTTTACTAGGAAGAATGATAAAAGGGAATTTTAAATTAATTAATTTATTTGCAATTCTATTAATTACATACAATTTACAATACCTTTAAATGTTACCTAATTTATTTTAAGCATCATTTACTAATCTAGGAACAGATGCTACATTTATTAAAATCATACATTATTCACTTTCCCATTTTCTCATCTGGGTACAAAAATCCCTAATCACAAAACATGTAATATAAATATGGGAACAACAATATATATTAAGCATTACCTGTTCTCTTTTTTTTTGACATCAGCCAAGCTGGAACATACACTAACTTTTTTTTAACACTGACCATTTTTTTTACGCGTAGAACTCACCAACACTCTCATTCTTCTTCCAACAAGAGAACTGACTAACTTCTCTGGGAAAAAAAAAACTGGAGGCGGACTTCTAATTATCATATTCAGATTTTTTGGGGGCATCATTCTGGCCTTCGGAAAGCCCCTTAGCCAATCTGTGATTAGCCCCACATCTGATTAGTATCATGAACAAAACTATTTGCACAAGGGTCCTACATGCTCCTCCCCTGGTCCGGCTGAGCTGACCCTTGCCCCGACGTCCCTTGCCTCTAACATTTTCCCAGAAGTGGCCCCTTCAATGGGGTGAGAACAGGGGCGCAGTCCTGCGGACTGTCATAAATATTTTTGTGACTGGCTATAAACTATAGCCGACGTATACTGTCAGCCCCATTGTATGGGCTCCCCAGCTTGGCGCCTCATGACTGCTCAACAATTAATTATACAGAAAATCATACATCTCTGTAAACAGAATTAGTTACATTTTTTTTTACACAAAATAAAATTTCACAAAATTTTACTTTCACTACAACATCTTCCCCCCTTTGGATAAATGAAAAAAAAAAAAGTTCTGTTGTGTGTGAAATGTTAAAAAAAAATTAGTTCTGTGCTGCTTTTTATTGCAACGCACCGCTGAAGAATTCAGTTCATTGATCGTAGTGGCACAGTCATCAGTGTCTCTGAAAAGTTCTACCGTCCATTACAGTGTGGTGCAAGAGTCTGTGACACCTTTTTGAGTATCCTTCAGCTGTATTCTAGTCTATCTTACTGTATTGCAGCAGTCTGTGGCACAAGTATAAGTGTCCTTTTGCTGTGTCCCAATCCGATTTTCAGCCGTGGAATTCGTGAAGCCAACCTCTTTGATACAGCTCTTCAGACAGCAAAGAAAGAAATGCTTAGCTGCTATGCCGTAATTGAGACTTTTTACTTTGTCCCGACCTCGCCCGGTCCTTCACAGGCTTACTAGAGACTGGGTATTAGCAAATTTTTGTTCTAGTTCAAGCAATGGCCTATTCAAAGAACTTTTCGTGTAATATAACTTCGAAGTCACTCTTGCTTCAACTACTATGGTAATGATTATTATCATTGTTCCCAGAATTTTGAATAATTTTGGTAGATGAGCCCTGTAAACATAGGCTCAGATTTCTAGACCAAATGTTAAACCAAACTCTGATAGCATCTAATATAGAAAGTAAAACTCTGGCTAAATTTACATCATTGTACTGAAAAATGGCATTTTAATATATAATTAATATTTTCACATATGATGTACACACAACTTATAAAATTGATGTATGACAATAGTATATAAAGAAACAAAACAAGAATAACACACTTCAATATGCAAGAGTCCGATTCAAAATCAATTCTATATTTGTTCATACCCACATTATGCCAATATATCTTCAATTATATATATATATATAACATCCTGAAGAGGAATCAATGTATGCAAAAAAATATATATATATATTATACTAACACATACGCCAGAAAAAATATTTACAGCGGACAGAACAAAGTTCACGCGTATGCAGCAAAATCATTCTAGACTATATATAAAAATCTATACCGATTATATTGATCCCTACATTCGTTCAATTCCCTTTCAAAACCCAGTCATCGTAAGAGAAAAAAAAAAAATTTTTTTTTTTTTTTTTTTTTTTTTTTTTTTTTTTTTTTTACCACCCGCTCAAGACAACTGAATTTATGTGAAGACGAAATCGTGAAAAGAGAAACAAAATATATTCCTCTTTTCGCCCCAACACTGCAGCCAGGGACGGGAATCCAGTTTCCCACGATTAAAGTGTCATTAGTACTTCACACCCCTTTAAAAAGACCACAAATGAGCTGACCCTATACTTCTGCCGACGCGGGAGAAATACAACGCGTCTGTGCGTCTGACCACTCAAAGCGTCATCGGAAGGATTACTCATACAAAGTAAGTACATATATATCTCTGTATATGTTGTATAACTTAAGTGAAACAGTGTGCTTTACTCTTTTTAATCTTAGCCTATAAGAGAGAAACAGTAATCATTCCCGTATATTAATTGCCTTATGTGTCTCGTAAAAGTTGAATTATTTACTATATACTTTAGACAACATGATTGATAGCCGTAATCATTGGCCTCTCACTTTTATCCAGAGAGCCAGACATGACACACCGTTTTGCTGTAGAGTGTTTGATGCTATCTTATGTCTATAAACTTTATACACCCAAATATTTTGATCTATTAAATCCTCAGTGAAACATAAATCAACTAGCCTGCTTTGTAAGCACCCTATTAATTTTTCTCTCTCTCTCTTTTTTTTTTTACATCGCGTACAGAGTAGCTCTGCCTAAGATGAACCTATTATTTGCCTAAACGGCCGGTTCACGACGCAATCAGGTTATTAGCGACTCATCATGCTAGTATAGAACAGTTTTTTTAAATTATTTATTTAATCATGCTACTGCCATGTAATTTTTATGCAGCTTAGGGTTATAAGGCTAACAATGAATAATAGTTTAAACTTAGTCCTGATAATTATGTTTTATCCATTTATTTATTTATTTATTTTCTAACTGCAGCTCCAAATAGTATTAAAATTTTAAAACATCTAAAATGAAATTTTCAAAATAAGCCGAAATCTAACTACGCTCTTCTATGCATACATTTTATGTATATGTTTATTTCTTTATTTTCTTAAATCTATATATATTGTAAATTCACTATACTAACAATAGCTCGGTTCCTCCCTTTTTTTTTTTTTTTTTTTTAACAGGTGAATAACAGAAAAGCTGAGACTCCATGATGTGATGCCGGCCGGAAGCAGAGACCTTCGCCAGCGAAGCTGTCTGCACATCAGACGCATCGAGACAACCCCTCTTTTATGTTAAAAGTATGTACCATCTTATTATAATAATTCATTACTCATCCTTGCTTTTATATCTTAATTTATTTATTTATGTTTTTTTTTTTTTTTTTTTTAACAAAACTGAAAAATTTACGTATTTAATGCCTAATAATTATTTTTTTAAATTTAAGCAGAAAAACCAATTCTATATGGAACCTGGAGCTTGGTATTTGCATTTTTTTTTTGTATTTTAAAATTTTAACATAGAATTGAAGCTTATTGTTGTTATTATGTTTTAAGAGAGTTAATAAGATAACATTATTATTATTATTATTATTATTTCATTATTATTATTTTTTTATTATTATTATTACTATTTTAGCCCTACCATGTAACACTTAATCCTGTCTCCATAGGAAATTAAACGACGTTACTTCCCTTGCACTTTTAAGAAACTGAACATTCCCACTCTTAACGAATTTATGTTTTATTTAATTTTAAACTTACAATACCCCTTTTTTCTATTTAAAAACATTTTCAATGATAGATCCACAGAATTACTCGCAAAGTGCTGTTTTGGCCAATTTTGCCATCGTACCTTTAGTGATTTTTTTTTTTTAACTTATATGAGAACTTTAAGTACTAGCAATAATCATATATCTTATTTTTATTACACTATTCCTGAGATCTAATCTGTTTGGTTTATTTCAGCGCCCACTGAAGATATTACTGCCCAGCCATGGCCTTTCTCCAACTGTGTACTTCCTGGAACCCTTCAGCTAGATCGGAAAGCGAAGCAGGCTCCTCAGCTAAAACGAGGTAAGTCTCTCTTGTAAGCATGATCTCCAATCTTCCTTGCATGACGCCCCCCATCCCCTCATTCTAGCGACTCAACTGACCCAACCAATCCCACTGAAACATATCTCCGTTTGTTTACCAACACCTAGTCAGTGAGGGGACCAGAAGTGTCGTAATATCACGAGTAATCGTTTCACTCTGAGTCCTTTTTTTTAATGCATTACATGACGAATCCCTAATTATAACTCAGTGAAAGAAAATAAACTAGATACCAACAACAATAATTTTTTTTTTTTTTTTTTTTTAGATTCCAACCATATATTTCCTTATTATGTTTAATATCTATGTTTCAATTATCCTGTAATTTGATCATGATACACACACATCTCTTCATAAGAAGTACAGAAAACCATCAATCCCAACATTGACACTCCCCTCTTTTTAATTGCATGAAGAAGCATGAAGAATTGTCATTCAAGCTTGCGTTTGCACGCTGTCTTTCTTTTTTTTTTTATTATTTACTTATTTTATTTATTTATTTATTTATTTTTAATATGAGAATCTTATTGTAAGCTATAAAGCGAGATCGCATGATATTATTATTTCTTTTTTTATGAATTTTATCTGTCATTATAACATGTTTTCAGGACAGAAGAAGAAGCTGTATGTCCCAAAGAAATTTATTTAATTATTATATTTTGCTATATTGTATGCATCTTTATATATATATTCGTGGAAATTTACCCTGTATAAACTGTGTTTCATTGTTATAATATGCATTATTTTAATTTATTTATTTATATTTCAAGTATGTATTGTGATTATTGTATCACTGCTCCTACTTATATAGTGTGCCAGCTGATTGTTTAATTATTTATATTGTTAGAACAAAGTGTAAATATCGTGTTTCAAAATTTTTAAATAACTAATATTTAATTTGTTAAATTTATAAACCGGGACTGCCGATAACCTCCATGCCTAGTGAGCTTATAAAACTTCGTCTGGGGACAGGGAAAACCTAAAAATTTATTATGTCTATATATTTTTTTTTTTTTTTTTTTATCGTAATCTGACCATTTTATTATTTTTTTCTTTTATTAAGATTGTCCATATGTGTGTGTGAATCGCGTTAAAGTGAAAAAACCTGTATTATTCATATTATTCTCATTACTGACCCAAATAAGCGCTTACTTAATTTAGCTATATGCTTGCATGCCTGCAAAACACGATTCCCTGTGATTTGTCCCGTATTAATAAATTCTCTCTATGTGTTATCGCTCAGAGTACTTAAATGAAACTTTAGCAACCAGTTTCCTCATGTGGCTGGTGTGGAAAGAAATTCTCTCTCGAGAACAGCATACACGAACTGGCTTTTACGCCTGTATACACTGACCCCGGAGAGCGACATAGTATGACGTCACCAACAGCGCATTTCTCCTCTCTCCACGAAAAGCGAAAAGGGGGAAAACGGCGCTCCGACATTCGTAGCTCATTTGCATAAAAAAACATTCCTATTTCTCATCGGGGAGAGAGAGCGTGTTTACGGTAGAAAGGAAAGCCCTCGCCTCCGAATGGGTTACGGGGAAAAAAAACCGCTTTCTCCGCCGAAGAAAAAAAAACAAAGCTGTCCCAACAAATCGCTTTTATTTGTCAATGCTGACCTCTGCTACTTCAAATAACAGAGTAATTTATACCTAATTAACTTTTTTTTTTTTTTTTAGTACCTCTAGTAAGATCTTCGAAACAGTAATCATTTTTTTACAAAGGGAAAAAAAATATATATACATATTTATTCAATGTTCGGCCTATAAGTTGATAACCCATCGTGTACTTAAGTGTTTTTACTGCACTGAACCCGTTTTATCCGAATCTTCTAAAAGTTTTTCGACATTCCTTGTCATTTTAGGCGCATACAGATGCTGTATGTGTCTTCTAATCGTAGGCGCATTTTTATTGAATTCATCCTGTAATACATAATTATTGTTACGCACTATTTTTACAACTATAAATGGCCCTTCGAATCGCGGGTGAAGTGCTCTGGGTTTGCCAATAACTTTCATAAATACTCTTTGACCCAGACTTAAACTTGTAGTCTTCTGGAAATCATCTTCTTTAATGTATTCACGCAGCATTTTTTGTTGATTTGCTAATGCTTGTTTGTACACTTCCTGCATATGTTCTAGCCTATTCTTAACATATGTTAGTGTGCACCTTTCGTCGGGAGAATTATAAATCGTAAACTGATTTCTTATCTCTCGACCGAAAAATAGTTTAGCTGGTGAAAATCCGGTAGCCCTGTGTATTGAAGTATTGTAATGCAATTTAAAATAGTCGAGGCGCGTGTCCCATTCTAATGTCGAATTGCTCATAGCCACCAAAGATGATTTCAATATTTTGTTCGTGATCTCTACTAAACCGTTTGCGCAAGCTTTATACAGGCTCGTAAAATTTAAATTTATTTTAAGAGCACGCATATATTCCGTAAAAACCGCCGACCTAAAATATTTCCCATTATCCGCGACAATTTCCGACACCAATCCATAAGAAGCAAAGTATTTATTTAAAATATTTAACAATGTTTGCGATTCCACATTCCGTACCGCAACTGCCTCTAAAAATCGTGAACCCGCATCTACAATTGTAAATATGAAACAATTTTTACGTAGTGTCAGAGGTAATCGCCCAATCACATCGATATGTATAGTTGCCCCAATTTGTAGATTTCTATTCATTTCCTGAATCGGCACTTTAATTGTCGGATGTTGTTTACTTTTATTGCATCTTACACAATTACTGCAATAGTTTTTGATATGTTGGTACATGCCATACCAAAACAACCGCGATTTTATTGTTGCATAAGTTTTTGCAAATCCAAAGTGCGGTCCATGTGCTTCTTGTATAATTGTTAACTTTAAATCATCTGGAACTATAATTAGTTCAGGGTGTTTTGCATTTTGTTTTAATATTAAGAGTTTCTTATCATTTAACGCAAATTTTTTATTAAGTTTCTTGTTTTTGCCTGATTCAATCTTTTTAATGATAATTGATAATTTTTCATCTTGGTACTGATGTATTTTTATATTTTCATCAGAAAGTTGGGGATTAACTTTAAATAAATTGTTTTGTAATTCAGTTTGAGTAGTAATATTGCATATGTTCCTACTTACGTAATCTGCAGGATTAATTTTCCCTTCTAAAAATTCAATAGTGTAATCAAAGTCACTAAGGTTTAATATCCATCTAGCAACAATGTCCGATTGATTTTCTAGTTTTAGAGGATAAGTTAAGGCTTTGCTATCCGTTAGGATAGTGAATTTTCTACCAATGAGAATTGATTTGAAGTGCATGACAGCCTCATGAATAGCTAACAGCTCAAATTTTAGACTCGGATACACAGATTCAGTTTGTTTAAGTTTGCGTCCAAAAAATTCTATTGGGAATAAAAACCCATTATCCTCTTGCGCCAAAATGGCTGAGATTGCAACTTTTGATCCATCTGTGATTAAGAAAAATTCCTTGTTAAAATTTGGTGGTTTTAACGTAGGATTATTTATAATGGCTGCTTGTATGTTCAAAAATGCCTGATCTGCTTCCTTAGTCCATTTAAATCTCGCACTGTCTTTTGTCATTTCTACCAAAGGGTTAACTATCTCCGCATAATTATGAATGAGGGTTCTGAAATAATTGGCTAATCCAAGCAAAGATTTAACCCCTCTCTTGTTTTTGGGACGCACTAAACGCTGAATTTTCCCCACATTTCTGTCAGAAGGTGCATACCCATTTTTATTAACCTTAAATCCTAGAAACTCTATCTCCTCTTTACAAATCTGAGCTTTAGAAGGCTCCACAGTTATATTATTATTTATAAATGTTTGCAGGACCTCCTGTAAAAGTTTAAGCATTTCCTGCGGATTTTCGGCAGCTATTATAACGTCATCCAGATAGTAATTTACTTTGTCTTTGGGGAAATGTCCTAACACTTTATCCATTAATTCTGCAAACCTGGTGCTACTGATCTTCAATCCAAAATTTAAACGACATGGTGAAAAAACGCCATATTCTGTAACAAATGCTAATTTATGTCTGTCCTGTGGCCTCAAATTTATTTGAAAAAAAGCTGAGTGAAGATCTAAAACCGAATACAGTTTTTTTCCACTCATTGCCTGTAAAATTGTCTTTGCGTCGGGTACCGGGTAAGGAAACCCTTCCAATATCTCATTTAAAGTTCTATAATCTACAGCCATGCGGTATCGAATTTTCTCCTTGTCAGTACTCTTTTTTTTTACAAAAAGTACGGGGAATGCATAATCGGAATCCGATTTTTCTATTATCTTAGCCTCCAAAAGTTTGCGAATCTCTTGTTGTGCATAATCTTTCGCCGCTTGTTGAGTCTTGTAAGGCTTATGCTGAATGGGGAAATTATGGCTAAGTGTCACTTTTGGAATGACTAAATCTGTTTGACCCAAAGTTTGGTAAGATTTAGAAAATGCGTGGGCATGTTTTAGTAATAAATTCGCTACTTCCTCTTTAAGATCCCCCGATAAATGATCAATTTTAAAATCCTTGATATCAAATTCTGCTTCTCTCAATGCTCTAGTTTCCTCTAAACTCAGATTATTGATTTGATAAATTTTCCCGTCCTCGATATCATTTTCGTTTAAATTATTTTTGCTATCAAAATTTGTGATAATGTGTCCTACCTTCGCATTTTGTTTAATTATTTTCTTTTCTCCGCTGTTATTTGTTATAATAATATTAATTCTGTTTGTACTCTTAACCTCATGAACTGACTGTTCAGAAATCACATCCCTAAAATCTTCCAAAGGTTCAAGTAAAATCAATTGATTTGGTTGAATGGAACATGGACAGTTCAATGGCATAATTTTTACTTCCCCTGGCTGAATGTGAATATCTTTCACACTTGTTGCGAAAATTTCCGTATTAACTCGTTTAACTTTCTTCGTGTTTCCTTTATTTGATTTATTTGTGACTACCGTATTATCATTATTTTTATGCAGTACATTAATTTGACTGTTGTAGTCCTTGTCCTTCTGTGGTTCCAAAGACAACCTAGTATTTTTAAACCGCAATGCTTTTTCATTAAAGTCTAAAATCATTCTATTTATTTTCAGATAATCATATCCTAATAACATATCATAATCGCCCTGAAAATTTTTTGATGTTACATAAAATGTACCGGTTGTGAAAATGTTATTTATTTTAAACGTTAATTTTATGCAGTGTCTGAAGGATATTTTGGAGTTATCAAAAGATTGTATAGTTATACGATTACCTAAATATTTTATTTTTGCTTCAGTTTCTTTTAGAGATTCAAAAATGTCCGGTGATAAGAGGCTGACAGCTGCCCCTGAATCGAAGAGTATTTTCACTGAAATCCCATAAATATCTAATTGTATGATAGGTAAACTATCTTCCTTAGTAGAATTTACACTTGAAATCAGAGCTGTTTTATTCCTTTGTTCATCCCATTTCGGTTGTTTTTTCTCTTGTAAATTGTACCCCTTCCTAAGGGATCTACCCGGGTACCTCCTTTCTTTATTTTGAATTGTAGACCCCCTTATTTGTTTTCCGATCGATTATTTCTATTATTATCTGTTTTCGAATTATTCCCTTTACTTCTATTGTCTTGCATGGTGTTTCGTCTGTTATGGTTGTTTTGACCACGCCACCCTCTCGTATTACCTCTCCGAAAAGGTTGTTGCCGATTTGTATTATTGTGTTCGGCATAATACTCATTATTAGGGAATATAAAATTTTGATTAGGAGCGTTTTGGCTGCTAAAATTATCCCTCGGATACCCATGATAATTGTTATAACCATGATTATTGAACGGAGTGTAATTTTGCGTCGAGTAGGAACCTGGAAATCTCGTGTTTCCATGACCATAATTTTGGGTCAAACCATTTTCATTTTGAGTGTAATTTTGCTGCATACCTGTGTCAAAAAAATCCTGTCTAAAACCTCTATTACTCTTTAAATTGTACCAACAATAGCTAATGTCATGCCTACCATCATTGCAAATTTGACAAAATTTCTGTGATTTATTTCCTTCAGTTGTGTTTTCTTTATTAGTCAATCTCAAATTATTTATTTCCATTTTAAGCTCCGATATGGCAGTCGATTGATCCGCATTTATTTTTAATAAATTTTCGTAAAATTCATTTTTTTCTGTACTCGCTATAGCTGAAACTGCATTTATTTGTTCTAATGTTGTTGAATTGAAAGCATTTTCAATAGTTTTAGCCTTTTCGCATAGACGCGAAAAATCTTTATTTTCCGATTTTCGCAATTCTAAAGAAATATTTGGGGAAATTGCTTCCAGAAACTTATTAATTTTAATTAAATCAAAAAGTTTTTTAGCTCCATCCTCTGTTGCATGCCCAGAAGCATTCAGATAGTCCGATGCTGCTCTTTCAAATTCACTTATAAAATCAGTAATAGACTGATTTGGTTTCTGTTTAATAGAATTAAATTTTGTTTGCGAATCTGCAAATGAATCCTTTTTTTGAAAAATTTTGGTCATTTTTGTTTTAAATTGTTTGTAATCAGTTTCATTATTTAGACTATCATCTGAAGCAAGTTTATCGCGAGCGTCCCCTATAAATTTTGCTTTTAAAATTTGCAATTTGAAGTCTTCTGAGACTTTTACTTGGTCTGTTAGAGTATCAAACTCTTTCAAATAAAATACGACATTTTTTACTTTTTTTCCATCAAAGGGTAGTATTAATGTCAAAATATTCGCTAGATCTGGTTTAGCTTCTGCCATAATGTTATCAGTTAATTTGTTTGATGCTTCCTGCAATTGCTTCCTTGTTTGTACCCCTGAGTTATCTCTATTAACGGATTTTCGTTTTCTCCCACGCGACATATGCTACACACCAATCAATACACATAAATGTACAATTATCACAATAACAAGAAAAGAAATATGTATGTATGAATATTTTTATACAATACATAATACCATTATTTAAATTTTCTTTGCTTTACCACATAGTGTGATAATTTTAAAATTATTATATTTCTTTAATTACACTTATTATCATTATTTTTATTTTATTTTATTCGTTTCTTTATTCATTTATTATTATTATTTTTTATAATTTGCATTTTGCTATTGTTATGTATTTTTTTTTTAATTTAATTTAATTTTATACATATAGAAACCAATTCAAAATAGATAACATACACCATTTCTAAGAATAACAGTTTAAAATTAACAGCATGATTACCAGAATATTTTTATAATATTAATATCAAAACAAATTACAAATGCATAAAATATCATAGTATGTGCTATCTTTACTATATAGCTATAAATATACAACCCTAGTTAATATCTGAAAACACCTATATATAGATATACATATCAAACTTGAAAATGCCATTCTCAAAAATTAATTTTGCCAGAGGTTTACTTTGTGTACCCAGTGAGGTGGGAATAGTTGTTATTATGATTAGATATTAAATTATGTAAGATGATTTTATATTAAAAGTCACCACGAGTTGTGAATGGTTAATTTATTATATACCATAGCAAATATCCATTACAATTTAGAATCCGAAAAGAGGGTAAAAAGAGAAAAATGATATGAAGTTAACGGATTATAAATATGAAAGAAGAGAAATTTCATAAATACTCTAAACATAGTTATAATATATTTTAATTAACCCAAGGAAATATCCGTGAGGGAACTTGGCACCACATTAATTATTTTATAAGATGTTGGAGTGAAATAGACCAGCAGTTGCTTTTCCACAAACCACTCATATTCTAACTCTAAATATATATATTTTTCTTAGCTGAGTAACTTTACGTGATCGTATATATAATCCCTAGCTAGAATGATAGGTCCTATGCTGGACTTTAAGGAGCGATATTTTACTTAAACATCGCCAAAGCGTTGTGAATTTTTAGTAGACATTCTAGCTTATAGGATTCCCTTAAAATCATTAGGGTTCAATCATCAAAATATAAAGAATAACTACACTCATTTTACTAGGAAGAATGATAAAAGGGAATTTTAAATTAATTAATTTATTTGCAATTCTATTAATTACATACAATTTACAATACCTTTAAATGTTACCTAATTTATTTTAAGCATCATTTACTAATCTAGGAACAGATGCTACATTTATTAAAATCATACATTATTCACTTTCCCATTTTCTCATCTGGGTACAAAAATCCCTAATCACAAAACATGTAATATAAATATGGGAACAACAATATATATTAAGCATTACCTGTTCTCTTTTTTTTTACATCAGCCAAGCTGGAACATACACTAACTTTTTTTTAACACTGACCATTTTTTTTACGCGTAGAACTCACCAACACTCTCATTCTTCTTCCAACAAGAGAACTGACTAACTTCTCTGGGAAAAAAAACTGGAGGCGGACTTCTAATTATCATATTCAGATTTTTTGGGGGCATCATTCTGGCCTTCGGAAAGCCCCTTAGCCAATCTGTGATTAGCCCCACATCTGATTAGTATCATGAACAAAACTATTTGCACAAGGGTCCTACATGCTCCTCCCCTGGTCCGGCTGAGCTGACCCTTGCCCCGACGTCCCTTGCCTCTAACATTTTCCCTGAAGTGGCCCCTTCAAGGGGGTGAGAACAGGGGCGCAGTCCTGCGGACTGTCATAAATATTTTTGTGACTGGCTATAAACTATAGCCGACGTATACTGTCAGCCCCATTGTATGGGCTCCCCAGCTTGGCGCCTCATGACTGCTCAACAATTAATTATACAGAAAATCATACATCTCTGTAAACAGAATTAGTTACATTTTTTTTTTACACAAAATAAAATTTCACAAAATTTTACTTTCACTACAACAGGTACCAATGTGTATATATATTGCATTCAGTTGTTGTAGAGTGAATACTTCATTACACATTACTTTTGTATTAATTTTAAAAAAGTTAAATCGCAAACAAAATTAAATTGCAGACATGTCCTGAATAACTTAGGAAATATTTTTCAAGAAATTAAAATCATTCTGATTTATTTCATTGTTGTATCATATCTAATATTAAGGAATTTGTACCTTATTTAAAATACTGCTATGTGTCTTATGATAGATTTTAAGGGTAACTTATCAAGGAGTATTCATTTATACATTTTTAAATGCTGATAAGTCTTTTTCCATAAATTACATTTTTTCTTTGTTTCTGGTCAAGTGTCGGGAAGAATGTAAAGACCTTTGAAGGTCGTGCGATGCTTTCTCCGTTGAATTCGCCAAAAACGGAGTGGTGTGCGCACATCCAGAGTGTAATTTCTTTCTTTTGAGCGTTGACCACATATTGTTTATACTGACAACAAATTTGCATCCCTATAATCTTTCCGAAACTTTTTTCGACCACAAGAAACGGTTGAGATATGTCACCGGTCAAATTAAAGAGCTAAATTCATCTAATTCAAGTCATTAGAAAGAAAAAAGTGTGAAATCGCGATGAAATTTATCGAGAAATAACACTTTCCAATATCAGAGATTCTCGTGAAAAAGTTAACTTCAAATTATTTTATTCAGAATAATCTAACTTTATGTTTTTCTAACAATATAAGTAGAAAATTTGGAGTATACGTGTTACAAATGTGTGTGTGTGTGTGTGTAGGGGTGGGGGGGTACTTTAAAAGATTAATTTTAATTTCAGCTATCAGGTTAATATGTAGAACAAATTGTGAAATAATGCATTGAAATAAAAGTTTTAAATATTCAAAACCGCACTATTAGGATCATATTTCAGGGACTAGGGATAAGGCAAAAAATTGTTAAATATATTAATCATAATACGATTTTTTAAAATTTAGAATATGTTCATTATTATATTATATTATATTATATTATATTATATTATATTATATTATATTATATTATATTATATGTTTATTTTTATATTATATGTTCATTATCATATTATATGTTCATTATATGTGCATTATGCTTTGTTAACGATGTAAGCGACGAATTTCTTATAAACATGAGGCAGAATAGGTGAATGTTTAATCGTTTATTTTAAATTTAAGCAATCCTGGGTATGTTAACCTCTAATATTGAAAACAAGAATTTAAATAAATATTTCTAATATTCAAAATCGCATTATTGACATCATTAAGCGATTATATTTTTGTATGAAAACAACTTAAAACTACTTTTCAAACGAGAATGCTATATGATTGTCACAAATGTATACTATTTTGTCAAATTCGGAAGTAATTGAAAGCGGTTTTTTGTGTGGAAACTTAATATAGTTACATATACAAACTGGTATTATCATTTCGTTGTTCTCCCTAACTCCAGTCGTTCTTTTGTTTGAGGAAAGAGGAGTCCAAGTGACCACCAAAAACACTTAAAACGAAATACCTAATAAAATTAGGGTAAATTGAAAGATCTTTTGGAATACTTTTTCAAGCAGCAATTTTAAATTATACATTACAACGCATATCACGTTCAAGAAAGTTTAAAAAACTGATATAAGGAAATAAATATGCAGTACAGTATTGGGAAAAAAAATGATAGCTTCCTGTTAACTCTTTCACAATTAATTTTATAAATAACTGCCTGGTACGAATAAGGGAGAATATCCATCAATTAATGCTATACCTAAATTACCATTAAAAAAACACCTAAATAGAGAAACTGTGCCAAACATTAACACTTTCAATTCAACGATCTAATCGTAATATTATTTCAGTAATCATTATGGATTTGATTTACTAAAAGACAAATCACTAGGGCAAATTACGCTGGATTTATACTGTTATAAAATTTGAAACCTTTAATGTTAAATGCATATTTAATCTTTCGAAAACTGCTTGCAATTATTGCAGGGATTTTTATAAAACTACCTATCTAGATAATGTAATATGCAGCAATTTTCTATTGTTATATTTGAAGCTTCTAGAAAATATTCCCTGTAAAATATTTATAATATACAATCCCTATTTCTTACGACAATTATTTACTAATTTTAAATTGTTTGAACCTATTTGTTTTAAATAAAAGTGATTTTAAATGATTAAAATAACAGAAGCATTAAGTACTCGATTCTAAAATGGAATATTCTTTCGCTTTTTTTAAAGTACTCAATGTAATCTGTTTCGCAATGACTGAAATTATGTAAAACTTCTCTTTTCATTTGTATTAAATTTTTACTTCTCTCTTCTATGCAATGTGAAGAAAATGAAAGCTCACAATAAAGTAAGTAATTTTTCTTCTCTTCGTAAATAATCATGGAATTTCAGAATTCCGTAAGTATAGTTTTTTTTTAAATTTTTCTCTAGAAGATTTGAATATTTTTTTTCTTCTAGGCTACATATTTTAATTAACCCCATGACAGTATTGTAAAAGTGTGAAAATATGCCATTTTTTCCTCTGCACTTAATTTTATTTTTAAAAAATGATTCTTTTAACATTGTCCAAAACATTTTAATTGCGAATATGAAACTATTTGTTAGATGTCACAGTCTTTTTATTATAAACAATTTATATTAATTGAGAGTAGTTTTACAAAAATTAAAATGGTTGGGCTGCATTCTCATAAGAATCATAATCATAATAAAAATAAACAACAAAATGTCTCTCGGTCAACACAAATGACTCGCGACAATGAGATGTAAAAGAAAAACTACGCACTCTATTGTAAAAAAATAAATTAAAAATAGATCATGATCTACACTTATTTTCCAACGAAAAAAAACTGCGCACTCTTTTGTAAAAAATAAATAAATAAAAAATAAATAAACCATGATTTAAACTTATTTTCCAACTTGGTTCATCCCATTTATTAATTAAAGCAAATTATATTTCATATCAAATTGTTGTCGTAAGCTCATAAGAGATTCCATTGAAATGTATACGAGTTAAAGTTTTGTTTGCAATGATACTGTTCTTTTTAATTATTCCTAAGTTATGGTTAGAGTTAATGAATAAATTCGTCGTGAGAGCTTTAATGGGATGAACAAAGTTTGAAATTTACTTTAGGTCGTAAACAATTTTTAATTTATTTTTTATAGTAGAGCGCGTAGTTTTTGTTTAAGTCTCATTGTCGCGTATCATCTGTATTCACCGTGAGACTTTTTGGAGTTTATTTTTATTGTAATTATGGTTCCTTTTAGAATGGAGCCGAAGCATGTTAATGTTACTTATTACTTAATTTTTTAAAGCTTCTCTCAAGATATATTAATTGCTTATCATAAATTTTTTTACACAAAAGGTGAATTTTTTAAAATCTTGTGATTAAATCATGTAATGGATTTAATAAACTTTTGGTCATAATTATTGTTCAATGTATTAAAAATCCCTTAAATTAATAGAATTATACTGTTATAAATGTTGCTTACATTGGTATGAGTCCCGGCGGTTCGTGAGTGAATTAACTTGGGCTTGTCATAATAGAGGATTATAATAAAAATATTATCTTTTTGAAGAAGAATTTCCGTTCAACACCATCTATATGCATTAGAACATTTGAATGCCACATTTGTTTTTTAATTCTACATTCAGAAAATAAAACATGCTGAAAATGCAAAAAGATGCAAAATAAAAGTTTCCTTTCAAACCTGGCAGAATGATCTTTTATTCTAATAAATAAATTATAGAAATTATTAATATCATTTTTGGTATATTTTATGAAAATTCAAATTCAAAAAAATGTGCTTGTAAATGTAAAACAAATTTTGTATTTTCACTTTCAATACAAAAACAGCATATTTATAAATTTAGATTTTTTAAAGTAAATTTAATGCAAAAAAACATTAAGTGTCACTTATTAAAAAATATGGTATACAATTTTGCTTGTTAATATTCATGTTCTTTTTTTCTCGATTAAAACTTGAAAAAGAAAGAATTGTATTTTTTAATGATATTGTTTTGTATAGTGATTTTATTGGCTAGAAATTTTAAAGAATCTTTACATATGAATACATAAATAATTTATATATTAAATTTCATTATGTTTTTTTTAATTTAATTATCCGAAAAATTCTGATAATCAGAGAATGTTATAAAGTGTTTAAAACAAAGACACACTTTTTCTTAACTACAAATGGTTTAGAATGTCTCATAAATATTACACTCATGAGAAAAATACAAGTAAACCATTTTTACTGAAGCCGTACATCTAATTTTTTCTCTTGAAGAAAAAAACATTTTATTTAATAACAGAAATATTCATTGAAGAACATATGCATAATCATTATAAAATATACAGCGGCACCAAAATAAATAAATAAATAAATAAATAAATAAATAAATAAATAAAATGTATCTTCGCAGTAAAAATAAAACAATAAGAAATTAAAATAAAAGTAGTTTCAAAGACGAATTTTAAACATATTTATATCAACATTTGAATAAAGAACTTATAAAATAAAATAAACATACATTCGAACCTAATTATATTCGTTAAATTTAATATTATTTAAAAATAAAAATAGCATTTGATTAATTTTCAAGAAAATGTGTTTATAGGTAGATATATAATAGACTCCATGGTGAACAAAGCTGTAATGTGAGCTTTAATTGCAGAAGAGTAAAATATAATGGGATGAAATTGCCCGATTTATTATTTGTGAATAATTGTATTTGGAATTTCAAGCGTAATTCGATGTAATTTTACATGCTAAATTTACACTTATTTTTGCAATGTAATATCATAGGTAAGTGTGATTACAGATTGCAAAGAGAATATTGTTTAATATTCCTCTCAAAACAGTTTACATTTTAAGTAATAAAACAAAAAACTGTTAACTTTAAAATATTATAATGGTTAAAAACAATTTCGTCTGTAAAAATATCACCTGAACATGGAAAATCAAAAAGTTACAGTTTCTTATTTGTTCATGGACGACATGAATATTTTTTATTTAATCATTTTTTGCATTATTATTAGATAATGTATCTTTTTTTTTTCTTTTTTTGAAAAAAATGATGTTTTAAGCTTCTTTTATACTAATTATGTTAATTTTCAAAACTTAAAAAAAGTCTAAGGAGAATTCATAAGAGAAAAGAAGATATGACCTATTAGAAAAACAAACGCGACGTTTCTTCTTTGTGTACTGT
Source organism: Maratus speculifer (assembly GCA_964019185.1). NCBI lineage: Eukaryota > Metazoa > Arthropoda > Arachnida > Araneae > Salticidae > Maratus > Maratus speculifer. The sequence goes on along the minus strand of OZ025292.1, from coordinate 83,674,485 downwards.
GAATTCTAAAAATGTATAAGAGCTTTTATTCTAGAATATTTCAGAATTTTATTTTTTCAAACAACCAAGTACAATATTTTGCATTTTGTTTATAAACGTTAACAAAAAAATGCAAAAGATATAAAAGAAACCTTTATAAAAGAAACCTTTTATGATTTTTTTTTCAGACTAAACTCCTTTATAGGCAATGTCTAATATTTAAATGCACTTGATTGAGGTAGTTTATTTTTCAATTTTTACTTTAAAGTATCATTTGAGTCACCATTGCAACAAAACAATTATTGAATAAACATTTTGAAGATACATATATACACTCATATTCTCAACAGGGTTTAATTTTTATTTAAATAAATATTATTTTCTAATTAATTAAAGTCATTTTTGTGTATATATAAATGATACAATGTGCTAAATTTTCCCCGACACTACAATGTAACTATTTTTAAAGAAATTTAAAATTTACTGATGGAAAAAAATAAAAGATGGAATGTATTTTCACACATTTCTCCGAAAATATCTCATAAAACCTCGACAGTTGATTGTCATATAATGGCACTATGGCGCTGGTGTAGCTGAGATGAGGTTACATACTTTTGTGGGCATTGCTAAGCCAGCAGGAGGAGGTATAAAAGTCTGCAGCTAGCTCCTCAGCTCACTCAACTCTACAACACAGTAATGATTTGTATAGTGTTTCTTGAATAATCTTGTTGTTTTTTGTTGATTTTTAGGTGAAATGAGTGAACATCATAGTTTAGACGATGGTTTGAGGTGGAGGATTGTGGGTAGAATTGAGGCAGGGCAGTCCCAAGCTCAAGTTGCTAGTCAATTAGGTATAACTTCAAGTGTTGTTTCGATTTTGTGGAGTCAATATCAAAATAGCGGGACAATGTCTAGAAGACCAGGACAAGGTCGTCCGAGAGCAACAACGCCTAGGGAAGACCAGCATTTGCTACTTATAGCTAAGTGCCAGAGGACGTCTACCCTACAGCGACACAACTGTCTAGGGGGGGGGGGGACCTTGCTGCTGCCACAAAAACATTAGTTTCAAGGAAGACTGTTGCCAGGAAGCTCGGTAAAAGTGGGTTGTATGCCAAGAAGCCCGTCATTTGCATCCCACTCACTCTCTTCCACAAAAGAGAGCGTGCACAATGGTGCAAACATCACCAACACTGGACACAGCTTCAGTGGGCTAATGTTCTGTTCACAGATGAGTTCAGATTCAGTCTGCAGCCTGATTCTCGGTGAATATCCATATGGAGGGAACCTGGGACCCGATATCATCCCAGTAACATCATAGAAAGGTACCATTATGTTGGTGGAGGACTGATGGTTTGGGCAGGGATCATGCAAGATACCTGCACACCGCTCTATGTGTTTGACACACGGGTTTAGTGAATGCCCATATGTACAGGCAGGGGATCCTACAATCCTACGTGCGTCTTTTCAGGGGTGCTGTTGGCCCTGAATACTTTTTATGGACGACAATGCCGGACCACATAGAGCTCGACTGGTTGAGGAGTATCCGGAAAGCGAGGATATTCATCGAATGAATTGGCCATCGTATTCTCCTGACCTTAATCCCGTTGAACATGCTTGGGGTTACTCATATCCATGATGCCCTTGGAAGGGCTATTGCGAGACGCCAACCCCCACCCAAACCATTTCGGAGTTAAAAACTCTTCTGGTGGAAGAGTGTGAGAGTCTTCCACCTGCAATGATTAACTCTTTTATAACACCATGCATACTCGTTGTGCATGCTGTCTATCTGTCAGAGGCGACCACACACCATACAAGCTTCATTTTCATTGCCATCTTTCATTATGGATTTCAGTCCACATTGGACTGTTGGCAATAACTCTTGCCAATCAATGGCACTTTAATTTTTGCTTTGCACATATTATTGTCATGCTATAAGTTATATCCATACCAATTTTCATTTATTTTTTGCAGTATTTCTCCTGATATTTGGGAAAATGGTTTCCATCTCTTAATTTTGTCCACAAGTGTATATATTTTAATAAATTATCTTACATTAATTTCCTGTTATAGTGGAATTCTGTTTTCCTTTTCGAATTTGTGTTACAGTTTGATGGAGAAATCCATATTTCCGCGCCATCGTAAAATGAAATTATAAAGAAAGGATATAAATTATTAATTTCCTAAAGTTGATAGAAAATTTTTGAATGTAAAAATAATAATTTCAATTAAGTATACTTGAAGAAACGGAAATTGTCAAAATATATATATTTTTTTAAAAGACCGGCTGGATCATCAGTTGTTTAAAATGATTCCAAAAACGTTTGTCGCTAAACAGAAATTTTCGATTTGAACAATTCTTGGTCTTTATTTAGAGGCCTGGAAAGCTTCAAACACATTTTTTTCAATTTAAATATTATTTAAAAGCGAAATATATAAATTATAGTTTCCTATAATTAATTTATATACATAATTTATATTTATCATACAAAACATAGAAAATGAAAAACAATGGATTTCCCTGAATATTTTACGGGTTAAAAAGAACATTTAAAAATAACCTATGCACATTTCATGTCATTTAAAATCCCGAAATATTTTATGTCAATTTCGTCTATAAAATAAAACTGAGCGTCGCATTTCTTCCATTTTAATGTAAATAAAAAAAATGTTTTAAATTTTTATGGAACTCATTTTTCCATCATATTTTTCAATTTACACTATTAACTTTTCCAGTTATATTTGGCTTTTTTAAAGCATGGTTTAAAAGCAGTGTAAATCAAATAATCATAGTGGTTATTTTAATTGATATGTAATGTGAATGAGATAATATTAAATGTTTTTATAACGCATAAAATATTGAAAAAATATTTTTTGTCAAAAAAAAATTCTTTTAATTTTTTGTGCGATAAATGTATGTCATAATTCATAAAAAGTGCCCTTGAATAGTATTTAAAATATAAATAACAAATCAATAAGAATAGCATGGGTTTGAAGGAATCTCATCCAATTAAGGGCAATGCACTTCAATTTTACAATAGTTTACTGCAATAATTTTAATAAATTTGAAAACGCTTAAAAGATTTTTTCAAATGAAAAGAAAAAAGAATAAGGCAAATGACGAAATAATTATATTCGGAAAAGATCGTTATCTCTAAAGTTACTTTTCCCATTTAGTATCCTTTTAAAATACAGATATTTTTACATTTAAATGACAAAAAAATGTACATGATTTTATAAATAAAAAAGCAAAACTTAATTTTAGTTTTTAACGTTTTAGGATATATATATATCTGCTAAAAAAATATATTTTTGCATTTTTTATTTAACTAAATAGTTTTGTTTTTATTTGCGTCGACTTATTTATGACAAATGATGTGATTGATGCATTGTTTCGATATAATGGAAAAAAATTTAAAAAGGTGAAAAATACATAATACTATTTATAAAAATTGATGAACACAAATGTCTGAAAAAATTATGTTTTATTGAGATACGTGTGTTTTACAGTAAACTAAAATACCTAAAATACCTAAGAATAACCCCGTAATTATTTTATTAGCTTCACAAATGATGTTAAAGTTTGGCAGATAAATCATATATCCGTAAGACCGTAAGCTCAAATAATGAGTAACAAAAATAAATTATTATTTTATTAGAACAATGGACAAATTTTCAATCGAGAAATAATTTCCTTCCAGCACACTTGAAAGAAATGGAAATTGTTAAACATACTATCATATATAGAAGAGACACTAGGGCTTTCAAAATCACTAAAATTTATTTCCTGTTTTATGATTAAACTAGAACGTTCATTCTAAAGTTCACTTTCATATTATTTCAATTAGATATACCATTCATTCTTCAACGTTTTTTTAAAGCCTTTTTTTCTTTTGGAGTGCTTCAAAAAAATTCTAATGAGTTTGAATTCATTAAAAAGATCTTTGTCAAAGGCTTATTAAAGATAAATATCTTCAAAATTTCATTGTCAAAAATATTTAATTTAATAACGATACACCGTTTAATAAGAATTTCTTGGTAGATTCTTATTATTTTAACATAGTATTAATTGAAAATTTTGCATTTTTTTTTCTTTTATAAGTAACTGCAAACACAATATTTCAGTTATTAAAAGAAGAAGAAGAATTTGTTTCCAAATGTAGTATTTACGGGTTTTTTCTTATTTTTTAATCTTTTTCAAAGACAGTTTTCTGAAAATTATGCATTCTGTGCAATATACATGGATGAAAATTTTAATTATCAAACGAGTGTTTTGCATCATTAAATTTTAATATTATTCCTTGTTTTATTAAACCTCCTTAATTCTGTCATTAAATAAGGCGCAAAATATCATAATATAAATAAAATTTAATCTTAAGGATGGAGAATTCTAATCCCCGAATTTAGTGATATTTGTTGTAGGTCTGTTCATGAAAATTAAAATATAGGTTTTAACAAATAATTTTCAACGAATGTTTAAACATGACAAATGTAAACATAATTTAATTTAATTTTTTAAATCTTAATAAAGGACATTTAAGTAATCATAACAGATCAGAAATAATAAAAAGTATTCAGATTAAAGTGTTTCTCAAAAATATAAATTTCGGAAAATCCTTCTAAGCATTTTGGAGGGCTTTTCTTAATTTTTATAAAAAAGGATATAAAACCAAAGTTAGCTTAAATATTATTTTCCTGATTATTTCTTATATGCACGTCATGCCCAAATATATTTACATTTTAAAATACAATTTTATTTTTTACAGACTACAAGTAATTAAAATAGTTTTAGAGGAAGGTAAGAATGCGGGCAAAATCTGAATTTTTTTACGCTTGGTTGACTTGGTTTTTTTTCTATTTCATCTGTTAATATCCAGCATTAAATGCCATCGTTTCGATAATTTGGAAAACAAACATATGAATGTAACTTGCGCTTTAAACAGCCTTCAAGTTGAAGACTTCCAGGTACCATAAATAGGTGAGTTGTCTACAATGGTGTATAATTACAAAATGAGTTCATTTGGAAGAATAATAAATGTTTTTAAAATTACCTTCAAATAAGCTAATTTTATAGATTCACTTACTAGACTGACTATTCACTTACTATACTGACCCTGGATACCTCTGTGTTGTTTGTTACTGTGGTCGATAAATGTTGTCTACATGTACTGACGAATGTATACTTTTTTTTTGTAATAGCTAATATTAGGTAGAACAATGGATCTGTGTATCGTATTTTATGACGCTAATTTATTCGACTGATCAGTAGGGTTTTCAGTTGCAAAACTACAATTGAGAACACAAGGTGATTGTTTGTTGTTGTATTACTAACTCATATGCTAATTGTTTAACTGTATGAAGGCAATGAAATGAAGCATCTGATCATTTCTTCATAAAAGAAAAAAGACAATCAGTTCGTCAAAACTAAACAAACTCCACATTTTAATGAACGCTTTTGATAACGCTTATATATTCCATTGATAAATAGAATTTTCAGTTGCATTAAAGTAAAACTACAATTGAGAACACAAGGTGGTTGTTTCCTGATGTGTTATTAATTCATGCGCTAGTTGTTTATCTGCATGAAGGCAACGAAATGAAACATCTGATCACTTCTTCATAAAGAAAAAAACAAGTCAGTTGATTAAAACTTAAACGAGCTCCCCATTTTAATGAAAAATCCATAATGGCTTCTGATTTTGACATGATTTTCCATGCCATATCGTAAGATATTAAGGTGCAATTTAAAAAACTACCATGCTAACAGACATCACATGAAGTTTGGTGAGAACTTATAAATTATAAATCTGATTTCCATATTCAGTGCATCGACTTTTTGATAAACTCGTAGAGGAGAAAATAAAGAAAAACGAAAAAATAAAGCATTCCTCACAAAACCATTTCAAAGAAAATACAGGGAGTATCTAAACTATTGGGCAAAACTTTAAGTGGTGATTGTACACATCAAGACAAACAATCTTAAATATGAAATTAAGGGTCCCAAACGTCTTCCGAAAGAGATAGGCACTATTAAAGTTTCGATTCCAAAATTTCAAATGATTATAAAAAACGGCAAAATTTGGTCGATTCGTTAGCGTTTTTCACTAAAACTACTCTTTAGAGTAACGAACAACTATTTTTTAACAGTTATTTTTTCCATCGCATTGAATATTTTTAGAAGATTAGACATAAACTTAAATTTTGAGCTGAAAATCTGAATCTTTTGGAGTGGTTAGGTAGCGCAATGGGGGTGTGGAGGTTCAAATTTCAAAGGATTATAAAAACCGAAAAATTGGTCGATTCGCTTGCGGTTTTCGCTAAAACTGTTCAGCATTTCCTTGAAAATAAATTTTTAAGTTAAATTTCAAAAAATTCCATTAGAGGGTGCCTTTAACTTTAGAGTAACCAACAACTATTTTTAACCGTTATTTTTTGTAACTAATTAAATGCTTGTAAAAGATAAGACTTAAATTTTGAGTTCAAAATCTGAATCGTTGAGATTAATTAAATAGCGCAAAATAGAACTGTGTTCGAGTGGTGGGGAGGATAACTCCAGAACACAGTTCAGTTTGCGCTTCTTAACCTCCCTCCCCCAACGATTCAAAATTTGAGCTAAAAATTTCAGTTTAAACTTTAGCAAGCATTTAATTAGATACAAGAAATAACGGTTAAACATAGTTCTTGGTTACTCTAAAATTTAAGGCTTCCTCTAACGTAATTTTTTAAAATTTATTTTTTAAATTTATTTTTAACGGAAATACTGACATAAAGAATAATTTTAGCAAAAACCGCAATCGAATCGACCTTTTTTTTCCGTTTTTGTAATCATTTGAAATTCGAACCTCCCCACCCCACTGAACACTGTTCAGTTTGCTTTACTTAACCCCTCCCAACTATTCAGATTTTCAGCTCAAAATTTAAGTTTATGTATAGGCTTCTAAAAAAATAAATGAGATGCAAAAAATAACGGTAAAAACAGTTGCACGTTACTTCAATGTCTAAAGAACTTTCTATCGACATTTTTTAAATTTATTCTTATAACTTATTTTTAAGACAATAATGGCATAATGTATAGTTTTAGTGGCAACCACATATCAATTGACCAATTTTTCCGTTTTTTATGATTTTTCGAAAGTTTGGACTCTAAACTTTAATGGTGGCTATCTCCTACGAAAAACGCTTGGGACCCTTGGTTAATATTTATTGTATTGATGCGTACTATCACTCTTTGAAGTTTTGTACAAGAGTTTAGACACACCCTGTGTATGCTATTTAATAAGATTATAATTGTCCTTTACCTTTTAAAAATTAATATCATTTTGAATAAGTAATCCAAATATACTAAATTATTTTACACATTATATTGAATCAATCTTTATATAATATTTGAAAATTCCGTTTATTTTATATATATATATAACATGTGTTATTCAAAGTACATTTTTTTAATGTAGTATTTACATTTCGTATTTATTTAAAAAATTTATATAACAAATTTCTGATTGCTTATAGCTTTACAAAAGAGTGAATGGATCTGGTGTATGTAATAAATCTATTCCAGCACTCTTGAAAGAATGGGAAATAATTAAAATCCAATTTCAATGCGCGGTAGCCGCTGGAGCTTTGTAAATCAATGGAAATTATTTCCCGATTTATGACTGATTTCCATGAATATACTGAGCTAAATTCTGAAACTATTTCAAGTTATTAGAAATTCTCCGTTTTTTTTAGGTCATTCGATATAAAAGTTATAAATGTGATTTTTAAAATGTTTTTTCAAATGATAGTTTAAGGTAAATAGGGTAAGATTTTGTTTTTTGTGAATTGAACCATTCAATTCACAAAAATCAAAACTGATTGATTTTAATTGTGATTAAAAAATGTGTGCTTTTGAAGAACATTTCAGGAACAGCTTTTGCAATTTAATATGATTTAGAATGGATAATTTAAGTGCAATAAATTATTTGAGACATTTTACTTAAATACTCATCATGGAATATTCTAAAATACATTTTTTTAGCTTTAATAAAATTTACAAAAGATAACAAGATTTTTTAAATTAATACTTAGTCTTTTTTCTCCTCCTTAGTTCTTTAATCCCATTTAAGAAGCTCTATAGCCTCTGGTGTTTTGTGAAATAATGAAATGTATCCCTCAAAATTATTTCGATTGGCCTCTATGAACATTCAAAGCTGTATTTAGAAAATATTTGAAGTTATTTAACATTCTCTGGTCTTTTCCATCAAAATAAAACTTAAAAAAAATTCGAAGAAAATCTAATAGAGTTAAACATTTTTATAAAAGTCTAACAAATGAGAATTAAAATAAATAATTAAATAATTTCATGCAAAAGTAAAGTAATAAAAGAAAAGATTAATAATTTAATAATTTTCATTAGACACTGATTTTTATTTAAATATTTTTAAATAAATACATAATAGGACTAAATAATATCATTATTTTATTAAAATTCTTAAAATACGACTTTAAAATAGTCTTTCATATGTAATATATTACACAAACTGCTGCAAAAAATACTTTAGAACTAATAGCTGAATATTATGTAATTTTAAATACTAATTTAAGAAATAATAATGAAAAAGTTCCAAGTATAACGTGTACAAATATTACTTAGATTTTTTATGAACTTTTTATCGGCCATATGCCCCATTCCTTATGGACTTCATGTGTCAGTTCTTTCAGTTAAATTTCTAGTCATCTCTACAGATTCTTCAGATTCAAAATATTGGAAAATGTAAGGGTATGATATCGAATATTAGCCCTCTCAGCACTTCTTTTCGTTTGAACTTAGAGATATGACAAGCGATCTCAGCCTTTCGAAAGTGGCAGGTGAACTGTTAAGATCCAGATTAAAAAGAAGAAAAAAGATATTGACCAAAAAATCTTACCTTTATTAATACAAGAATATCTAAAGAGAATTTTTTAAATACTTTCAGAAGTATATGAAGTTGGTCTGTTGTTCTGTTGTTCCCTGGCTATTGAATAGTTTTCATATCCGTTACGCTAAAAATGATTAGAGGTTACTTATAGATCATTGAAATAGAGCGTTAGAACTGTTCTTGATCACGGAAGCCTGTATTCATCTGCACCAGTTATAAAATCGATGCATTTAAAAGAAAACTTTGCTTTCGTTCTTAGCAAAATAAAACATACCGATCTTGGTTGAAACATTTGCGGTGATTTGAAAGTTATCTTGTTCAACAAGGCAGATACACTAAATACACATGCTTCAATTGGTGAATAGAACAGCCATGATAAGGCTCAACATTTGTTCCGAAAGGAAATGAGCTCTGTCAAAAGTGATTGATTTTCATTCATTTAAACCTATAAAAAATCGAAAGAAGAAAAATAAATTTTCCTCACTAAGAAAAGACTATTTTACATATATTTAAATAGATAAAAACAAGTGTTGCAGATACCGTATATAAAATTATTTCAGACAATATCTTTTCAAATAAGACTTTAGCAAAATTATTGATATCGTTTAAAAAAAATCCTGACGTGATGCGAAAAAATTGAAATAACTTTTAAAAGCAGCACACCAAATAACATAAAAATAAACTAAAACTTCTCTTGTATCATTCCAAATTCAATTTCGCAGGTCTACGTTTATATGTGTATATATATATATATGTATAGGCTATATTTTAAAGTACTTACACTTGAATTTTGTTGACGTTTTTATTAGCTTTTCAGCTTCATGATACATAATATAAGGAAAAAAAGTTTAAGTTGTTTTGAAAATTATAAAAAAATACATTTTTTTGCTGTCTACCTATCTATCTATAGGTTTATATTTAAACTATTATAGTTCTACATATAAAGGTTTACATGATTTAGTAAATACATTGTTTCTTTACAATGAACATAAAAATATATTTAGAATTAAAATGTAACAGACGGAAAAACATGCAAGAAAATTATGAAATTTGTTCAATACATGTGCTCGAAAAAAATCTCAATCCATTTCTTATATGTTTATTTATTTATCAAGTGAGAAATAATTACAATATAATTGCTTTATTATTTTTGGAAATCGTATTGTAGTTTGACAGATAAACCATATTTTCGTAACACCCTAAAGTTTAATAATGAGTAACGAGAATAAATTATTAATTTCCTAGAACAATAGAATAATTTTGAATCTGGAAGTAATTTTCCTCCAGCACACTTGAAAGAAAAGGAAATTGTTAAACACAATCTGATATGCAAAAGAGGTAATGTGTCTTTCAAAATCAGTAAGATTTATTTCCGGATTTGAGATTAAACTAGAATGTACATTTCAAAGTTTACTTACACATAATTTCAATTGGATATTAAATTTATTTTTGGATACTTTTGAGAAATTTAAAGCTCACTTTTTTAAATATTTGGAAAATGTTCTAAAGATTTTAAATTCTTTAAAAATTATTCTCGTTAAATGATAATAAAAGATAAATATCTTCAAAATTGATTAGGAAAAATATTATCAGAAAAGTGATATAGCTTTTAATAAGAATTTCTTTGTCATTCATTTTCAATTTAACATTTTTTCATTCCATTTCAATTTAACGTATCATTGCAATCATTGTATTATAATTAGCTATAAATACTATATTGAAATTCTATATATGAATTTTCGTAAAATGTGTAATTAAATATAAAAGCACTTAAAAAATATATAGCACATTAACGTTCTTTATTTATTTACTAAACATTATCAGTGACAGCTTTTAATATTTGGCAGGTTCTTTTTCAGTAGTTTTTGGCAGGAAACGGAATGATATTTAACGAAATTGTGAAAATACCTTTACATTTTATTCACATGAAATGATAAACAAAAATATTAAGTTTAATATATTACTCAGCAATAACTTATTTTTATACGCAGCAATTTTTTATTATATTTAGTAATAATTTATTAGCATAAGCAACATGTCTACTGAGTTCAAACAGACTTTTCTGAAATTTTAATTAAAGACAAATATCTTCAAAAACTTATTATCTAATACATTGAATACTATAAGTATCCATCACATAAGAAATGTTTATCTGTTGATTTTCAATTTAATGTAATTTTAATAACCAAATCTCTATTTTAATGTTAGAAATCTTTTCAATCAATTTATTTAAACTAGTTGGAAGCATTATATTACAATTTTGCATTAAGAGTTCCACAAAATTTGTTATTAAAAGAAAGAAAAATCTTGTTTTATAAAAATAAAATTTCCATGCTTTATTACGATTTAAGTGAAAATTTTCACATTATGCATGCTTTTTCGCAATATTGTGATGTATTGTGGTCTGTTTAGCAAAGTATAGTATAGTTTTCAGGGAACGTTTAAATACTGCAAGTGCTAATTTTTTTTCTGCGTTATTTACAGTTTTGTTAAACTCTGTACAAGTACTTACTAGGGAACTGCAAGAAGTGTAAGTCACCGATTTTGACGAAAGTGATATCGTTCAATAGATATCATCGTGAGGATTAAAAAACACAATGGAATCACCCGTAGGAAATGAGACGTTTTCGAGATATCCGACAATTTGTGTCACATTGCTAATGCACACTGCTTTGACACTGCATTAAGTGACATAAATTGTCAGAAATCTCGATAACGGCTCATTTCACATGGGTAGTTCCTTTGAGTTTTTTACTTCTCAGAATGATATATTTGCAATGACAATATTTTCATCAAAATTGAGAAAAAAAAATTGCGATAGCCCATTAAGTGTGCTCTAGAACAGTATGCACTAGCTACGTGATATAAATTATCGGCTCATTTCCGACGGGGAGTTCTATCGAGTTTTTTCTCCCTCGTGATAATATATTTTTAACGATACCACTTTTGTTAAAATCGAGACTAAAATTTTTTTGCGGTAACCCCACTAGTTAAATGACATCAATTGTCGGATATCTCGAAAACGAATCATTTGCGACGGGTAGTTTCATTGAGTTTTTTACTAATCACGATGAGATCTTTTCAACGATACCACTTTCGTCAAAATTGGCGACTTACACTTCTTGCAGTTCCCTAGTTAGAGCAACACAAGATGCACACTATAGATGCAGACAAGGTTATTTCTTGTTAAAACTCCAGTTTTTTAACGGATCTTGCCGAATGGATGCTCATTTTTCAAGTAATAATTATTGTACAGTCGAAATAAGGTGATTTTAATGCATCATTGAAGGAAAGTAATGATAAGATGGCACTAGGTTCACTTTATTCCATATCTGTGTTATTTTCCTAAATCCTGTCCCTGAGTTCTCATTTAGTCGACATTTAGGAACATATTTACTATTACTTGGCACAAATGAAATAAAATTTTATTTTATGCGTATTAATGTATAATTAGGAGAACGAATGCGACTATATATATATATATATATATATATATATATATATATATATATATATATATATATATATATATATATATATTAACTTTTATATGAAATACTATATTTTACAAAAATGCACTGTCAATGAGATGATGTAATTTTTTAAAAACTTTTATGTGAAATACTATACTTGTCAAAAATGCAACGTCAGTATATACAAAACACATTTTTGCCGTAATTACTTTACGGGTTTTGCACAACAATATTTTGTAAACAACTAAATATCCTTTGTTTATGTTAAATGTTGGTTATACGATTAAAAAACGAATATTTTGTTTAATGGATTTTATGAACATACTCATTAAATGCACATTTGATGCAAAAAAGGTTTTTTTTCATTTTAAAAATATTGTACTCATATTTTTATTTATTTATTTGAATTTTTAGTAATCATTTTACCAAGAAAGTATAATTTTAAAATATTGTTTTCTCAAGCAATAAATATAAATTTTCTATATGTTTTTAGCAAAAGCATTTTTAAAGGAATTTTAAATATGAAAGTGTAAGGGATTCAAAAATTAATCAATTATAAAAACTGAAAAAATAGTAACACCTAAAGTGTGATTATAATATTAAGTGCACGTGGTAGATGAATATTTTATTAAGGTGTCTAAATAATTCAGAAGAAATTTATAATCATCCTGTTTTACTGGATTTCCTCTAGGAAATTTTGTTGCTATTTGACAGGGAATTCCATAAATCCGCGTAGATGCTAAATCAAATAATGAATAACCCACAAAATTATAACTTTAATATAATGAATGGAGCAAATTTGCATATTGAATTAATTTCACGCACGCACACATGAAAGAGTAGGAGATTGTTAAATTGCAATTTGATATGCTGAGGAGCCGCGGGATCTTTGGAAATCACAGAATTATTTCCAGCTTTATGATTCGATTGATATGAATATTCTAAAATACATTCTGGGATGATTTCCAAATGATGAGGATGTAAAATAAATTTTGAACTTTTTTTTTGGAAAAATAAAATCTTATTTTTATTTTTTACAATTTTTTACCGAACTTGTAATGTTTGAAATGTTGTTTTCATGAAATCGGAGTTAAAACAAATGTTTTTATAGTTTAATACCCAGAAGGAAATATACACGTATACCTGTTTCAAGGGAACGATATTAATTCGACAATACATGATAGGTCTTCTTGTAGTTACTTACGTACATTATACATTATAAAAGATTAAACATTTTAAAACATTACATTTTCCTTAGTGATGCGTTAGTGTAAAGTTACAGTTTGGATTAAAGTATTCTAAAACATAAAATTTAGTTTACATTTTGATTAATAAAGAACATCTTATAGAAAAACCTAAATATACATTTATTTTTCTCCTAGACGTAATGCAAAGGAACGATATTAAATCGACCATATATGAGACGACTTGTTGTAGTTCTGTGTTAGCATAATATTACAGTTAAAATTTAAATACTTTTAAACCATACAATTTAGTTTAACTCTTAATAATTAAAGAAAATTTAAGTTCATTTTATATACAACAAACAGAAATTGCACTTACGTATTCATGTCTCAATTTTTTCTTTTAGGTTTTTTCGTAATTATATATATATGCATATGTACAAAGTGTCCTAGAAATAATTTGACAAACTTTAAGGGCAAATAGTGATCATCACAAGGATTCAGATTTACATAGCAAGCTATGGGCGGAAACACTTTCTTGGCGCAGTAGTGACGATAGAAAACACATGGAAGAAAGTATACGAACTGGGAGAGAAAACATGTTTATGATTCTTAGTGTTGCAAAAATTCCGGGATAACTCTGAACAGTTATGGGGAACTAGTTGTACGCATCGTTGCAGCTGCTGGGGAAGTTCATGACAGGTTCCTGGTGTTTTCTAGAAAACATTAGATATCACATACGCCTGCATGCATCAGGTCCCGGAGCCGTCATTTGAAACACATACTTTGATAACGATCGGTATTTTTTAAGGTTCTTTTTTCTTATTTTTCTGCTCTACTAAGGATAATAAAGATATTTTCTCTTCTTATCCTGGTCCTGTCCTTCTTGCGCTTTGTGTCATCACTACCACGCCAAGAAAGCGTTTCTGACCATGGGTAGTTATACAAATCTGAATCCTCTTGATGTCCCCTACCTCCTCTTAAATTTTGTCCCAATATTTCTGGGACATCCTGTATATAAGCATATATACAGCACCTATAGTCGTCGATCAATCTGCCCGACCGTTTATTCGCACAAAACTTTAAAAAATAGCTACATCAAAAGATACTTGTAATATTAATTATACGTGGTAGATGAATATTTTATTAGAATGTCTAGAGAATAACCGATACATTTATAATGGTATTTAAGTGTTTTTTCCTGTATTGTCAATAGGAAATTGTGTTGCTTTTTGACAGAGAATACAATATTTCCGCGTATTCATGAAATAAAATAATGAATAATCCACATGAATTATAACTTTCTTAGAATGATTAGGGGCAAATTTGAATATTGAATTAATTTCACGCAAACCCACATGAAATAGTAGAATATTGTTAAATGCCAGTTTGATATGCAGAGGAGCCGCGGGATCTTTGGAAATCACACAGAACTATTTCCAGCTTTATGATTCGATTGATATGAACATTTTAAAATTAATTCTGAAATGATTTCTGATTGATAATACAAAAGTACGACAAATATTGAACTGTTTTTAGAAAGATAAAATCTTTTTTTTAATTTTTTCCCAAATTTTTAATTGATTTGTGTGTTTAATATGTTTTTTTTTTTCTCTGAAATTAGAGTTAAAACAAATGTTTGTATAGTTTTATATCTAGAGCTAAATATACAAGTATTTTTCACATATACGTATTTCAAGAACACGATATTAAATCGACCATAAATTAGAGGGCGTGTTGTAGCTCTTTACGTACATTATACATTATCCTAGATTAAAAGTTTTAAAGCACTGCAATTTCCTTACTAATGTGTTAGTATATTGTTTCATTTAACATTAAAATATTTTAAACAAAAAAATCTAGTTTAAGTTATATTTATCAAATAGCATTTATGTTCATTTTATATGCAACAAATACCAACTGCATTTACATAATCATGCTTCACTTTAATCTTTTTAGGCGTGTTCGCAATTATATATATATATATATATATACATATATATACATATATATACATAGCTATATATATATATATATACATAGCACCTATAGTCTTCGATCAGTCCATTTGTTTGCATATAAAAATAATTTCACGAAAAGAGTGTTTATAATATTAAATACACGTGACACATAAATATTTCATTAAAATGTCTAGATAATTCACTAGAAATTTATATATATTTTGTTTTTTTTCTGGATTTCCTATAGGAATTTGTGTTGCTCTTTGACAGAGAATCCCGTAATTCCACGTATTCATTAAATCAAATAATGAGTAATTCAAATAAATTATACGTTTCCTAGAATGATTGGGGCGAATTTGAATATTGAATCCATTTCACGCAAGCACACATGAAAGAGTAGGAAATTGTTAAATTACAATTTTATATGCAGAGGAGTCTTGGGATGCTTGGAACTAACACGGAATTACTTCCTTGCGTTGTGATTCGATTGATATGAACATTTTAAAATTCATTCCGAGGTGATTTCTAATTGCAGGTTTGAAAGTAGAGTAAATTTTGGAACCTTTTTGGAAAGGTAAAATCTTATTTTTTATATTTTTCGCGATTTTGCCACTGCATTTTTATTACTTGGATTAACTTTTTTAAAATCAATGTAAAAACAAATGTTTGTATAATTTTAGACACAAAACTAAATATACATTGATTTTTCACGTATACGTGTTGCAATGTTTCAACGTGTTTCACTTATTATATATGTATATAAAATAGTGTGTTCTTCGAACATTTTTTTCTGATTTAATATATGCATATATTTATATATATTTATTTGGTTTCATATATGGAACAATTTTTCAAAATCAATATTAAATATTTCCTGTCTTCTTTTGTAAAATATGTTGTTTAGTATAAATTAATTTGATAATTTAGTAAAGCAAATTAATCATCACCAATATTGTTCGCTAGTACCAATAATCATCACATTAAAATATGAAATTTACATGAAAACGAATTTTAAAAAACAATTTATTTTACTTTTATTTATTTATTTATTTATTTATTTTCATAGAAAGAAATTTCAATACAATTATATATTATTATTAGGCAAAGTTTTAAATTTCTTCTTAATTTACAGTTTAGTCACTAAAACATGACACTTTCTTACATTTTTTAAAGTCTTTGAATGTTTTTAATAAGTTAAAATATTTAAATTTGAAGCCAAATGAATCTATTTTTATTGTACTGCAATATTTTTATAGCTGTAGGCGCCATTTTCATTATGAAACGTAATTGTAGTATAAACTTGGTGGTATCTTAAAATTTTAACTATCATTAGGGAATAAATGTAATAGAAACTTATTTTTTACTTTCTAAGATTATCTAGTCTATATCTAGAGTTATATATTCCTTTCAGTGTTTTTTTTATTTTAACTTCTCGAAGGTCGGCCATTTGGAAACATCATTTGTGGTGTAAAACAATCCTAACGATTTTTTTCTGAGAATAAGTGAAATTAGCCTGAATCACGACCAAGGAATGTGAAAAAATTCTAAAGCTAAATTGCATAGATTTCGCGACCGGAACTCTAGATGAGAATGCAGGGGTAGGGGAATTAAAAAATCTAGGAACTTATTATGCCGAGACCTATGACATGTGTAGTTCTTTGTGAATATTTAATATAAGCAATTATGATCATATACAAAGTTACATTCGGTCTAATAGGATAAATTCATCTCTTTCTTCGCTGCGCTCTTCCACATTTTGAATCGTCGGTGTTTAACATGTGGCCAATGTAAACTTTACGCGAGCCATGAAAAAATCATTTTCCATCTAACAAACTGGATTATGGATTAACACTTCCATAACCAACCAACATTTTCTTTAGAATTTGCCGTGCATTGTAAAATTTCAAGCGCAAAAAAACTGCGAGCGTTTACCTTTCGCTTACTTGAAATCTACTGGTTACTTGAATCGTGATCTCCCTAAGGACAAACGAATGAACATTAATTTCTGCAATTTATAACATTAGTGAAAATAATTTTATCCGTATATCTCAGTTATTTCTTTGTGGTAATGCGAAATTTATTACATAACAGTATCATGTGTAGATGTTACATTACAATTAAATCAAAAATAATTTTTGATGCATGTTTTAATATTTCATTTGTCTTACTATAATGTTAAAAAACGGATTTCAATTATAAAAATACTAATTGTATACACAAACTTTTAATATATATATATATATATATATTTATATTTATATTTATATATATATAGAGAGAGAGAGATAAATCTTGAGTTATTGATATGATGTTTTGCTGCTTTAAAAAAAGCTGATTCTATAGGAAATTTAACAATTTTAACAAATTACCAGATTTATCTGGAACATTTACTACTATATTTAACTAATTTTAATTTCAAATGTCTTAAAAATTTATTTTTAAAATATTTTTTAATGAATTCAAATGTGTTCGAATTTAATGTTCATATTTTATAATACTAACTTTGAATTTTGATGCCCAAGAAGCACATGCCAAATAAGCTGGATAACGAACGCAAAGTAATGTAATTTTTATAATAATATTATATTTTTGCAATTTTTATATAAGTGGTCACAGATTCAATTTAACTTTCGTCATCTCTTACATAGTACTTACATTTAAATTTGTAGTTGAATTTAGAAATATTACCAGTATTTTATTAATAATAACAGCATTAGACGTGATATGTGTAATGTTGTTATCTATGATATTAAATAAATATATAATGTTCCAATGTGCATTCTGTCTTCAACAGTATCGGTTTTATTATATATATTGGAATTTCTGCATTATCTATCTATTAATTTCTGTTGCCTGTACTTAGTAACTTGCAAACTTGGAATATATTGATAATTATCAACAAATCTCTATATACATTTGTAACGAGTATGAGTACAATAAACGTGAATCCAAGAACATATTGAACATACTTTGTAATACTAGTATACGTCAAATTCAAAATTTGTAATATGATTGCATTTATTTTTTATATAATGAATAACGTTTAACAAAATATAGTTACAAGCACGATTATACAATTTATTAAAAATGTTTTTTTTATGTGCTTTTGAGTTATTTTGTATTTTTATTAAAGGCAATTCTTACAGTTGTATTTATTCAATAGTCAACGTTCAGCTCAAAATATATTTCAAGTCATGAAAATAATTTAGTATAAGTCTCCTTTCTGCAGAAAATATCTAACTCTTGGCAATTTTAAAATTGTAAAAATTATTTGTTATTATATTTAAAATTGAAAAAAATATTATTTCCAAAGATTTTTTTTCCCGTAAGAATTCGACTTCATTAAATATTGATATAAGCTTGAGGATAATAATTCGTAGAAAAACTTTGCAGAAGTATTAGTAAAATATTTATCATATTCTTTTAAAAATAAAGAATTTTTACAAGTGATATCCCGAAACTATTTTAAGGTAAATAGCGATTATTAAATATGTTAAACAGTATAAAGGAAATATCTCAGTATTTAAGCATTTTATTATATTTAAAGTAAAGTATCAAAAATCTAGATAATGTACTATAAAACGGGATTACTTTGTCATGTTTAAGACATAATTTTGTATATTTTTTTTTCGAATTCGGATCTAAAAATTATACTGTAGTATCGATCTCACGATATCAACCTAACTGTGCGAGAAGTATTGTAAAATGGTAATGAAAATTGGGCGATAAAATTATCCTAGATTTTGTGTAACTTTATCACCTAATATGCATTTATGCTTTATATGGTAGCAATAGGCAATTTATGACGCAGTTACAAGACATATCAATGAAGAAAAAGCGATACTTACATGAACAAGGGGTAATTTAAGTTTACAATTTATCTACAGATATATTTATCAAGTAATAGTTTAACCTAAATAATTTTCTGCTTTAATATCAGACGATATCCGGTAAAAATTAAATAAGTTGGAAATTGTACGTGAAGCTTAGCAAATAAGGTGCTTTCGTACGATAACAAGGTTTTAAAAATATTACTCTCATATATCAATATCATGAAAACGTTAATTAGAATTAAAATGCGCACCAAAAATGTTCTCACTATACCATTATGTAATGGAATAATTTTCTGTGGCCTTGTAAATCAATGTCAAATGTTCTTTGTACCACACATAATGCAAAATGTATATTATAATATGTACTTTATAGATACACATCAATTTTATTATTTTCGAATGCGTGTAACACCATTAAAATGTATTTGAAACATTCCCCCCTTTCCCATTAACCGTAATATAACGTAATGCTTGTGATTGCCCCTGTAATTAAACTATGCATCCGATTTAGATAAATTCGAAATGGCTCGACAAAATTATGTAATAATTACGTATTTTAAATTTCAAGCGATTAAAATGCATTTGAAATTTTTTTCTCCATTAACCGTAATATTGCGGAATAATTTTGATTGTCCCTGTAATTGATCTATGCTCCGATTTTCATAAAAATTGAAATAACTCAACAAAATTATGTAATAATTACATATTTTAAATTTGAAACGATTTGTTTGGGTAGTCTTTGCGTTGTTATATGCGGACGAACGGACAGACAGACGGGTGGACGGACGGACAAACGGACGACGGAACGACAACTATTGGTGCATTTATAAATTTCGAAAGCACCTAAAAATAACAATGATAAGAAATTTGGATATGTTTTTGTATTAAAACTGATGAAATATACGGCTGTTGTACTTTATTGTACAATATTTATAATGAGATAAATTAACCACAATGTATTATTAAGAAAATATCACAATTCTTATAAGAACAATGTATTTAAATGTATTATATCAATTCATATAAATGTTATTGTAAAAGACAGACGGACGGACAAACGGACTGAACGACAACTATAATTGCTACGCATTTACATAATTACGAAAGCACCTAAAAATAACAATGATAAGAAATTTCGATATGTTTTTGTATTAAAACTGATGAAATATACCGCTGTTGTAGTTTATTGTACAGCATTTATAATCAGATAAATTAACCAAAAACTATTATTAAGAAAATATCACGATTCTTATAAAAACAATGTATTTAAATGTATTATATCAATGTATATAAATGTTATTGTAAAAGACAGACGGACGGTTTTTGTACTAAAACTGATGAAATATACCGCTGTTATATTTGTACAACATTTATAATCAGATCAAATAACCAAAAATTATTATTAAGAAAATATCACAATTCTTATAAAAGCAATGCATTTAAATGTATTACAATCTTCTCTTTAACTTGAAAATATTCATAGAAACTTTTTAAGAGAAGGAAAAGCTATGCAATGAAAATTAATAAAATTACGATTAAAAAAAATATTGATGTATGACTGTTTTATTTATTCCATCTATACTTGATAAAGTGGAGAATACTGTGTGAAAAAAAGAACACTTATTAACAGACAGAGTAAAGAAATTTTACATTAAATTTTCTCCAATAGTACTTAAAAATACTGTCAGTAAACAAAGAGTTCTACTGATCGTACTAGTACTTAGTAAAAATTTCCAGAAATAGCAACCTAATTTTCAATTACAATTTACAAGAAATGCTTTGAATTATACTTCTAAACAATAATATTATAAATTATTTGTAAATATTTATACTACAAAATGTATATAAACAACTGAATATTTAAAGAAATTCATTAATAAGAATTTCGGATTTTAGATATATCTGATGGAAATTCACCAATTTATTTCACATTTCTAATATGTTAATTTATTTTGTTCGAAAATTATTGTATATGTAAGGAAATAAGACAGTGAGTTGTATAATTTTACGTAGAATATTCTTAAGGTTTTGTTGTATTGGTTAAATATTCCAGTAATATTTTAGAACAAATTACAAGCAGGAAATATACTTTATGCAATTCTATTTCAATAATTCTATTTTACATTTCTTTAAATTAATTAAATATAAGTTTAGTTCCAGAGATTCTCAATTTGAATTACATTAACTTTGTTCGATTGATTAGTGCGTTGTGTTTTTAATTTATAAAATATGTGAATAAATAATTTTTATTTGATTTTTAACAGATGAACAATTTTAGTATGTTGCTGACACAATGCCATACATTTACAATGAATAAACACGAGTGTTGCAAAGTTTTAATTACAATGTATCACGGAAAACTATTGTTAAATTCCATTTCGGACCACTTTTTAAAAAGAAAATCCTTTTATATGCAGTTTGAGAACACTTATATGTGTAATATACGACAATATATGTATATTTGAACTAATGTTGCAAATAGAATATAAAGATATCTCCTGTGGGTTTTTTTCTTAAAAAACAAACAAACAAAAAGGAGATACTTTATATTTTAAAAACCAACAAACACAACTCAACAATCACACATAAAATTAGAAACAGTTATTTATTCTTTGAAGTAAACTATCGATAGTTGCAAAATCCTTTTTCTTTTCATTTTTATTACAAATATAGTGGGCATACCATCCTATTTTTTTAATTTATGCAATCACGATATTAAAATTATCCCCAGTCCATATCAAGCATCTTAATCACTTTATATACAATTCTATATTAGTTCTGAAACATTTTTAATCGTATGAACTATTTTATTTACAATCTCAAATGTGTATTTCCTCATATTTTTGTTAAATACACTGTCCTTAAAAAGTTAAGATAGAATTTGTTTTTTAAAGCTCACTATAACAAATGGCAGTAACAATAAATTTCATAGTTTATATGAAGTTTATATGTATATCAAAAAGTTTGTTCTACTGAAAATTAAAACCGTCATCTATTATTTTTGCCTAACCACTGCAATCAGACACATCAGAGAGCTAAGCATTTCCAAAGCGATATATCATACAGGCTACATTTTTTTTTAGTTTTTTACATTAGGAAAGAAACAGAATGTAAGCTTCAATAGAATATCGTATTGCACTAAAACTGATTTGACGTGAATGCATTTCCTGCATTCGTTTGTTAAAGAGAAATCAGTTGCGGTCCATTTTATGCGTCTGTGTTATTGAGTTTCTGAAGGTTTCTCATTTATCATTTACTACACCTAAATAGTTATGAAGTTCATATGCACACGTGCCTCATTTTCAACTATTAATTGCATAGAATAAAAAAAATTGTTCAACTTAACATTTTTTAAATTTTATCACATAAAATAAAGATTGCAAATTCTAAATAAATTAAAGAAAACATATACATTTTTTATTATCTTATATTCTTATTATTTTTTTCTTATTTCTTATTTCTTATCTCCGAAAAAAAAATACATTTCTTCATTACGAAAATATAATGTAACTTAAAACAAACGGTTCTGTAATAACGGTTCTTTTATGCGTGTTTGACATTATGTTGTCAAACATGACGAATTTTGTAGTATTAATACTTTTATGCCACCGAAAATCATTTTCAACGCATTTTATTGGATAAAACCTTGTTGAGTTAAAATGTCAAAAATTTAGAATATCAGTAAATTATTACATATCCTAAAATTTAAAAATATAATTCTCTTTTATTTCGTTATTTTGTGAAATTATAGATCATTAAGAATAAAAAACTACTGCCTTAAAAAGCTAAAGTACAACTTATCTTTTTGGAAGCTAATAATAAAACAGGGAAGTAACAAAAAACTTCATGGTTCATATGAAGTGTATATGTGGTCAAACAGTAATTTCTACTGAAAATTGAGACGTTCACCTAACATACCCCTAACCATTGGAATCAGATTCATGCTAAGCTTTTCTGATATGATATATCATACAGGTTATATTTTTTATTTTCATATTAGGAAAGAAACATAATGTAAGCTTCACTAGAATATCGTATTGCACTGGAACTGATATGACATGAATGTCTTTCGTGCATTAGTTTGATCAAGAGAAAGCAGTAGCGGTTCGTTTTATGCGTGTGTTTTATTAAGTTTCAGAAGGTTTGTCATTCATTATTTTATAACTCCAAGTAGTTCTGATGATCATACACAGTCGTGGCTCGTTTTCAACTACTAATTGTATAGAATTAAAAATTGATAAACTTAATACTTTAAACTTAAAACTTTTTTTAAACTTTATCACATAAAATAAGGATTGCAAATCCTAAACAAATAATAATAAAAAAATACATTTTTTTATCTTATCTTCTTATTATTTTTCCTCTTATTTTTTATCTTAAAAAAATACATTTCCGCATTATGAAAATATAATGCAACTGGGAACAAAACTATGGAAAAGAATGCAATAACGGTTCTTTTATGCGTGTTTTATATTATGTTTCAAAAGTTTTGACATTTATAATTTATTAAGCCCAAATAGTTTTCACATTTTTATGCCAGAGATGCTCACATTCATCTCATTTTATATTATAAAAACTTCTTGAGATTAACTTGTCAGAAATTTAAAACCTCAATGAATGATTACAAATCCTAAAATAATAATTAAAAAAAATCCTTTTTTTTTTCTCATTTTGTGAAATTATAGATCATTATGAATAAAAAACTACAATCTTAAAAAGTTAAATTACAACATGCTTTTCAAAACTCACAAGAAAAAATGGCAGTAACAATAAATTTCATGCTTAATATACAGTTTATATACATTCAAACAGAATTTCTACTGTAAATTGAAAACTACACCTATCATTTTCCCCTAACCATTGCAATCAGACACACTCTAAGTTTTCTGATATGATATATCACATAGGCTATTTTTTATTATTATATTAAGAAAGGGAACAGAATGAACACAGCACTAGGATATTGCATTGAATTAAAACTGATGGGACATGAATACCATTCGTGTATTAGTTTGATCAAATGAAAGCAGTAGCAGTCCGTTTTATGCGTGTGTGTTCTAAAGTTTCAGAAAGTTTGTCATTTATTAGCCTCCGATGCTATTTCTTCCAGACAAGCTAAAAAGTGTCGTGTCAAAAATTGTGGCCCACTTTTTCGTAATCTGGATGTTAAAACAAGACATTCATACAAGTTTATTGTTAAAATGCAGAGTCTATAAAAAAGCGTTTAAACTAAAAAAAAACCGTTTTTAGCACTTTCCAACAAAGTTGAAAAGTGCTTATGCATTCGGTTTGTCTGGCCATTCGTCTGTCCGTCTGGCCAGATGGCCATCTGTCCGCACTCTAACTCTCGTAAATATACTCGGATTGCCATGAAATTTTTGGACGTTATTTAGGTTTACCCTAGCACGAACCCTATTGAAAATGAAGTTTCTACTGTGATTAATTTATTTACAGGGACAGTCAAAAGTTTTCCATTACATTACGGCCTATCGGGAATTTTTTTTTCAAATGAATTTAAACGTTTATAACACTTTCCAAAAGTTTGAAAAGTGATTATGAATTCGGTATGTCTCTCCGTCTATCAGTCTATCCGTCTGTCCGTCTGTCAGTCTGCCGCGCTCTAATACGTGTAAATATACTCGAATTGCCCTAAAATGTCTGTATGTTATTGACATTTACCTTAGCACGGACCCTATTGAAAATGAAGTTCCTACCATGGTTCGTTTATTTACGGGGAGAGTCAACAAATTTTCCATTACATTATGGTCTATGGGAAAAATCGTTTCAAAGGCGTTTTAAAGATGTTACACTCTGTCAAACATATTAAAATTTACATGCATTTAAGAGGTGCACTAAACTATGCATTCTATAAAATATGCGGTGAAAATATAGTATTATTCCTTTACAGGGACACACAAAAGAATTCCATTGGATATGGTAAAAGGGGAATAGTGTGCGACATTTTAAAAATATGTAAAACAAAATTGATGTATGCCACTGAGGCGTAATATAAATTATATGACACTCTCTTGCATAATATGAAGTACATTGCATTTGCAGGGACACACAAAATACTTCAAATAGTATATTCTTTCCGACGGACTGTATATGTATCCGATGATGGCTGATGGATGGATGTAATACATTTTAATTATGATATACGCATTTAAGTTTCACTAAATCTTTGTAAATTATAAAGGTGTGTATAAATGTTATAGTTGATATATAGGGCTATCCAAAAGAGCTCGCCAACGTTTTTGAGTATGAGCGTAAATTACTTAAAGGTGGTTCTTAAATAAGGTATACATTTTTATGCTGAATTCCATTCAATTTACAAAGAAATGTTTGCAAAATATAGACAAAATTATATACAGGGTCTTGCAAAGAATTGTGTACATGGACACCTATGAATGATAATTTATAACAATGTGATTTTTGTTGTTTAAGAGTTTTAGTTTAAAATGAATTTTAGCATTTTATTGACGCGTAATAAAGGTACAAGGTAAACTGCAGGGCTCAACAAAATTTTCAAGTATGTTTCCCATTTATTAGCACAAATTGCTCAAAAAGAAATTTTAAGCTTTTTTCTTGCTAAACATAAATTTTCCCATTTTATAATATGTATATCGACAGACAGATCAATTACAGGGCTGTTCAAAAGTATTGGAATACATATTTGGCTATATACCCTTACTTCCCTAATTAACGAAGTTTTTTTAAAGAATTCATGAAGTGTTGGAAAATGCTTCATAATCTATGCTTAACGCATGATTTTTCTTATTGATGAATCTGGTCAATGAAGAAGAAGCACGTCAAATTGTACCTCTTTATTATTGAGCATTTCCAATGTCATAGAGAGAAATTGCTAATCAGTTGGGTATTTCACGCCGTTCTGTTTGCTATTATATTGATAAACACAAGAAAAATTAAGTTAGTTCATTGCATTCTAAACGGGATCACCCTTCTAAGACATCTATCGATTTTTTTAGGTTTAAATCGGAGGCGAAACTAAATTCTGCAATGGCAGAGTCTACATTCAACTTGTTTTTTATTACGTTCATGTAGTTTTGAATCTTATATGGTAGTCGAGGCTTTTTCTCAACTACTAATTGTATAGAAGTGAAAAATGAAACCTTCACGTATTATTTTCCACTAACCATACGAAATGGATATCAAATGCACGCAAAGATATAAAGATATGATGTATCACATATATTTTGGAGGTATATTTTTTATTGTTACATTAGGAAAGAGGCAAAATGTAAACGTCATCAGAATATCGCGTTGAACTAAACTGATATTACATGAATGTTTTTATATTGCATTATTATTTCATGCGTAAACTGTAAAAATTTGCAAGGTAAAAAAAAAAAAAAAAAAAAAAAAAATTCTAGTACAATTGTATTCCAAGAAATTTTCATATAACGATAACAGAAAAATTTCATGAAACCGGGGAAGGTTTCATAAGTTTTTCTGTTACCGTCACATGAAAAGTTCTTGGACTGCAAATCTATTTGAAAAATCTAAGTAGCTGTACATTTTTTAATACAGTGTGCTTGATATTCTGTCTTATAAACTTTCTCATTTATTACTCATTTATTACTTTTATAAATTTAATTGTATACAAGAAATTACTTTAATTCCGGTTTTTGACGGATTTTCACGTGTTTGGTGTTGTAGATTCCAAAAAATATATTTTTACATAATTTTTATTTGCTAGGCTGTTAGTCTATCCTTCTATGACATAATTTTTCGGTCGCTCTATCTCCAGAACTAAGTTACAGTTTTAATAAAAAATTATATTCAGATCATATAAGTTATGATATTATTGATGCTGATTAGTTTTTATTATTAATTTATCAATAGGTTGCGCTGATATGCTACCATTTTTACGATTTCCACGTAAAAAGCTCAGTCTGAAGAAGTACTACACCGATTTTCTCCAAACTTCAGATTCTGTTAATCATTGAAATGAATGGATACTGTTTATATTTTGATGCCAAATACTCCACTAGTGACACTGCAATGCTGTTTTTGTTACGATATCGGCACCAGGTCTATCTCAAGACCTAACTCACAGATTTTTACCAAACTTCATAATCTGTTAGTCTCTGAAACAAAAAATATGCTATTTTTTGGTTGCTCAGTAGGTCAATTGATTCTACGCTGCATTTTTATGATTTTTCCAACAGCTCTCTCTCCAGAGCTAACGCACGGGTCTTTAAAAAACTTCAGTTTCTTTTCGTCCTAGAGATGAATGGATGGTGTAAATAGCTCAACATTTGGCGCTGCTTTGCTGTCTTTTTCACGATTTCTGCAATAACTCTATCTCAAAATTTGATATACGATGCCACGATTGAAAAATAAATATATTAAAAACTTTAAAAAAATATATAATTCCAAACAAGATTAGATAGAGCATTGAAACAAATTGTATTTAAAAGTATTTTTTTTTCTCCCTATATGACGATGTAAAATTGAAAATATGCAGTGATAAGAAGTTAAAATTGCAAAACGGAAATTTCATTTAAAATTTTTTTATAGTTGGTACAGGAATGTTAATGTTTAATCCACATTGAACGTAATATATGATTCTGATATTACGTAAGCAACTTTTTATCATTATAAGAATGATGTTTTTATTGTTATTATTTTTATTATTGAATTTATGTATGCCTAAAAGTTTAGTCTTTGAAAATATATTTTTAAAAATAATTGTTGTAATTTATTAAATTACGTATTTTTTTTTAAAGAAATTGAAAAATTAAGATTAATCAGTAGGTAAAAATTTTAGTCAACAAATAGTATGTTTTAGTAGCCTGGGCGACCTCGTGCGTGGGGATTGTCGGTCTCTGCCCATACACTGTATGGTATAATGGAATGGATTTCATTCAAATGTTTCGATAAATGAACCATTAATCCCATATTATTTATATACAATACCATAAACATGCAGAACTGGCAGATGAATAGACAAACCGAATGCATAAACATTTTTCACTAATGTTTGAAAATTTTAAAAAGTACTTATACAGTATTTAATTTGTTAACCATTTAAAAATTCTTTCACATACCAATAATATTTGTTGAAAAAAATACCTATTATAAAAACTTAAATATTTATGTAAATATATATGTATATTAAATTTCGGAAATTCTTGTGGTACTAAAAATTGGTTGAAGATATTTCACTTTGGTTTAAGAACTTTTTAATTTCCTGAATGCAAATTCGGTCTCGTAAAGTTCTGTATTGAATATAATCAAGTTTTCTTTTACTTTACATGATACCATACATTTAAAACGCTTATAAAAGCATTATTTGTATTTTATGAAGGGTATTACTGTTTAGGTATTTGCAGGATACTTTATTATACATATTTTCTTTTCCTATTCACACGTGAACCTTATGACAATATAAAAGGCTTTTCGTAAATGCAGGTAAATTTTGTTTTCTTTTAAGATTTTCTTGTAAACTTTAGAGAAAAGTAAGAGTAGTTAACTTTATAAAAGTAAATAATAAAATATTTTATAAAATGCATTGAGATTTTTCTAAATGCTACCATTTTGTGGAGAAACACTATCTTTAGAGGAAAGAAGTGCTATTTTTCCAGACTTTAAATATACTTCAAGGAATGGATGAGGCATTGTACATAAGTGCAGCACAACGTTTATGACAGCAATTTATTTTAAAATTGAGCATTGTTAACGAATATGTTTTTCAGTGGTAAACTAATAAAAATTTCTTATTAAAATTCCTTTATGCAAACTTTCTTGTAGAAGTTCACTTGAATAGAAACTTTGAAATTTCCAAAAGTATATGAGCATAGTATTTAAAATAAATATAATGTGAGATTACAAGAAAAAGCGAAAATCAGGAAAAAAAAAACTTATAAATTACCTGACGATTAGTAAAAATAAAAAGTAGTAACATTCAATTTTTACATTATTCAGTATTGTTTTCGAATATGGAAGATACATTGACCTTAAGAATATTAGAATTACACTTTGTTTTTCAATACTGTACTTATAAATATGATTTATTTTACGAAGTAACGATACAGGATAATATTGTTTTTTTTTTCAATTTAATGTACAGTGCCAGCAAAAAGAAAAAAAAAAACAGTAATAATATTTATTGGAAAATGCGAAGTTTTTGACAAATAGTCCTTTCTGATACATTCATTAATAATGCTTCTGTTTTATTTCTGCACTTGTTACTGTTGATATTAACAGCATGTCACATTAAAAATAATAAATATGAGACATTGCAGAAGTGTTTCTCGGCCTTTTTATCCGATTTTATTATTTTCGTCTATTAATATATGTGGTAAATCGATATTGTATTTTTAAGATAATGGCTAATTTACTGCAATGCTTGTAAATACAAAGCTTTGTGACTTACAGGGAAATTTCGTTGTAATAATTCCAAGGCACGGGTTTGTTCAACAATTGTAAGCATTTTGCGTCATTTGTGTGCAACAGATTTTTTTTTCCTCCAGAAAAAAAAAAAAAAAAAGAATTTAAAAAACTCCTCTTTTCAAATTAATAACAAAACTAATAACAATAATAATAAAGGTGGAAATCTAAATCTTGTTAAGCTGCAAGGGTAACCACTCCACGGGTAAATAACGGGTGATACAAATTATGACCGGCCTTTATTATTTAAATCTGAAAAAAAAGCATAAAACACTTGGACATTGAGAAATTAAAATTGCGGACGAAGTGTAATTTTTTCTGTCACTGTACAATCTATGGCATATTATTAAAAAAAAAAAAAAATCTGCAAAATGTTTATCTGCAATAAAACTTAATTTATTTTTGCGTAATAAGAGAGACTGATGATGTTAGAAAAAAGAAAAAAAAAACATAACTGTGTAGTATTTTATTTAAGTAACATTTATTCAGAGCAACAATATCAGTGTGAAGTAATTTATATACAAATTTAAAAATATTTACCTAAAAAATAGTAAAGCAAAATTTAAATACTATTCAAAAACACTGGATAATAAAATGAGCTGAAAAAGTTAGCTAAGATTTTTCATCCATACGCGATAGCCGTTCTGCGTACATATTCGGGAATATTGGGGAAGATATACATGAAACACTTATTGTTCATTAGCCAATACTCGGGGCTATAGCAGAAGGTTTCTTCGATCCCATTTAATTTCTTTTTCGCACTGAAAAAGGAAATATAGGATTCCTTGAAATGGCTGTATTTGGTTTGTGCGCCATGTTTGAGCACATTTGTGTGTTAAAATTTTCTGAAAGTTTTTAACTTATCTAATAAATTTCGCACAAAACATTTAATGTATGATTGTGCCCATACATGCATAATAAAATATGCATAATCGGATTTCTTCCTAATTCTTAATATAGGTTGAATCATGAGGCTTAGATACAATTATTTCTTTTATTCTAGAATAATAATAATTAAAAAAAATCCATCTGTTGGTTATAAATATAACTTTTGACAGAATAATTATTTTAGAAATTTTGTATTGTAATTTTTCATTTATTTTATGCAATAAAATAAGTGATAAAAATTAACAGATATTACATATATTATTTCTTAAAACACACACACATATCTTAATGTATTAAGCACAAGCAATATGTCCTTTTTTAACAAAGAACAACAATGAAATTTTCTGTTTATTTCTTATACATTACACAGAGCTCCTTAAAAAATGCTCCTATTGGAATTTGAATTTAATATGTTATATTTTATGCAAATGTTGCTATAATAAACATTCTAAAGAAAAAAGTGTTTAAGTATTACATTCATCATTCTTAAACTAATATCGGTTGCTCAAATGTGATTTCTAGTAAACATTCTTTAAATATTCAATGATTGTTAAAGCTGTAAAACTTATACAAATTAGAATAAAAATCATACTTTTTGCACAAAGACTTTTGTACATTGTGAAAGATTTACATAAAAAATTCTGCGAAAAATGCGATCAATTTTAAAAGCCATATCACGAGATTAGCTCATTTATTTTCAGCACATATCACAAATCGCTATAATAAAATAATAAGACAGTATTTCTACTTATTCTATTTAATATATGTGCGTGATTGTTTTGTACGTGGAGCAAAACAAAAAAAATTTCTATGTTATCTCTTAAATATGTTTATTTGCTTTCTTGTAAATTATTCATATATATATATATATATATATATATATATATATATATATATATATATATATATACATATATATTAAAAAAAAAGAATTAAATTTCTAGCAGTACTTAACGATAATGCTTCACTTATTATGGCACGATCTGGATGTTTTTCATGGTGCAATCCTAAGCATTCTATCAAAGAAAAAACTGCTAATATATTACTTTTATCATTCTTAAACTGATATCAATTACCTAAATGTGCTTTTCAGTAAACATTGTTTAAATATTTAATGTTTGTTAAAGCTATAATTCTTAAACAAATTAGAACTAAAAACATATTTTTTGCGCACAACATTTTGTACATTGCGAAACATTTACATAAAAAATTATTGCGAAAAATTTACATAAAAATTTATTGGGGAAAATGTGATAAATTTCAGAAGCCATATCACGAAAGTAATTCATTTCTTCCACACACATATAGCAAAACGCCATAATAAAATATTCATACAGTGCTTCTTCTCTTTCTATACAATATATGTGCATGATTGTTTTGTATGTATAGAAAAGAAAAAAAAATGTGCAACGTTATCTCCCAAAAAACTTTTTTGTTTCTTTTAGAATGTTTATTTTTCTTTTTTTCAGAAAAAAAAGAAATTTCTAGTATAACTTAACGATAATGTTTCATTTAATATGATACGAGCACGATGTTTTTCATGCATGAATTGACGAAATAAATAGTTTATTTTTATTCCATATTTTTTATTGTTATTTGCAGATTTGCTTATACATCACGTACGTACGCGAATATTGGTTTCTATTTTATTGAATCTATAAGAACTAAAATGATTTGTAAACATTCCCGGAAAACCTTGGTTTTGTCTTTCGTAAATTATTTTTTATTTTTATTTTTATTTTTATTTATTTTTACTTTTATTATTATTTTTTTTTTATAAAATGAATAA
Source organism: Maratus speculifer (assembly GCA_964019185.1). Taxonomy (NCBI): domain Eukaryota; kingdom Metazoa; phylum Arthropoda; class Arachnida; order Araneae; family Salticidae; genus Maratus; species Maratus speculifer. The sequence continues at coordinate 83,642,065 of OZ025292.1, read as the reverse complement.
GCTTGTAGCATAACGGACGGATAATGTTCCGTTTAATATTACACGAGCTGGTGATTTTCATGCATAAAGTAAAAAATAAATTAATAGTTTTATTTCACATCGTAATGTTGCTATTGATATGCTTACTTACCCCATACTTATGCATATATAGATTTCCATTTTATTAAATCTATTAGAACTACAATAATTTGTAAACACTGTAGAAAACTTTTCGTGCATTTATAGTAAAAATGAAAATATATATATATATATATTGTTTTCTTTCATAGTTTTTGTTGCTATTTATTTATCTCTTTAAGTGTCACATCCTCATGCATGTGTACACTGTAAAAAATTTACCCTTTTGCTGCATCGTCACTCCCACGCTTTTATAGAATATCTCTCTTTTGACCCCCGAGAATGCTCCATAACAGGGTGAAGTAATCGTTTTCTATAAAAGCGGTGGAATGACGATGCAGCAAAAGGGTTAATTTTTTTACAGTGTAGATTTCCATTTTCTTAAATCTACTAGAAATAAACTAATTTGTGAACGTTGTCTGAAAACAATTTTTTGGTCCCTTGTAAAATAATTTCTATTTTTTTTCTTTATTTCAGAAAAACAAATAAATGTGTAGCATAACAGAACAATAATGTTCCATTTATTATGATACGAGCTGGAGGACTGCCGTGTATGAATAACAAAAACAAAATAATTTTTTCGTTTTTATTTCATATTTTTTTATTGCAAATGATTGATCTTCTTACATGTCATAGATGTATGCATATATAAATTTCCATTTTACTATATCTGTTAGATATTAACTGTAATTTGTAAACAATGTCTGAAAATCATGCTTATTCCCCCGTTAGTAAGTTTCTATATATATTTTCTTTTTTTTTTTCAAAAAGAAATATTTAAATTTGTAGCATAAATAAACGATAATATTTCAATTGTTGTGGTATAAGCTTAAGGTATTTCGTATTTTAATGGTAAAAACGAAAACACTGTTTTTTTTTCATTTCATATTTTTTGTTGCTATTGGAAAATATGTTTAGTTGTTACATACTTATGCATACATATTTTAAATTTTTTAAAATATATTAGAATTGCCGTAATTAGTAAATATTGTCTAAAAACAACGTTTTTCTCTATAGCTTGAAATAATTTAGATAAAAAAAAAAGAGTAAAAGGTATTGTTTATTGTTGAAATTTGAGAATTTATAAGTCCCGTAAGAGAGCGTCGTCAACTCCCTTTGGGTTAAATGTGAAATTAACTGAATAGAGAACAAAATGTTTGTTTTTGAGTGTGTGAAAAAGAATGGCGGTCAGAGTGTTTGCTGCTTATCGTATGTGGTGAAAATAAAAAATACAGTCCTAATGTTTATTTTTTAAACTGTGTTTAGTGTGCGTTAATGAGTATTTTTTTTATACAAGTACATTTTATTAATTCCTCGTCATAGCATAAATGTATCGCAAATCTTATTTTTTGAAGGATTTTTATTTATCTTTTTTTTTTTTTTTTTTTTTTTTTTTTTTTTTTACTTTTTTAACCATGATTTTGTCAAAAGGCATTATTAGTGGGTCTGACATTTTAACGTTATAGCTACAATATTTCATATTTTAATTTATTGTAATGATTTTTCAACTCATCTATCATAATACAAAAGTTTGGAGAATATCTCTGTTATTAAAAAAAAAATAAGTTAACAAGGTGATTCCAGGAATAACTTGACTCAGGATCTCACTTTTTGAATTAAAACACCTTTATTTTCCTATAAAACGATACTCTGAAGTTAAAAATCCGCCGAATTCTTTGAAGTCACAGCTGACTCAAACCTCTAAAAAAGTTCATTGTTGGTGTACACAGAGGTGATTAGTAAAGAATCGGTAATATTAGTGCATCAGACTATAAACTCACATAGCATTTTCAGTTCAAAATAATATCGCAACAGTTTTGCTTTGGAAACGTGCAAATTTGATAAAGTTGAGAATGACAACTATAAATGTAAAAAAAAAAAAAAAAAAAAAAAAGTGAATTTAGTTAGTACTTTGAACTTGGAATTAATTTGACGTACAAAATTAATTTTTGCTGAATCAAATCTATTGCAAATATAAAGTGATTTTTACAAACCGTAATTTTTAAAGTTTGCAATTCAATAAAAAATCGTGTGCTTTTATGATAAAATACATTGAAAACATAATAAATACATTCCTTTATTTATAGAATTTATGAATAATAAACGTTTCGTTTAATAAGCTTAATTAGTATAATAATAATGCATATTGCAACTATCATAAATTATTTTTAAATGAAAACAGAATCATTTACACTTACATAAGGTTTTTAAACATTTATTCGCTACTGTAAAGCCACAGATACACTTCTTTAACAGCTTAAAATAAAGCTTATAAATATTTAAGGTTAATAGTTATAAATAATAAAAAATAATAAAATGTATGAACATTCTAAACTGAATTTTGTACATTGCGAGAAATTTACATACAGTTTTGATGACGAACAAAATTATCAATTTGAAGAAAACACATAAAGAGAGAAGCTTGATTTTTTGCCACACATATTTCAAATCGCTGATATAAAATATTCATATTATAATTTCCTCTCATTCTCTAAAATATGTGCGTGATTGTTTTACGTGTGTAGCATGAGAGAAAAAATATGTAGGTTATATCGTTGCAGCGGGCTTTGCTATGAAGCAGTGTCTATGATTTTCTTTATTATCGAGAAGTAAGTATTCAATTTCTGGCACTTCTGGAAATAAATATGTTTCTTTGTAGGCAGTGCGATCTGAAAGCTTTTTGTGCATTAGCTTGATGAAAAAAAGCTGTGATTATGTTTTTAATTTTAAAGTCCTTTTTGTTTCATACATTTTTATCAATTTGCTAGGACGTCAAATAATTATTCGTACTTATGAATTCCTATACTGATTTGAAATACGAAAATATGGTTTAGCATTATCTAGTTGCAATCTGTTTCCTAGTTTAAAATAATGTGTGTATCCGAAAAAAAGAAATACCCCCCACCCCCCCAAAAAAAAGAAGAAAATGTAAACTAGATCCTAAAATTAAATGCTAAGAATTGAAAAAATTTTTCATAATAATTGGATAAAAAATACATTGTAAATTTCTTCTTGAATACCCACAATCATTTCTCGGAAAACTTTTATTTATTTTTATTTTATTTTTATTTTTTGAGTAAAAACTTGATTTTAAATAAATTGAAATTATTTTATTATCTGTATTTTCGTTCAGCGTTTATGCAAATTAAATTGCTTTCATTAATGACACTTATGGTTCAAATATGGTCAGCAGCATAATTCTAAAATTTAACTTGGCAAATATCTCCATGATGTTTTGTGTTTCATACAGAATTTTCATTTAATAATTTTTCTATTCATCTGTCATAAAAATATATAAGGCGAACTGGTTAAAAAATATATAGGGGACATGCGTACAAGGCGCTAAAGGTAGCGCTAATATTTCGCATGTTATGAAAAAATTCGGAAATGGTCCCTACGTCTCCTTTGCAGAAGGGCTCTTTTTCATCTGAATCACAAACAATTGCTAAAATTTAAGTTATTCTGTTTGTAGACTTTATCTCCGGAAGAAGCACAATAGAGTCAACCCAGATCTAAAATTTTCAAGGTTAAATCTTCGATGTGATAACTAAATATTTATTAGAATGTAGTTTTTATATTACATAAATTTGTAGTGAATTTCATGTATTTTCAAAGTCCTATAGACGATCTTGTATGTGTTCGCGAGATAATTTGCTGTTTAAAATATACTCAGAAGTAAGTACACCAGGTAAGTACACAATAACACCATTCATTGACGTTATTACACCGGTTAATTTTTTTTCAGTGCTGAAATATATTCGAAAAGTTTTTATCTTTTATTTTATGAACGAGGGAGCATTGTAATTTTTGAAAACGATAAAGGATAAAGTTAAATTTTTATGTTCTTAGTACTGCTAATGTTTTTCACGTTACAATAAAAAAGTTTTAACGGAATATTATTGAATCCTGATATTGCGATTAATGATAAATAAGATAAACAAGAGTTTGCATCATTTTAAGTAGATAACTTACATGCCATTTCTTGAATCATATTTTATAGTTTTGTTTACAAGGCGTTATTACCCTCATAAGTGAGTAATAACGCCAAACAGCATATGTCAAGAAATCATGCAAGGACACTTTAAGAATAATGTGCTTTTGTACATCTGCTAAAAAATCTTTTCTGCTATATATAATCAATGAGTTGTTACATCATATCCTAAATTTGTTGCATTGAAATAAATATATAAAATATCAGCTATACAAATGCTTGAAGCATTAATTTTTCAAGACACTTTATTTTTATTTCAAAGAAAATAACAAAATGTATAAAATTTCATTCTCATTCTCATTTTTTCTGATCTATAATTCTGCATTTTATGTAATAAAATTTGGATTGCATCAGTTTATATTTGATCAGATGATTTCCGTAGGCTATTCTGATTCCTACAGCTGATATTATGCATTTCATATTGTAATCACATATGTTGAATTTTAAATCCACATTCAACTTGATGTATGCATCAGTTATATTGAATTACAATGCATATGGTGATTTATTTTACTGCAAATAAGTTTCAATAATTATTTTTATTTATTTGGTATATATAATGATACTTCTAGAAAGTTTGAATGATGTTGTTTCAACAAATATGATACGAGACAAATGATTTAGATGCTTTATTTTGCTAAGGAAAGGGCGTAGTATTTCTCCTCGTACGTATGAATTTATGTCCTTACATGTTATCATAAATTTATTCTTTTATGTCATTAAATATTAGTCAGATTTTCTTAAAATGTCATTAATTTAGAAACAGTTTCTTACAATGCAAGTGTTGATTAATTTTTACTCTATATCAGGTTCAATAATTATTTTATTTTTTCGGTAAATATAATTGCTTGAAATTGCTGAAAAATTCGGTAATTACTTGAAAAAATATGATGTGAGACGACTGACATATATTGATTATTTTGTTATAAAAAAGACACATGGTTTCTCTTTGTCATAACCATATCAAGAATGTCATCATGAATTCAAACTTTTTATGGGACTTACAATTTATTTTTGCGTTAACATTTTTAACCTTTTTTGGAGAAGGAGTCACATAGGAAAATACTTTTAATCTTAGTCGATTTTTTAATTTAACATTTCATAGTAGAGCGCGTGTATATTATGTGAATCTCCTTGTTGTGTGTCATTTGTATTGACTACGAGATGATTTGTATTTTTATATTATGATTATTGTTTTTATCTGAATTGGCTCTGAAACATGTCCAAACCGAATCATTTGTTTTAATATAATGTATAACACTTTTCTTAAGTAATAGTAAATGTTGTTTCATTTTTTCAAAAATCAATTTATTTGGCAACAATTTATTGCAATACAGAGGTAGATTTCATTCAGTCTAAATCAGTTTCATTAGATATTTTTATTTATTTAGGAAATACAATGGTATCTCTTGAAAGAATAATGGATGTTGTTTCAACAAATATCATACGAGATAAACGATTTACCTGTTTTATTTTGTTAACGAATCAGCGGTCTAGTCTTTCTACTTTTCGTAACTATAAATTCATACGTTTTTATGTTGGTAACATTTAACTTTTGTGAGCAATTGCAATTTCGACATAAGAAATTCTCAAAATTCATTTTATTTGTCCCTGCTAATTTGAAAGATGTCAACGAGAAAAATATACGATACCATACATTATAAACCACCAAATCATCTAGTAATGTAAAAAGCTAGAAAATAAATATTTTTATGTTATTTAATACAATTATAATTAGAATGATGGCCTTATCAACAAGAAATATTTGAGTATATAAATAATAAATTACAAGATGCCATAATAAATATAGATTTTCAAAAGGCATTGCAATTTGAAGCGTCCAATAAGTTTCTGTGACCTATTTGCCTTGAACAATACAGTGAATAAATACTACAAAAAACAATTACAAATAAATAACATCAGTTTAACGATATTTTGTCCCTTATTTGTGTTATTTATATAATATACTACTGAAGTAACTATTCAGTAAGAACTGAACATATGTAACAAATTTTAAACAAAAGCATAACTTTTCAGATTCTATTTTGTACACTGTAAAACATTTACACAAAATGTTCTGGTTCGCAAATGATGAATGCCTAATGTAGTTTGTGTTAATTATATAATGTACTACTGAATTAATCACTCGATAATCACTGCATATATATAAAAAAATTTAAAAAAACCGTAACTTTTTAGACTGTATTTTGTACACTGTAAAACATTTACATAAAAATATGTTGGGCACAAATCATCAATCCCTAAAGCCATATCACGAGAGAAGCTCATTTCTTTTCCAGACGTATATCAAATCGCTCATATAAAATATTCATGCAGTATCTCCTCTCGTTTTCAAAAATATGTGCGTGATTGTTTTCGTTGTGTTATAGAGAAAAAAAAATATGATTTATATCTGCTCAGTAAGCTTATTTGCTTTACTGTAAATCAGTGTCTATATGTTTCTTGTTGTTTTTGTTATTGCATATTTCGGGGAAAATATCAAAATTCTAGTATGTCTGAACTATTATGTTTCATCCAATATGATACGAGCTGGATGTTTTCCGTGCATTAGCCTAATCAAAAGAGCAAACAAGTGATTTTGTTTTTTATGAATTTTGTGCCTATGATTTATCCATTTATTTATTTACTTTGTATTGCTTATGTAGTACTATATGCTATTTGCTCACATATCACGTTTGTAAATATAAGCGTTATAATATGATAGTTTTTAGAAATGTAATAGGATAGTAATATTTTTGTGAAAAATATCAGGTCATATTTGATTTAAATATATAAGTATACACATATTATGTGTAATATTTATATCGATATACATATATACATATTATCGTAATAAAACTTGATTCATTTTTTATAAGAGCTAGTGTAGTTTTCAGTAATACCTTCAGTATGTTTTACTTGTAAACTATGAATAGAGTCTGCATATTTTTGTTTTATTCGGGATAAAAGAGCAAAATATATATCATGTGAATTGGAAAAAGATTTACAGAATTTGTAATAAATGAATGAGTTCATCTGCAATAAAACTTAATTTATTTTTGCGTAATAAGAGAGACTGATGATGTTAGAAAAATCTTCAAAAATATTATTTCTTTTACTATAAATTAGAGTCATTATTTTGTTGTTTTATTTCAGTATAAAACAATAAAAATTTACCATGTTCATAGAAAAAAATATTAAAAAGATTAAAGAAGATTTTATAGATTATATTTACTGAAGTAACCATTTGATAAGCACTTCATATATAAAACAATTTTGATAAAAAGCATGACATTTCAGACTGTATTATGTACACTGTAAAATATTTACATAAAACTTTGTTGGCCACAAATCATCAATCCCTAAAGCCATATCACGAGAGAAGCTCATTTTGTTTCCAGACGTATATCAAATCGCTGATATAAAATATTCATGCAGTATCTCCTCTCGTTTTCAAAAATATGTGCGTGATTGTTTTCGTTGTGTTATGAGAGAGAGAGAAAAAAAACATTATGATTTATATCTGTTCAATAAGCTTATTTGCTTTACTGTAAATCAGTGTCTATGTTTTTGTTGTTTTTGTTATTGCATATTTCGGGGAAACATCAAAATTCTAGCATGTCTGAACTATTATGTTTCATCCTATATGATACGAACTGGATGTTTTCCGTGCATTAGCCTAATCAAAAGAGCAAGCAAGTGAATTTTGTGCCTATGATTTATTTTCTATTTCTTATGTAGTACTATTTGCTATTTGCTCACATATCATATTTGTAAATATAAACGTTATTATATGATAGTTTCAGAAATGTAATTGGAGAGTAATATTTTTGTGAAAAATATCAGGTCATATTTGATTTAAATATATAAGTATATATATTATATGTAATATTTATATTGATATTCATATATACATATTATCTGTAATAAAACTTGATTCATTTTTTCCAAAAGAGCTAGAGTAGTTTTCAGTAATATCTTCACTATGTTTTACTTGTAAACCATGAATAGAGTCTGTATATTTTTGTTTTATTCAGGATAAAAGAGCGAAACATATCTCATGTGAATTGAAAAAAGATTTACAGAATTTGTAATAAATAAATGCGTTTATCTACAATAAAACTTAATTTATATTTGCGTAATAAGAGAGACTGATGACTTTAGAAAAATCTTCACAAATTTTATTTCTTTTACTATAAATTAGAGTCACTATTTTGTTGTTTTATTTCAGGATAAAACAACTAAACATTTACTATGTTTATAGAAAAAATTATTAAAAAGAATAAAGAAGATTTTATAGATTATATTTTACTGAAGTAACCATTTGATAAGCACTGCATATATAAAACAATTTTAATAAAAAGCATGACTTTTCAGACTGCATTATGTACACTGTAAAAGATTTACATAAAACTTTGGTGGTGCACAAATCATCAATCCCTAATGCCATATCACGAGAAAAACTCATTTCTTTTACAGACGTATATCAAATCGCTGATATAAAATATTCATACAGTATCTCCTCTCGTTTTCGAAAATATGTGTGCGATTGTTTTTGTTCTGTTATAGGATAAACAAAAAATATAATGATTTAGATCTACTCAATAAACTTATTTGCTTTACTGTAAATCAGTGTTTGTAGGCTTTGTGTTGTTTTAGGTAGATTTCGTATAAAATACTACCTATTGCATTCTCTCCCATGTTGGAATTTCTGAAAAATTTTTGCAGATCTACACTGATCATGACTCCTAGACCCCAAAATTTCCATCAGTAAATAAAGTTTATCTATCTATCTATCTATCTATCTATCTATCCATCTATCGGTGTGTGTCACTATATTCTGGACACGATAACTTCCATAATTATGTTTAGATCGTCTTCAAACTTTTACATAAAATCAAGAGGCATACAATCTCGGTCGAAATCGTTAATGAGCAAAATCGGACCAAGGGGATGGAAATAGGGAAGGACATCAACCTAGAATGTTTGACTTTCATTTTTAATGCACTACTGTCTAGAGTAACGTGGACTGACATCCTACAGCCACATGTTTCGCCCAGGTAACTTTATCGGAAACAACATCTAATTTGTCATGCAGACAGAATGAGCTGCAGTTATTGAAACTCTATTTATACTATGGACACGTAGATTTACAATTATTTTTTTTTTACTCAAATGCACTAGATAAATTATTCGTGATGGGTATTTTTTACAAGGTGTATAAATCAATTAAAACTAATTGTGTAAGTACGTGGTAATCGCTTAAATATGTTTCCATTATCTGTGGTTTATTTTTTTGAGCTGCATACAACATGACAAGATGTTATCACGAATAAGGTTTTCTGAGCGATATTTTCCCAACGGGTGTAAGGCCAGATAGTACAAACTATAGAACATAGAGAATGTAAGACAAAAGTTCTGGACTCGATTCCCTCAGTTGACGTGTTTTAGATCAACTTAAATATTTGAAATGGTATATTAACTTCCCAGATCAGTATGATTGAGTTACTATTAAAGAATGACATGACAATTTGAATTTTGTATTACTTTGGTCTCACACTATTTCGAATAAATTTATATGCATGTTTTACAAAATCAGTTTTACTTTACATATCACAGATAGTTATACTAGTAAAATTTATTTGCGTCCGAATATAATTGAATAAATTTGGTCAAAATATTCTTCATAAATCTCTCCAACTAAATGGAGCTGGTATAAAAACCTTCAAAGTCATATACGTCATTTGTACAAGCATTGGTGAAAGACACTTTTAAAACGAGAGTTTTTCTGAAAGTAAAACTCTCATTTAGTTTTAAATAAAAAAAAATTATGAAACAAATATTAGATATATCTTAAAACTTGAGACTTTCATTACATTTTAAGATAAAGGTAAAACAACTGTTATAGTATTTTACTAATTTACAACGTACGTCTACATAAATTTCGCGCGACTGGATTGATATACCCTTTTATGTCATTTTAAATCGACACCGTTAAAGAAGAGTCACAATGCAAGACACTTCCGCATCTGATTGAAGACGCCACACTAGTCACTGAAAAATCCCCAGATCATAATATTAAGCTTACGGAGGCGATACCTTTAAATATCTCGCTCATTTTTTTAAATTTAACATGTTTATTTCCATAGTAGAGCTGAGGACAATCTGCAACCGGGCTAGTTTTTACTTTTTCAATTTTGGTTTTAGATTTAAAAAAAATACTTTAACTTTTGGCACCGGTTTAAATCGGTTGTGAAATTGAAACTATCCTAATATTAAAAAAAAATCGAAAAAGTAAAAACTAGCCTGATTGTGGATCGTCCTCAGCTATTCTATGCAAAAAAAGCATGTATAAATATTAAAATATGAGCGAGACATTTGAAAATAACGCACCCATAGACATAACATTATCATCCATAGCTTTTTTCAGTGACTAGTCTGGCGCCTGAAGAAATGAAAATCACTCGGCTTCCCGTCTGTTATGCTGACAAAAGTTGTTCGTTATTATAGGAAAACAATTCAATTGTAAAGTTTGATTATAGATCGGAATTGCTGGCTGATATCTTTCTCTTCACTCACAAGAAGTATCAATTCGAATACATGACAGCACTTGGATTAATCGTGGCCTTTCAGAACGACTATGAATTGCAAAATACTGTCAAAAGTCGGCTAGCCATTTAAAAGTTATTTTCGTAATAATTTTTCTACTAAACTTTAGGCTTCACTGCAATATAAGCTGTATTTAAGGTGATATAATTCGATAGATATAATAAATTTTCCAATGCATTTAAGAATGATTAATATTCACAAGGATTACACTCGTATTTGCAATTAACTTTCTTTTTTTTTAATATTGAAAATATCATATTTTCTAATCATTTCAAACAAAATGAGAAGAAAACAACATTACAATTTTACCCTTTTGCAAGACCCACAGAGAGTTATATGTCAATGCTGCAAATTTTTTGAAGAAAAAATATTTGATTAAGTAAAATATTTCACTCCAAATGACTGTCAAGTTATATATTTTTTGTAGTGAACTGTGATTTCAAGAAAACATTTTGTAACTGTAACAACAAAAATTGGTGTAACAAATACACGTTTGTAATGTAAATAAAAAAAAGTCTGTAAGATTACTTAAGAATTTTTGACAAAAGTGGCATAGCTAGAACATTTTATGTAACAGTAACAGGGGTCGCAGATAACATTTTAGCAAAATTACTGTAAATTTAGTTGATTATTTTTTAAACACCTATAGTTTTCTGTAATAAAAAAAAAAAAAAAAAAAAAAAAAAAAAACAAGTTTTGTAAATTGACATTTTTTATTCTACAAATAAAATTTCAGTAAGTATACACGTTTCTGTAACTTTATATCTGTAAAATTATAGTTTTTGTTTCTTTTTTGATAGTGTAAGACAAATGCTTAAACATAAAACGGACTATGTTGAAAAATAGAAAAGATTTGATTGCTTTAGATATACGTAATAAAATATTTATTTCTATGTAGATTACTTATTTATTATCAATTATGCATGCATTGTGTTTTGTCTTATTTTCATCATTTTATTTATCTGCGACGCTCTGTTAATAAAAACTAATAGATAAAATACCAATCAAAAACAGGATATATGTACATGCAAATAGTACGTCAACGGAGATTTTGCAATAATTTTTAAGTTTATTATATCAGAAAATACCTAAATTATACAAGGAAAATTCAGTGTATCATGCATTCAGTGTTTTAAAGTTAAAAATATACTAACATACATTTTTAGTTCTAAAGTGGTTCAATGACATTTTAAAGTTCAATATTGAGGTTAATGAGACATTCATAGATAAAAGTCTGCCTGAGAGGTCTTTTATCTAAAAGCAATTTTTCTTGAATAGTGAAAATTTATCATTCTGCCATTTATTAAGCGAGAGGGTTGTTCTTTTTAAGTAGCGTGATTTGATATTAGTTTAACATTCCAAAAATATTGAAATATCTTTATTATTTTTGAAAGAGGATTTTTTTCATTTTTTTTTTCAGATTACTTTGATATTTTGCGAAAATTGTCGAACTTTCGAACTATGGTAAAGGGTTATTAAAAGTTAAATGATAGAATGGGTTTCATGTACAGCTCTATTTTATTATAAATTTTTAGAAGCTTTTTATAGAAACATAGCACTTCGCAAAAGAAAGATTTGAAGAAAAATTTATGAAAGAAAATTTATACGTTGTAATGATATTAAGTTGTTTGATTTATTTTTTGCAAGGCATTTAATAGAATTTAATACTCGCATCTAAACAATAAACAAATATTAACCTCTGCGAATTATAAGTTAAATTTCTACCTTTTTATTATAAAGAAATTTAAGAATGTAAACAGTGTACTTTAAAAATAGAACAGATTGATTCCACTTAATGTAGTAGAATTCGACTATCTGGGATAAATTTGTCCCAATACATATGATAACACGATAAAGCAGCAGCCCCGAATAATCAGATTTGTGATGGAAGATACATTTTGAATTGTGTGCTTGTCTTTATAATTAATATTCCGTTATCTATGAATGTCTGATGTTTGGTTAATACAAAACTATCATGTTTAATGAATTTCAAAACTTTATTTACTACTACATCGCAATTTCATTAAAAATATATATCTATTTCTTCAATTTCTATTGTTTTAAAACAATTAAAAAACATGAGTTTTTATAATTTTACCTGAATTGCGTGAATACAAATAAGAAAAATAAATCATTTGGATTTAAATTTACATAAATAGCTCGGAAATTATTTTTATTCCAGTTTAATAGCTATATTAACAGATATATAATAATTATATAAACAAATAACATATCATGTGATAAAAACAAATTTATGACAGATATTTACAGTATGAACAAAAAGACACATAAAACATCTCGAAAAGAAAAAAAAACTTTGGACAGTAAATATACAGAATATAGTTCATATACAAATCAAAAGCAACTTATTTCATGGATAAATTCGTTTTCATGAATTAATTGACTTTTTACATATTTTCAGAGAATATGTCTTTTAGGTAAATTTTTCTAAAACACTGTTGAATATATCACCTTAAAATTATTTGTTGTATCAGAAAACATTTTTTTCTTGAGAAAAATAAGAAGCGATTATTTTTTGGCTTAAAAGAAAGAAAAAAAAATAATTTTATTAAGAAACTTCGAAACTCCTAAGAATTTTAACAGCTTTTTTTTTTCATTATTTTAAGGAATTTTTCATTCAGACCTAAAATATTAAGTATTTTTAGGGAAACAATTTAACTTCAATATTTTGGAAAATTTCAACACTTTACTTAAGACAGAATATTAGAAAATTGTCAAAGCATAATAAAACGCATTTCGAAAAAAAAAGACGCAAAAGGTATATATATATATATATATATATATATATATATATATATATATATATATACAACCGCAGGGTGTAAAATATATTATTTTAAAACCTTCCAGCACTATGATTTTTTTTATTCATAATCATTTAACATCGTAGTCTTTTACCTATATTTTTTTATGCCGATAACTAAAAACTAAAAACTTTTATTCCTTTTATTGTGCATGCACCCTTAAACTATTTAAAGATGAAATTAAAAAAAAATCTGATTGTAAATAGTTATCATAGTCAATTTGTAATGCATACAAATTATGATGTTCGCTTTTTACTTAATAGCTTTAAATATCGTAAATTGGGGAACTTTGAAATCATGGTGTAACTGTCTCTTTGTAGGCAAAGGGGATTGTTGTATATATATATATATATATATATATATATATATATATTCATTTATTAGTGTGTTTTATAAAGATGAATATCCTCGCTTTTCCTACAGGTCTTAGGCATAAAGGAAAACATGAGGACCCAAGAAAAAAAAGCATAAAAAACATAAAAAAACACCTTAATTGGAAGAAGGTTGATATCTCTATATTGACTAATAACACCCCAGGTGACACATGATGAGTGTTTTCACACAGAGAAAAATACTTTGGAAAATCATGTATTTTATGCAATAAATCATAAAATGTAATTCTTCAAATACCCCTAGGTAATGTGAGGGGTCTTCCTTTTTTATATTACACTGATATCTAAAATAACTTTATTATAAATCGTCTATTGTGAGGATTTAAAGTATATTTGTAGTTAGATAATAAAGTAACCCCGAACTCTGTCATCCTTTTCGTCTTTTTTCTCTTTTTTAATTGCAATTTTTTTTTGTATACATTTTAATTCACTTTTCTATTTAAAGAGATCATTATGCCTGTACCAATTTGAGATCTAAAAAAGTGTTGTGCACGAAAATGTGTGTAAAACGTGTCAAAGTACGGTTTACGATAATATCTAGAAGCATTACGTTTTTTGCAGCAATACAATACACAATTTTGAAGAGGATAATCATCTTTGTCATACATATTATAACATATTATTGCACTATCAATATTCTAGACTTAGACAACGTATGAAGATGTAGCGTAAGTTAGCATTGTTATAAACACTATTCGTAATAGACTTATCAATTTGTTTTTAAGCTTTGAGTGATATTTTCTTTATTATTTAGTACACAGGGAATTATTTGTAACCATAGTAACCAGAACTAACAATTTTTTATTAAAAATCATAAAAGTAACATTAAACCAAATAATATGCCAACCAACCCAAGTCTAGCATTTTTGTAAAATTATTTTATAATATTAATTAGTGAATTTATTTATTATACCTTTCAAGTATAGTGTATACCTGATAGTATATCAGGATATAGTATGATCAGGTATAGTACAGTATTAATAGTAAGTTTCTTTTAATTGAATAGTATTTTCTTTCAACAAATATTTTTTACTATTTTTATGTAGTAAGGTTAGTGTGTGTCTATGCAATTATATAAATGTAGACTCGTTAAAGTTTACGCATTTAGTAATAATAATAATAATAATAAATACTTGCTAATTCTCTTTGCACCTTCGCGAAGATTTATTTTAAACATAGATTTCACTCTTAAAATTTAAAATAAAAGTTTCTTTCCAGTACCTATAATAAAGTGAAAAAAAGTATTATAAAGTTGTAATATCGGCTAAATCTTGTTATACTATAATCTTTACTAAACATCTCCAAAATAACTTCCTTAAATTATTTTCATATGAACATGAGTTGAATGGTACGCAAAACAAGAACATTTGTTATGTTTCAGACAATGAGATATTCGTTACACTCTACACTGTAAAAAAAAAGGGTCGATCTACTAAAAAAACTTTAGTGATCCTTGTAATTACTAAAAAATTTTTAGTAATCTTAGTCGGTTACTAGAAAATCTGTAAGAATTACTAGAAAAAAGTTAGCAATGGATAGAGTTAATAGTTTTACATTTTTTAATAGCTATTACTTAAACGCACTTGGTGTGGCCTCGATAGCATAGTGGTTATAGTAACGGACTCCAGGCTAAAAGGTCCCGGGTTCGATACCGGACGGTGCCAAATACGTCCCGAATGTATGTAGTGTAAGAACTCGTTAATAAAGGGAGTATGAAAATCCTGTAAGAGCAGGTAGCAATTTTTTGGTGCTGCCATCTATTGCGGTTTTGCCGAAAATCTATCGCTTCAGAAGTTTGGATGCACCTCGAAGGAAGCTCCTGTCCTTCGGTCGCACGTAAAGGTTATTAAAAATAATTTTGGAGCTATTACTAAAATTTTCTTGGTGGCTCATACAAAAAAATTTTAAATTAGTTATACAAAAAATTCTTTTGTTCAATTTACAAAAGAAATGCTTGTTTCACTTGCAAAAAAAAAGTTTGTAATGGTTACTAAAAAATTCTGTGGAATACAAATTTACTAAAGAATTTTTAGTAACCTCTTGAATTTTTTTTTACAGTGTAGTTAATCTGTTTGGATTGCTATTGTTAATGTTATTAACGTAAGAGTATTTTTTTCCTAAAAATTGAAACAAATCGGTTGAGAGAAGGTTCGTAACCGTAGAAAAATATACTTACATCTCAATAACTTTCGTGGAACTACATTTTAAGTAAATGCCAATGGTTTTATTCTATCATGTACTTTACTTTCGTATGTATTACACAACTCATACTAGATAATAACCTAACTTTAAATATTTAAATAATAGCGTTGCATTATGCATATATTATACAATTAATACTAGAGAACACCGTAACATAAAATACATTAAATAATACCGAAGGATAGATAAATTCTCATTCGAGATACACAAAAAGAGAATTTTTATCAAACTGCAAAATCCGGCTATTGTGAGAATTATTTTGAAACAATGAATATTCATTTATAAAAAAACTTCGATGAAACTAAAAGTAATCAATCAAATTGTGGAGGCAAAGAAAAAAATATAAAAATTTATTGCAGCTTAAAGAAGGTTTTTTTCAAGTATGTGCTTCAGACCATGAAAAAAATGTAAAAATTTCCTTTTAAGTCAAAGATTTTAAATAATTCATATCATGCATTTTTTTCGTTACAGAGCAGAAAGAGTGATTTACACCGAAAGAGCCTTTTGATAATATCAAGTGACTCTTAAAAGTTTAATATTTTTTAAGAATATTTTTTTTAGAGTACGTAATTTTATACCAGGAGAAAAAAGATTTATAATATGCTATAGCATTTTGAAACAGTTCTAAACATTTTAGAAATAAAAAAAAAATATCTCAAATCTGTATGGAAACACTGCTATTCTTTTAATTAATTCCTGTAGATACATCAAACAAGAAAGAAAAATTCTGCTTGAAACTTATAATATGCAACACTTTTCAATTTTCTTTTGTAATCTTTAAGAAAATTTCGTATTGTACATTAAATAAGAGACGTAAATAAACATTGCAGGAAACAGCTGAACATTTGAAAAACTGAGTTTAGAAGTTACCTGCCACAATCAAATTATGTATTCCTATTTTTCAGAACAATCCTGTATTTCAACTTTAGGTTGATAAATATACTATAGAGTGTGAAACTCTAGTAAAACGCATTACAAAGAGAAAGTATACTTCGAGCAATTTACATAATAAATAATAAATAAATAAAACATATTTGAATACTTTTGTTCAGTACTATAATTTACCTAGTGCGTTTAAAACATGCTATTATTTAGCTAAAATGTAATTCACACTAAAACACATATAAAGCTGTTAAAATCCTATTTCCAGAAATTGACATCTGTAAAAACCAATTTATCCAATTCTTTGCGTGGTCCTGTATATTTTTATTATAATTCTACAAACATTTTTTAGGAAAGCCTATGCAGTTCAGCATAAAAATTAATTTATCATTTAAAAAACCACTCTTACGCTCATACTCAGTAAACTTTACGTATTATTAAGTGTAGCCCTATAAGTAACTATAATATTTATACACACCATATAGTTTGCATACATACTGTGAAACTTAAAATATGATATTTTAATCAAAAATGCATTACCCTCTCCATCGGTATTACACAGTACTTCAGATAGAATGTACTATCTGAAATCTTTTGTATGTCTCTGTAAATTCTATAAAATTCACACTGTGCGTTCAATAACTTATAGTAAGCCTAAGCGATGTATAACAATTCCATTATGTATAAAAAATTTTAACATATTCTCAGTACGTCGCACCCCCCCCCCCCCTCCAATTAAAATCCCTTTAATTAAAAGGAAATTAATGGAAACCTGTTTAGAGGTGATTGTCACTTAGAAAATATACACATATAGTTCAATGATACGCAATCTTTTAAAAGCTAATCAAATTAGCGTGATTTTAGAGTTTGTGGTGTCTCAACGGGGGTTGACGAGCCTAGCTCATTGAGGGCAGAGGTTCCTAGTCATATTGATAAAAAAATTAAATGAAAATTAATAATTAAACGAAATTGAATAAATTAAAGCAAAGTGAAGTAAAAAATACTTGTAACTTTCCTACTAATACAAATCTTTTCAGATTATGCAAATAGTTGCATAAATGAATGTAATGATATTACGTGTTATTTGTATCTGCTGTATTATAATAAAAAGGAAAAAACAAAACATAAGTGATAAAATATAATTTAATTATTTTTCTCCTGTTATATCTGCATTGCTATTTTTTAAAAAGAAATGCAATTGCATTATTTACAAAACCTAGATTTAACAGAAAACCGTGTAATTTTAGCTAGTTATTGCTGATTTTTAAATAAATAATACACCAATAGTTTGTTGAGATTTAATATCGCAGTTCTTTAAATTTATATTTAATAGCATAGTTTCTAGATTGCTAAGGTGATCTGACAGAAAAAAGAACATCTTTCATTACTTTTTCATGTTACAGTAACAGGAATTATTTAAATAATATTTTATAAATTGTTAACAAATAGAGTTGTTAGAAAATTGATAGAAGCAGAGAAAAAAATGAAATATGTGTTATGAAACAAATTTTTTTGCATTTTTGAAATGCGTGTATAAATTACCATAAAAAATTATAAAACTAGTTTTAAAAATCTGACTGTTATATTGACAAAATTTTAAACAAATGTGTTTAACCCAAGTTCTTTTAACAGAAACATTCTAAATATTCTAAATAAATATATAGTATGTCATTTCACTAAAAAAGTATTCAATATTTTTTTATGTTCACTGAATTTTATTAACCTTTTTTATCCATTTTTATCGTGCGTAATTTACATAATTTATTTATATATTTTTCTACTCAATTTCTTATTGTCTAATTGATTATACCTCCATTAATGAATCGGCAAAAATTAAATGTTAAGTACAGCACTTACCATTACATTATAACCTTAAATGGAGAACATAAAAATTCTGAGTTTCTTTAATTTCCTGAAACAGGAGAAAGATGGAAATGGTAAAACTTCAAACACACATTTGAGTGATTCATTATTTATAATCAAAGAACGTTTTTGAAGCACGAAATCTGAAGCATTATTTAAACGTCAGCTTGATTATGTAAGTTAATATCACAAGACGAATTCGAAAATAATTGCACAAATTATTATCTCCTTAGGTAAACATCTATTATTAACTGCACCATCACTGCGATTTCAATAAAATGTCTGTATTATAATGAATACATGGATTTACTAAACAACATAACCGACCTACTACTCGTTTATAATGCCTTTCACTTTGAATAAATTTATGTATTGGTTTTACTACTGTCTTTCCAATATGACATCATTTACACCATATTAGAAACACTCCTATTTCGAAAGAAAACCGAGAATTACGAAGAAAATAATTTCATTAAATATTTATTATAAAAAATGGAATTGAAGTAATTTTTAGAACTATTTTCGTTTGTGCATACCGATGACCATTAAATAAATAACGGTAATTCAATCCATTAACATAAAGGAATGAAAGTCAGTGAATATAACAACATATATTATATTCATGAAGGAATTTATCTGTTTTCTGAATGACGTCATTTTCTTCACCAGATGTATTTCGCTTTAGATATTACTTTTTGTCATAGTTTATTCTCTGTCATTTTATTTTCACGGAATACTAAGTACCATTTCTGCATAAATAATATGTATATTATACCGCAATTGGTGCAAAATTATACGGAAACCTTTTGTTATGTTTACATTTTGTGAAAACCATTATTTTTTTTCTCAATCACTGAAGAAATCAACCTTATAATTGGTGGAAAATGATAAATCAAAATAAATTTTAATCATACCGAAAAAAATATTTTAACCTTATTGCCACTGTTTTGAAGAAGTTTCATAAAAAAAACTTTTAAAATTAAAATTAAAATATAAAAATGGAAATGAATTAAAAAAATAGCTAGAATAGGCACATCTACAAATGAACTACTGCTTTCATCAAAAAAATAATTTTGAAAATCGGTTAAATAGAATGTTCCGGGCTGATGACTAAGAAAACAGCCAGATCTTTTAAATATATAGATAATGTAATATTTAAGATAATTTTAAAAGACTTGCGAAACAAATAAAAATATATTACAGAAAATTGTTCTTATAAAATTTGAGCTGATTTTACTTAAATTATGATTGAATAATTAAAAAAACATATCCGTTATACGTATTTTGTAAAGTATAACATGTATCATTTAACACGTTTATTGCTACCTTACTCACCAGTGACCGTACCGAAATTTCCGTTTATGTGTGTTAGTCACCGGTGACTGACATTTTAAAACATAACATAAAAATAAAATAATTATTTGCTTTAAATAATTACCAAAAATGCATTTAAAATCTATGTAACTTTTATTTATTGCAGGGTATTATTTTCTTAATAATTACTTCAAATAATCCAACTTTAGATTTATGCAATTTTTTATACTGTCAGACTTCGGTGATTGGCTCCACAAGAACAGGTACTTCATTGTCAGTCACAGTGTCTTCCAAGATATTAAAGTAGAATGTAAAAATACAAGGAACTTTTATTCACGAAGAAACATATTTGTTATAAAAAATATCTTTAATATAGTTATAATATTTATATATATATATATAATACTTATTATAGATTATTTTTAATATTACAAATAGGTTCAGTTGAAAATAAAAATGAAAATAAGTTGACATAAAATTTAATCGTTATTATATTATTCTAAGTTATAACTAGAGTAATTCAATACAAAATAAGAAATTTCCACTTTACCCGTTTACGCCGGCATAACCAAACAAATATAAAAACTTCCAGAAAAGTGATACTCTAGCTGCAGTCAAGAAATATCATTGTCATTCTGTAAGAATTACAGGATATTATCTAAATTAAAATAACAAAAAATAACTTTAGCTGTTAAAATATTAATACATTACGAAACTGAGATTAAAAGTATGTTCCATAAAGTTAGAATTAAAAACTCAGAGCGGGCAAAATGGCGCATTTATATATATATATATATATCACATTTACACAATTTAACTATATGTCATCCGATTTCTTCCTAATTCTAGGTTGAATCATGAATATTACATACATTTCTTTATTTTTATTCTAGAGAAATAATAATTAAAAAAAAATAATGTGTTGCTTAGATTTATAAATTTTGACTGAAGAATTATTTCAAAAATTGTGCACTGTAATTTTTCATTCATTTTTAATTACTGACAAAAATTATCGGATAATACATATATTATTTATTTCCACCAATACACAACTTATCTTGATATATTATTACATATCTTAATATATCACCAAACATACAGCAATTTTTTAACAAGAAACAAGAATGAAATTTTCTGATGACTTATACGTTACACATAGTTTACAGAAAAAAAATGTTCGTATTGGAATTTCAATTTAAAATGTAATATTTTATGTGACTGTTGCTACCGTAAACATTCCATTAAAAAACTATGATACATTATATTTATCATTCTTAAACTGATATGGATTGCTGAAATGTACTTTACAGTAATCATTCTTTAAATATTTAATTTTTGTTTAAGATATAAATCTTAAATATATTAGAATAAAAACATACTTTTTGCTCACAGCCTTTTGTACATTGTTAAACATTTACATAAAAAATTCTAGGAAAAAAATGCAATAAATTTCAAAGGCGATATCAAGAGAGTAGTTCTTTTTTCTCCCACACATCGCAAATGGCTATAAGAAAACAATGAGACAGTTTTTCTTTAAATTCTCTCAAATATATTTGCGTGATTGTTTTGTACGTATAGCAAAAGAAATGTGCGACATTTTCTCCCAAATAAGTTTAGTTGTTTTATTGTAAATAATTTTTTTTTAGAAGAAGAAGAAGAAAAAAAAGAATAAAATTTGTAGCATAACTGAAAGATAATGTTTCATTTAATAAGATACGAGTTGTATGCTTTTCGAGCATTAATAGTAAAGAGGAGATAACTAGTTTGTTTTCATTTCCTTTTTTCTTGCTATTGGTTGATATGTTTACATGCCACATACGCATGCATGTATAGGTTTCCCTTATATTGAATCAATTAGAATTAAAGTATTTTGTAAACATTCTCCTAAAACCATGTTATGATCTTTCGTAAATAAGTTTCAACGGTTTTTTTTCTTTTTCTCTCTTTTTTTCAGAAAAACAAATAAATGTGCAGCAAAACTTAACGACAATGTTTCATTTTATATGATACGAACTAGAAATTTTTTCAGCATGAATAGTAAAAACGAAATAACTATTTGTTTTTTATTTTATTTTATTATTTATTTTGTTATTGATTGATTAGCTTACTTGCTACATACCTGTACATATATAGATTTCCATTTTATTAAATATATTAGGTAATCTATTTAAATAAAGGTTTCTTTTCTGAAATAGTCATGCAGACTAAAATGAAAAACTACTGGAAAGTTATAATATCAATTAAATCTTGTTGTACTATAATATTTTTCAAACGTCCTCAAAATTTCTTTTTTAGCCTATTTTCATATGAATATGAATTGAATAGTACGCAAAACAAGAACATTTTTTATGTTTCAGACGATGAAATATTCTTTAAACTCTAGTTAATCTATTTGCATAGCTAGTGTTAATGTTATTAAAGTAAAAGTTTTTTTTTTCTAAAAATTTAAAAAATTGTTTTCTGAAATTGTTGATATAGGTAGAAAAAAATTACATAGAACTCAATAACTTACAGGGAACTACATTTCAAGAAAATGTCAATGGTTTAATTGTATATTTTTTATGTATTCGTATGTGTTATACAATTAATACTAAGCGAATAATATAACATTAAGTACTTAAATAATAGCGATGCATTGCGTATGTACAGAGTGTCCAGCAAATAAGTTCCCGATTTTAAAAATTATATTTCTGAAAAACAAAGATCGATACAATTATGCGGTAAACAGTTTGTTTATTAGGTAAGCTGTGAAAATCTTATACAGAAGTTTCGAATGGTGAATATTTTGAAGAGATTCGGTACTAATTATAAAGAATGCTTGATTTGACTTTTTTTATTGCTCGCAGAGAACGAGTTTTTCGGCTTACAGTGCCATATTTTAACAATTTTTGGGATTTTAATTTCGGAAATTTCGAAATTCCAAAAATTATGTTCGAAAAAATGATAAAGTATGGCACTGAAAGCCAAAATAATCGTTCTCTACATGAGTATATATCATGAAAAATGTGAAATCAAGTATTCTTTGCAATCAGAGCAAAACCTTTTCAAAATATTCACCGTTCGAAACTTCTGTATAAGATTTTTACAACTCGACTTAAAATAAACTTTTAATTGTATAATTCTATCAATCTTTGTTTTGGAGAAATTTTATTTTGAAATCGGGGACACTCTGGACACTCTGTATTGTACAATCAATAGTAGAGAACAATTTAACATGAATTATATTAAATAATAGAAAAGGTTAAATAAAATTCGAGATTAACAAAATAAGAATTTTTATCAAACTGTAAAATCCGGCTCTTGTGTGAATTATTTTGAAACAATGAATATTCATATATAAAAAAACTTCGATTAAATTAAAAGTAATCAATCAAATTGTGGAGGCAAGGAAAAAATATAAAAATTTATTCACAGCTTAAAAAAGTTTTTTCAAGTATGTCCTTCAGACCATGAAAAAAATAAAAAAAATTCCTTTTAAGTCAAAGATTTTAAATAATTCATATCATGTCTTTTTCTCGTCACAGAGCAGAAAGAGTGATTTATATCGAACGGGCCTTTTGATAATATCAAGTGACTCTTAAAAGCTTAATACTTTTTTAAGAATATTTTTTAGAGTACGTAATTTTATAACGTGAGAAAAAGATTTATAATATGCTATACTATTTTGAAACTGTCCTAAACATTTTTGTAATAAAAAAATTATCACAAATATGTATGGAGACACTGTTATGTTTATAAAATTAAATGCTGTAGATTCATCAAACAAGAAAGAAAAATCCTGCTTGAAACTTATATTATGAAACACTTTTCAATTTTCTTTTGTAATCTTTAACAAAATTTCGTTTCGTACATTAAATAAGAGAAGTAAATAAACATTGCAGTAAACAGCTGAACATTTGAAATATTGATTTCAGAAGTTACCGGCCACAACCAAATATGCATTCCTATTTTTCAGAATAACCTCGTATTCCATCTTTAGGTTGATAAATATACTACAGAATGTAAAAATTTAGTAAAACACATTACAGGTTGTATACTTCCAGCAATTTACATTAATAAATGGAAACATACTTGAAAACTTTTGTTTAGTCCTATAATTTACCTAGTATCTTTATTATACGCTA
This sequence comes from Maratus speculifer, assembly GCA_964019185.1. NCBI lineage: Eukaryota > Metazoa > Arthropoda > Arachnida > Araneae > Salticidae > Maratus > Maratus speculifer. The sequence continues at coordinate 83,617,746 of OZ025292.1, read as the reverse complement.
TTATTTAGCTAAAATTTAATTCACACTAAATTATTAAAATCCTATTTCCAGAAATTATCTTCTGTAAAAACCCATTTATCCAATTCTTTGCGTGGCCCTGTATATTTTTTACTACAATTCTACAAATATTTCTTAGTAAAGCTTATGCAGTTCAGCATAAAAATTAATTTATCTTTTAAAAAACCACCCTTACGCTCATACTCAGTAAACTTTACGTATTATTACGTGTAGCCCTGTAAATAACTAACATTTATACACACCATAAAGTTTTCATACATATTGTGAAACTTAAAATATGATATTTTAATCAAAAATGCATTCCCTGCCACCATCAGTATTACACAGTACTTCAGATAGAATGTACTATTAGAAATCTTTTGTATGTCTCTGTGAATGCTATGCACTTCATACTGTGCGTTCAATAACTTATAGTACCCCTCAGCGATGTATAACAATTACATTATGTATGAAAAAGTTTAACATATTCTCAGTATGTCGCACCCCCCCCCCCAATTAAAATACCTTCAATTAAAAGGAAATTAATGGAAACCTGTTTAGAGGTGATTGTCACTTAAAAAATATACACATATAGTTCAATGATACGTAATCTTTTAAAAGCTAATCAAATTAGCGTGGTTTTAGAGTTTGTGGTGTCTCAACGGGGGATGACGAGCGTAGCTCATTGAGGGTAGAGACTTCTAGTCATATTGATAAAAAAATTTAAAGAAAGCTAAAAATTAAACGAAATTAAATAAATTAAAACAAAGTGAAGTAAAAAAAAAATACTTGTGAGTTTCCTACTAATATATGCAAATAGTTGCATAAATGAATGTAATGACGTAACGTTTCATTTGTATCTGCTATATTTAATACAAAGGAAAAGCAAAATATATGTGATAAAATAGAATTTAATTTTTTTCACCTGTTATATCTACTGCAGCAGCTGCCAGATTTTCTATATAGCAAACTTTAGCTACTCAATCAACCGATAGATGGCAGCACGCCACACCTTTACCTAAAACATTTACCTGTGTGGCACCAGTGACTTACCTGGACATTCACTCACCTGCCGACTCTGAGGATCGTACGACCGATCTCGATGTGCTACAAATCCTTACCAACTCTTCATGCTAATTTAATTTAATTTTATGTGAATATTGTGTTCAAATATAAGATTATGAAAACTTATCCATAGCAGTTTATTTTATTATCAAATACATCCAATGCTCTCACCGATTGATTCAGATTAGGTCAGCGAACGGCCTTTCCAAGTGGTGACCTTGTGAAAGAATACAACGTATGCTAACATCGCCGGCGCCGTAACTAGAAGACTTGCGTTCATGATCCTCCTCCTTTCATCCAACTTTACAAGTGCTATGATTATGGACTTTATTCTGAATTTTATGCCAGCTGTGGTACAAAGGAGAGCCCACGTGTTCGCGATGTGCCGATTCTGAAGGTATGTGGCTATTTTTCATTTCCGTTCATTGTTTCTGTCAGGAGTGCTTTGTTTATTTTTACATGTTCACGATGCCGCCAAACGATCCATTGCAACAGGTTGAGAAAGTCTCTGTTAAATTCCCCCCCCTTTTTGGGATAAAGAGGCTGACCTTTGGTTTATTAACATCGAAGCACAATTTATTCTAAATAACATTACTCAAGATACTACGAAGTATTACGCAGTAGTATCGGCTCTTAATTCGGAAGTGCTTTCATATGTGAGCGATATCGTGAAAAATCCCCCGAATTCGGATTTGTACTTAAGCCTTAAAAAACGCTTAATCGCTGAGTTCGCGGATTCTGAGCAAAAGCGGGTGAAAGATTTGCTAATGCATACGGTTTTGGGGGATGAAAAGCCATCGCACCTCTTACGTAAAATGCGACAGCTCGCGCAGGAAAAAGTTAATGAGGAATTTCTTAAAACACTATGGATACAACGTTTGCCGAAAGAAACGCAAGCCATTTTATCTGTTTCGGAAGGTAATTTAGATAAACTCGCGCAGATGGCTGATAAAATCATCGAAGTAGCAATTCCACAAGTCGCAGAGACGCAGCGGCGTTACGATCAAAACAAAGAAAACGCGTCGGTTTCTGAATTACAGGCGCAAATCGCGGAGTTAACTGAGCAAGTGAAACATTTATCGCGCTTTAGCCAGCGGCGGGAGCATAGATCGCGGGACCGTTCTACGCATAGAAGACATAGATCGCAGACTCCTAAGCGTATGAAAGAAGGTTTGTGTTGGTATCACGCTACGTTCGCCGATAGGGCACGGCAATGCCGACCCCCATGTAATTTTAAGAAATCGGAAAACTAGAAGGGAAATCGCACGTGGCGCAATGTGATTTCAATGTTAACACATCAAGTCGCCTTTTTATTCACGATCCTACTTCTCGCCGGCATTATTTAATTGATAGTGGCAGCGATGTTTGTGTTTTGCCGTATACGGCTAAGATGTCTTTTGTTGCAACTTCTAATTTAACACTGTATTCAGCCAGCAATTCCCCAATCAAAACATATGGCACTAAAATGATAACACTTAGTCTAAATTTACGACGCGAATTAAAATGGCCATTTATAATCGCTAACGTTAGTAAACCAATTATCGGCGCCGATTTTTTAAAACATTATGGATTATTAATTGATTTGAAAAAATCTTGTTTATATGATCCACTCACTAAGTTCACTTCCAAAGGCACAACGATTAACAGTCACAGCAAAAGCATTACTCTTGTCTCTAGTAGAGATAAATTCTATAACATCTTAAACAAATATAAGGATATAATTCGCCCATATCAATATGGGCTTATATGCTTCACCCAACCCAAAGCATAATACTGTGCATCGGATAATAACAAATGGGCAACCAGTCTTCAGTCGCCCAAGGCGTTTAAATCCTCAACAGTTAGCCGTTGCAAAGCAGGAATTTCAGACTATGATGGAACAGGGTATTTGTAGGCCTAGTAAATCGAATTGGTCAAACCCCTTACATATGGTTCCTAAAGCTAATGGTGAATTTCGCCCCACTGGCGACTATCGCGCCTTAAATAGAATAACTCAGATGGATAGATATCCTTTACCACATTTACATGATTTTGCACAAAATTTGCACGGAAAAAAATATTTTTCAAAAATCGACCTTACTAGAGCATATCATCAAATTCCAGTGCTTCCTGATGACGTGCCCAAAACGGCAATAACTACACCTTTCGGGCTCTTTGAATTTTTATTCATGCCATTCGGCTTAAAATGCGCAGCCCAAACATTTCAACGTTTTATGAATGAAGTACTATATGGTTTTGATTTTGCTTTCGACTACATTGATGACATATTAATTGGCAGCTCATCTGAGGAGGAGCACGCTAAGCACTTAGATATCGTTTTTAGTCGCCTCTCTGAGTATGGCATTCGAATCAATGTGGATAAATGCGTTTTAGGTGTTCAGGAACTGTCCTTTTTGGGCTATCTTATTAATGAGCAGGGTATAAGACCAATGCCCTAGAGAGTAACACCCATCTTGAATTTTGATAAGCCAAAAACTGTAGGGGATCTAAGGCGATATTTGGGGTTACTTAATTATTACCGGCGTAATATCCCACAGGCTGCTCATGTTCATTCATTTTTAAGTACTTACTTAAAAGGTTCTAAAAGGGCTGATAAGAGCGAGATAGAGTGGAATGATGAGAGTAGTAAAGCTTTTGAGGATTCAAAACGTCAGCTCGCTAATGCAGCTTTGCTTTTTCATCCTTCGCCCGATGCTCAAATTGCTTTATTTGTAGATGCTAGTGATGTCGCTATTGGCGCAGCGTTGCACCAGTGTGTTGAATCGACTCTTCAACCATTAGGGTTTTTTTCACGCAAATTGACTGAGACTGAAAAGAAGTATTCCGCATATGATAGAGAGTTATTAGCTGCTTATTCTGCTATTAAACATTTTCGCTTCATGCTGGAAGGTCGTAATTTTACTTTATACACAGACCACAAACCACTTACTTATGCCTTTTCTCAAAAAAGTGACAAATGTTCCCCACGACAATTGCGACAGCTAGATTTCATTAGCCAGTTCACCACTGATATTAGACACGTTAAGGGGGTTGACAACATACCAGCCGACACGCTTTCGCGAATTGAAGCTATAGCTTGTCCCACGCCAATTAACTATGAACAGATCGCTGATGATCAGAGTAGGGACAGTGATTTAAGCACATGTTTAGCACATAATTCATCGTCGCTTAAGCTCAGTAAATTCATGATGCCCAGTAGCTCTGTGGAACTTTATTGTGACACATCTACGGGAAAAATCAGACCTTTTAACCCGCTAACTCAGCGAAAAAATGTTTTTGACGCTTTACATAACATTTCCCACCCTGGTCGTAAATCGACCATTAAACTTATCACTGACCGTTTTGTTTGGCCTAATATTAGAGCTGATTGCGATAAGTGGGCCAAGACGTGCATTCCATGTCAGCAAGTTAAAATTTTGACGCACACCAAAGCTCCAATAAGTAATATCCCAGTTGAAAATCAGCGCTTCTCTCACATCCATTTGGATTTAATCGGCCCTCTTCCCACTTCTCAAAATTTTACTTATTGTCTTACAATTATTGATAGATTTACTCGTTGGGTGGAGGCGGAGCCCCTTAAGAATGTTGAAGCTGAGACGGTAGCAAGTGCGTTTTACAAAGTTTGGATTGCACGTTTTGGCACACCCAAAATTATAACAACTGACCAAGGCCGTCAATTCGAATCTCGCTTGTTTCGCTCTTTGGCCAACTTGTTGGATTCAAAGCACATCCACACATGTTCCTTTCATCCTCAGGGGAATGGCCTTATCGAAAATTGGCATCGTACGTTAAAATCTGCCCTGAAAGCATACCTGACAGAGCGGTGGACGGAGATACTCCCAACAGTTTTGTTGGGCTTAAGAGCCACATTTCGACCAGATCTGAAATGCACTCCCTCCGAACTGGTATATGGGCAAACAATCCGTTTACCGGGAGAATTTTTTGCATCAACTGATAACGATCTCCAGACATCAGACTTCCTTAAATCGATTAAACAAGCCATGGCTCAGCTTCGTCCTACTCCAACCAGAGTGCAAAAGCGGACTAGCTTCTTCCTCCCAAAGGACTTGACAACATGCACACATGTTTTTATGCGCTATGATGCTGTGCGTGCACCGCTAAGACCACCATATGATGGACCATTTTTGGTCCTTGACAGAACTGATAAATTCTTCAAAATTCAGAAAGACGGGAAAGATGTCATTGTATCAGTAGACCGGTTAAAGCCTGCATTTACCCTAGCAGAGCCCAACGACATTCCAAGCACAGAGACAGACACTCATCAAGTCATCGACATTCCAGTAGCGGAACCTCCACTCGCTACTCCGGTTTCCAGATCTGGACGTTCCATTCGTCGACCTGTACGTTTCTCTTAGCAATTGCTAGGAGGGGGGTACTGCAGCAGCTGCCAGATTTTCTATATAGCAAACTTTAGCTACTCAATCAACCGATAGATGGCAGCACGCCACACCTTTACATAAAACATTTACCTGTGTGGCACCAGTGACTTACCTGGACATTTACTCACCTGCCGACTCTGAGGATCGTACGACCGATCTCGATGTGCTACAAATCCTTACCAACTCTTCATGCTAATTTAATTTAATTTTATGTAAATATTGTGTTCAAATATAAGATTATGAAAACTTATCCATAGCAGTTTATTTTATTATCAAATACATCCAATGCTCTCACCGATTGAGTCAGATTAATGGAGAGGTCAGCGAACGGCCTTTCCACTACATTGCTATTTTTAAAAAGAAATACAATTGAATTATTTTCAAAACCTAGATTTAACAGAAAACCGTGTAATTTTAGCTACTTATTGCTGATTTTTAAATAAATAATACATGAATAATTTGTTAAGGTTTAACATTACAATTTTTATTTAATAGCATAGTTTCTAGATAGCTAAGGTAAACTGACGGAAAAAAGAGCATTTTTTATTACTTTTTAA